>JAGWCC010000479.1:0-600000 GCA_022651775.1 Drusus annulatus | reverse complement strand
AGTAACATTATTTATTGTCTACGATAGAGAAGACAACATACTGTCACCCCACGAAGGGGTTGAGGGAGGGGGCCACCTGCCAAGTTCAGCGCCCTCGCAGCTGTCTGGAGGCTAGCCTAGAGCCGGTTCCCCGCACCCCACACCCCATAGCCTGTACCGCAATCCCCCATCAACTACGAGTATAATGGTCCTACCAATGAAAACTTTGTCGCAACTCTATTTCTGTTAAATGTTTCTTTTGTGAGGGTGAGTTTACAACGGATCTATCAACGGTGTATATACGAGGCCTATTTTCGCAGGCTGTGTACATTCGATTATCGTTTTTTTTTGTTGTTGTTATGTTGGTACACATATGTTTATCATATGTTAGCATTATCAACCATTTTGGATTATTGGTTTGTTTTTGACAACTGGAAAGGTTAGTCACGTTTTGTGTGTTCTTCGATTTTTTTACTTTTGAAAAAAATGGATCAAAGAATATGTATTAAATTTTGCGTTACAAGTGGAATAAAGTGCTCCAACGCACTTAAAATGTTAACTGTGGCATTAGGCAAGTCTACTTTGTCTCAAAAAAGTGTTTAAAAGTGGTACAAGCGCTTTACAGAAGGCCGAGAAGATGTTAATGACGATGAGCGTCCTGGAGTTGTGGAAAAACAAATCATGGATTTTATTCTTTGATCCATTTTTTCAAAAGTAAAAAATCGAAGAACACACAAAAACGTGGCTAACCTTTCCAGTTGTCAAAAACAAACCAACCCAAAATGGCATGTACACAGCCCGCGAAAATTTCCTGGTTACGAATAACCTGCCAACATTTTAATCCCTCCTACTTCTATAATTAAGGACTGAACGCTGTTGGCGCAAATAAAAAAAATGTCAAAAAAAGCGAAGCTAGCAGTCTACAATGGAGTGCTAATACCAACCCTGATGTATGGCAGTGAGGCATGTAACTGGCAGAGGAAGGATGAAAGTTGACTGAATGCTGTGGAAATGAGATCCCTGAGACGTATGTGCGTAAAACCATGCATGACCGTATTAAAAATGTGGATATCCGGAAAGAATGTAAGGCTGATTGATGTAAGCGTAATGAACAGGATCAAGAAAGGGACGCTTAGATGGTTTGGGCATATAGAGCAAATGAGCGAAGAAATAAGTGTGAAAAGAATATATGATGCCAAAATGAATGGAAGAAGTAGGGGACGCCCGAGGAGGACTGGGTACGATCAAGTAAATCAAATACTTGAGTCGGGTCATGTGAAGAGTCAGAATAACAGAAGAGTATGTACGAGACGATGTATGAATGTGAATGAAGCAAGGAGTGTGTGCCAAGACAGAGTTGTATGGCGGTCCGTCCTCTCTGCCTGCACCTGAGGGGAAACGGTGTGATGGTTAGCTAGTTACTTCTATATTTATAAGCTGAAAATTTTGCTAGTAGAGGATTGAACACGCAACGCGGGTAGGAACTAAACGCATTTGTCCACTCGGCTACTAACCAATGTATCGTCCTACCGCCCAGCAGTGGCGTTGATTTGTTCTGTAAAAGCACTGCCTTAGACACTAACACAAACGAGCCACTCGAACGCGCAACGGCACATATATTTTGTGTAGTCTAGTGGAGATAATCTACTCTGACATTAGCGGCGTTTGGGTATATTATGTACTCGTAGTTACAGCTTTTGACACGTCATAGTAGGAAGGTTTGTGGGGCGCTCGCGGCGGTGCGATTAGCTAAATTTCGCGAGTATTTTTTGAGTAAATTTTTTTTTGCAATCATTTCATATTATTCAATGCAATATTATACATATTTATATGCGAGTACGGCAGGGTAGGCAGTGCTTATATGGCTTTATGGAGTGCACGCCCAGACCTTCGTTGTACGCTTTCTTTCTGTTAAATGGGTCGTTTGTAAGTTAAATAAACGGTGGTTCTGGTGCTGAGAGATCCGTTGTAAACTTTATTTCTGTAACCTACAAAATGTCATTTTTTGAGGGTCAGATTACGACGGATCTATCAGCGGTATGCCTATATCACGAAAATTAGTCTGAGACGACGAAACGCACATGTCCTATCAAGGTTATAATTCGAGTAGGTACCACTGATGTTTGGCTACAACGAGATTCAAACCTCAAAACCGCTAAAGGACGAAAATATTGAAGCACCGGAAGCGAATTTTGCATTGCTAAAATAAATGCTTATCAAATTGCACACATTCTATATTTACTAATCACGGGATGTAACTTAACTAGCCAAGAAAAAAAAAATAGTTGCTTCAATCCACGCATTTCAAATAAAGAACGATGTTTGCTAAAATACATTATGGGTAGGTACTTTATTAGGTAGGAAGGGATTTGAAAGATTATTTTTTAAATTGATAATTTCAATTAACATCAGTTCCGCATAATTCAAAAAGATAAAACATAATTTGAAAAGATCACACTCGTACGGTGGTACGAACTCACAAAGGAGATTATCTATAATTAATTTGTACGGTCACTGAATGCTGTGGAAATGAGATCTTTGAGACGGATGTGCGGTAAAACCATGTATGACCGTATTACAAATGTGGATATCTGGAAAGAATGCAAGGCGGATATGAGCGTAATGGATAGGATCAAGAAAGGGACGCTTATATGGTTTGGGCATGTAGAGCGAATGAACGAAGAAAGGAGTGTGAAAAGAATATATGATGCGAAAGTGAATGGAAGAAGAAGTCGAGGACGCCCGAGAAAGACATGGCACGATCAAGTAAATCAAATACTTGAATCGGGTCATGTGAAGAGTCAGAATAACAGAAGAGTATGTATGAGACGATGTATGAATGTAAATGAAGCAAGAAGTGTGTGCCAAGACAGAGTTGTATGGCGGTCCGTCCTCTCTGCCTACCCCTCCGGGGAAACGGCGTGATGGTTAGTTAGTTAGTTAATTTGTACGGTTTATTTTAAAATACAGTTTACGGTTAAATTAATTACATATACGAATAATACAAATAACATTACAAGACCGGTCGGTAGCTGAGTGGAGAACGCGTCGGATTCCCACCTGGGTGTCGTGCGTTCAACTCCTCTGCCGGCTAAGTCCTCCATCATTGCACAAGCAACATCTTGCGCTTTTTATGATGGCAGTAGGAGTTTTTCGAATATTGTCAGGTTATTCGTAACCCGGGAATGTTTGTCTTACTTTCAAAAAAAAAAAAAACACTTACATGGTATTGATATTATGGATTACTGTTTCATGAACACATCATTAGGAGAACTGATATCTATCGAAGTATTCGCGTGTTTTGATTTAAGTGTTAGGTATGTGTATTTCTTCGTTTAATCCGCTTTTGTTACATTTATATTTTATATAAAAAAATATTATATTTGAAATTCGTTGCCCTAATGATAGTCAACCTCCAATAGGAGAGGGCACCAGAAGATGATCTCGTTCTAGATAGGAAGACGCATATTCCTTAGTGAGAGACAACCGGGATGACACAGTTCCACTGGCTACTAACAGATATAACTTCAACACAAAAACTAAGATAACATCTAACCTTCGACAAGGTGATGTTATCAGTTTCATAATAAATTGCCCCCCTAACACTGTGCCGCCAGTATCCCCGCGATAAATGAATTGAAGTATTTATTCTGCGTTTAGACGTAATTGCTGTGTATTAAACTGGGTTGGCCCTACCCAACCCTCCGATTGTGTGTACTTTACGAACCTCCCTGGCTACTGGATACTGAATACGGCCTTAATAGGCATCGGGTACAATACGGAGAGGGGTGACACTGTGATACAAATGGAAAATAATTGGACATTAATTGTATTTCTATAATTACTAATTATTTTTATCACTATCCCCAACATTTTATTTAAAAAAAAAAAAAACTTCACTTTTTTAAGTGTACTACGATACAGACGTTTATTTAATGACCTCCTTCGTTCTAGGTAAGATGTCTCGATATATAAATATTAGAATCACGTAACTAGTGTTGGGAAAAACTTCAATGTTTTGTAACTGGAACTGGTTCCTCGCCGAAAAGCACGTGCTAATCGGTAGCGATTTGAAAACGAAAAGAACTGAAACTGGTTCCTCGCCAACAAAATCACGTACTAATCGGTAGCGCTTTGAAACTGGAAAGAACTGGAACCGGTTCCTCGCCAAATTGAAGTAGTTATTTCAATGTAATGAATGAACTACCTAATACAATTGAAGTATTTGTTCAATGAAATAATGTTAATGAAATAAATGAAGGCTGAAATAAACTACCAACTTCAATTGTAGTATTTGTTCAATGCACAATGTATGAAGTAGGAACTGTTGCCAAAATAAGTGGTTCTTTGAAGTAGTTCTTTCAAAGTGGTCACATCGCTACACGTTACAATAAAGATGCAAAAAAATCGTAATATTCCAAACACCTCTTACTGCTCATAGTTCGTCCTCATCTAGAATATGCCAGTGTCATTTGGTCCCCTTTCTATTCTGTTCATATTCATCATATTATTGAATCTGTACAACATCGCTTCTTAAGCGGAATTTCATGGAGGTTAGGGGGAGAAAGAGGCGATTATTCATATGATGAAATTGAACAAACATTAAAAAAGTCTTCGTTAGAAAAGCGTAAGAAAGATTTTGATTTAATTTACATATTCAAAATTTTGGATAAATTACTTTCTCCGGGTTTTTACGTCGTACACCATGAAAAAAGGCGATAACAAATTTTCCCGAATTATCACACCGCTTTAAAGTATTGTTAGAATGTTCTTCGTGTCCCGCGTCTCCGTTGACTCCGCCTACACGTTATGATACGCGAATTAAATTGACATAGCTCAACGGTTTATTAGGTTACACGTTATATATATATATTTTTTTTTAACAATATTGTGAAAAAGTGGTTATACGAATAAACAAAAACATTATATCGACATGTGCTATGAACGATAGCTCTAGTCCTAGCTACACCCAGATCTAGCCGAGTCCGGGAAACCTCGTAAAAACTGACTACAGCTCGCTCTACAGCGCTCTCTCTTGTATATTATGGCTCTGAGGGCTGTATAGGTCTCACCACGAGAGTTGGTGCCGGCCAATACTCACACAGATGAATAGCTTACGTACAGCGTGTTGAACTGAATGAATAGGACACGCATTTACAATATCAACATAAACACTCGCTGTCCCTTTTCCACTAGTGACAATAAGTAGGCGTTAACAAGACAAACGGCTCTTTCTTTATGACACATCGTAAATACATCGCCACTGGAGCGTATACCGATACACAATAAACCCAACGCTGTGCATGTATTGTTTATTTCAACTCTCGTTGCGCCAGCTATACGGACCTGCCGCTGCGAGCTCCGTCGGGAAAATTGCTCCTGTTACTACAAAAGCGCCGTTGGCGGGAAAGGGGCGGGGTCGTAACGCGTGGCAATCTGGGGAACAATCGAACTCGCGGAACATTCATTGAATCACATTGAATCTGCAAGCTTTGTGAAATATTACAATTGGCAGCTACTGGTATGGTATATATAGCCGGTGGCGAGTGGAGCGCAATCTAAACGCTGTGAACAAGGTTATTATGTAACTCGGTGATAAGATAAGGCGCCCGTACTGAATATAGTTGTACCGCCTTCCGACACTCGAATATAAATCACAATTACATAAACATCGTACTTGTAGATTGCAGTATGGAGTTCTCGTGCGACACGTTTCGGGCACTTCACAAACTGCCACTGTATTGCCCATCGAAAATATTAGCAAAATATATCGACTGTATTTAGATGAAGCTCGTTGTAACCAATGACGTTACATATATATTTATATATAGACACGTTATAGCCTTAGAATATTGACGGCCTCCATGGTCGAGTGGTAAGACGACGAATCCAAAGGTCGCGGGTTCAAACCCGGCGTGCGCCAATAACTTTTATTTAATTAATATGTGTCATAACACATTTAATTAATATGAAAATAATAAAAGTATATTTGCGGCACGTTCCAGAGTGGTAGATACTCTAAGTATCGCCCTGGTGAAAGACCACCATTCAGAATCGAAAAGTTGCTTGAAATGGCTTTGGCCGTGTTTGGTGACCAGATCTGAATAGCCAGGTACATCCCAACCTTCCTCTTCCCAATCTCCTTCCCCTCCCCACTTCCTTCAGCCTCACAACATACCCTATTTAGGGATGCCATAGTCTCACTGGCTCTAGACGGTTGGGAGCAGTTGAGACTCTTGTGCGGTATTCATATAAAAAATAAAAAAAAAACAAAATGTGGCAAGCAAAACACACACGTTACCAGTAAATTTATCATTCAAATATCGATCATGAACGACAAAGATAGACATTCTTAGAATATATGTGTATGAACGAAACAGATCCGAAGTTCGGACCGCGTTCCATACTGGCTTGTAATGTTGAAACGACCTCAAGCGACGGGTGACCGTTTAGTACTAAATCGGCTTAAAAACCGATCACACCAACTAGCGTGATTATTGCTTGCCACTTTGAGAGCGCTACAACGTGTCTATATATATATGTAACGTCATTGGTTCTAACCCCAACTCTAAACAAAACTTTTACATTTAACATTAATTCTTACCATATTGACATCTTTAGCTCAACTTTACAAGATTTTAAACAAAAATCCATGACCCGACTGCACCCAAACTGGATCATTGAAACCAACTTCGGAGCAAGAATATATATGGAGGGAGAGCAATATATTTATACCCAACCTGTAAAAAATTTACGATAAATCACTTTCTCCTGGTTTTTGCGTCGTAAACCGTGAGAGAGAAAGAGACAAGTTCTCACATAATATAGCACCACCATTCGGTATATAAGCATGTTTTCCGTCTCCCGCGTCTCCGTTGACTTCGCCGAGAGAGAGCTAATTTGTTCTACCCAACCTAAACAAATTTGCGATAAATTACTTTCTCCGGGTTTTTACGCCGTATACCGTGAGAGAGAACGAGACAACAAAATTTTGGCAAAATTTCACACCGCTTCAAAGTATTGTAACTAGCGTTGGGAAAAACTTCAATGTTTTGTGAATGCTTCACGAATTTTTAGTTCTTTAAAATGAACCCTTCAATTGAAGTCGAACTCGCGAAAAGAGATTTGGATTTATCCCCTTGTTTGTTCAGTTCTTTTTGGAACCGGTTCCTCGCCGAAAAAGCACGTACTAGTCGGTAGAGTTTAGAAAGTAAAAAGAACTGGAAACGGTTCCTTGCCAAATTACTTGCCAAAAAGAACTGGAACTGGTTCCTCGCCGAAGAAAAGAGCGTACTAGTCGGTGGCGATTTTAAAACGAAAAGCACTGGAACTGGTTCCTCGCCAACAAAATCACGTACTATTCGGTAGCTTTTTGAAACTGGAAAGCACTGGCAAATTGAAAAGTACTAGTCGGTAGGGATTTCAAAACGAAAGGAACTGAAACTGGTTCCTTAATTTTGAAATATCAATGCCTTCACAACGGTACTGCTTCAAATTGAAGTACTTCTTTCATTGCAATGAAGTTAATCAAATGAATGAAAGCTAAAATGAACTACCAACTTCAATTGAAGTGTTGGTTCAGTGAAATGAAGTTAATGAAATGAATGAAGACTAAAATGAACTACCACCTTCAATTGAAATATTTGTTCAATGAAATGAAGTTATAAAATGAACGCTATAATGAACTACCGACTTCAATTGAAGTATTTGTTCAATGATCAATGAATGAAGTACGAACTGTTGCCAAAAGAAGTAGTTCTTTGAAGCAGTTCTTTCAAAGCGGTCACAACGCTAATTGTAACCATGTTCATTGACTCGTGTCTCTCGGGACTCCGCCCACACGCTTTGGTGTGCAACTAAACTGAACATAACTCAACGGTTTTTTTAGGTTATATGGTATATTTATTTTTATAAGAATACTGTGAAAAAGTGGTTATACGAATAAACAAAAACATTGTGTCGACATGTGCTATGAATGGATGTATAAATACTGTAACCCTAGTCTTAGCCACGCCCAGGTCCAACCGAGTCAGTAAAACCTAGTAAAAACTGACTACATATCGATCTACAGCGTTACCTCTTGTATATTATTGCTCTAAGGTAAGCATGTTTTCCGTCTCCCGCTTCTCCGTTGACTCCGCCCACACGTTTTCATGTGCGACATAAATGAACATAAATCAACGGTTTTTTAGGTTATATCCTATATTTTTGTTTACAACAATACTGTGAAAGAGTGGTTACACAAATTAACAAAAGCATTATGTCGACATGTGCTATGGATGGATGTATAAATACCCTAGTCCTAGACACGCCCGAGTCAGGCAAAAATCATCGATACTGACTACAGAAGCGCTCCCACCTATACATCGCCTGTTCAAAAGAAAAGGTGAATTTTGAATTTTCGCGGGCTTGTGTACATTCGATTATCGTTTTTTTTTGTTATATTGGTATACATATGTTTATCATATGCTAGCATTATCAGGCATTTTGAATTAGTGGTTTGTTTTTGACAACTGGAAAGGTTAGTCACGTTTTTGTGTGTTCTTCGATTTTTTACTTTTGAAAAAAATGGATCAGAGAATAAAATCCATGATTTGTTTTTCCACACCTCCAGGATGCTCATCGTCATTAACATCTTCTCGGCCTTCTGAAAAGTGTTTATAAGTGATACAAGCGCTGCAAAATATTGTTTCTCAGTGATGTTTTGCAGGGACATCACCGTGGGTGGTGAATACATATGCATTAATACATACAATACTAAGTTTGTATTGTTTGGGTCTCTATTTAACTATTTTGTTTAGAGAATACCGCACAAGAGTCCCAACTGCTCCTAACCGTCTAGAGCCAGTGAGATTATGGCATCCCCGATTGGAGTATGTTGTGAGCCTGAAGGTAGTGGGGAGGGGAGGATATGGAGAAGAGGAAGGTTGTGAACTTAGAGTATATAGAGTGGTATCAATCCAAGGCACTGTAGTCAGTTTTTGATGATTTTTACTTGACTCGGCGGACCTAGGCTGGGTATTTATACATCCAATCATATCACACATCGACATAATGTTTTTGTTTATTCGTATAACCACTTTTTCACAGTATTGTTATCAACAAAAATATAGCATATAACCTAAAAAACCGTTTAGTTGTGTCGAGTTTAGTGGCATAATAAAAAATATGGACTGAGTCCATGGCAGGAGCCCAAGATCATTGTGACAGTACGTAGAAGCGGAGTATTATATTTGTTGTCTCTTTCTCTCTCATGGTGCACGACGTAAAAACCCGGAGAAAGTGATTTATCGCAAGTTTGTATCGGTTGGGTAAAAATAATTAGCTCTCTCTCAATACATTGTTTCTCCAAGGTTGTGAAGTACCTCGTTATTCAGACCTGGTCACCAAACACGGCTAAAACCATATCACGCAACATTTCGAATCTGCATGGGGGTCTTTCACCAGGGCGATACTTAGAGTATCTACCAATCTGGGACGGGCCTCAAATATACCACATTATATTTTATATGAATTGAATGTGTTATGACACATATTGATAATATAAAATTTATTTGCGCACGCCGTGTTAGAACCCGCGACCTCTGGATTCGTAGTCGAGCATCATACCACTCGAACACGGAGGCCGTCGACCTATACCGCTGATAACCATTTAAAATGTATTTCAAAGCAGAGGTGAATTCCTGGTGTGGAGGATATTATGCCTTACGTAATCATTAAAAATCTTTGTACCTACTAGGTGAATTATTCTATCCATTTTAAATATAAAATAGTGTCTGCTGAGATACACTATAGGTAGGTACTTTATTAGGTGAGTAGGAATTAGAAAAGATTTATTTTTATGTGATAATAATATATAAGTAAACACCAGATTCAAATTTCAAAAGTTATCTTTGCCACGCCGACCCGCGACCACACGACAACTTGTCTAATCTCAGAAAGTGTTTTTGAAGTAAACAATCTCGTATGTATTTACATATTTACTAAGAATATCAGAAATATTAATATAATATCGTCGCTGGAAAGGCAAAGGGGCTTAAGCGACACTTTGGTCAAAATGAGTTAAATATGCAGTTTTGATCAGTATTTTTTTCTGCATCGAATGCTCTGACTCTCGTTTGATTCTGAAGACCGTGGTGAATATGTTATGAATCTAAAATAGACTCGAGCGACTAAAGTTTGGGACTTTTTTTAAGCTTTTGCAACGTTTCGGGTAACGGGAATATTGTCTTAGCAGAAATGCTCTGACTCTCGTTTGATTCTGAAGACTGTTGTGAATATGAATATGTTATGAATCTAAAATAGACTCGAGCGACTAAAGTTTGGGACTTTTTTAAACCTTTTGCAACGTTTCGGGTAACGGGAATATTGTCTTAGCAGAAATGCAGAAATGCAGAAATGCTCTGATTCTCGTTTGATTCTGAAGACTGTTGTGAATATGAATATGTTATGAATCTAAAATAGACTCGAGCGACTAAAGTTGGGGACTTTTTTTAAGCTTTTGTAACGTTTCGGGTATCGGGAATATTGTCTTAGCAGAAATGCAGAATGTCAGTGTACTGTAGCAACAAAAACTAGAGCGGCGAGCTCTGGCGGCATGAAATTGTTACAGTTTGTTTTGTCTAGTTTTTCTTGGTCGGCGCAACTGTTTTCAGCTCGCAACATCGTGGAGCTTTGAAATATAGATCAGAGGTATTTGTATAAAAAAAGTTTTAAAAATATGCTATCAGTTGCAGTGATATTTTGAATCAGTGGAATGCGGATAGTGTGAAGGCTTCTATGAAAACGGTAATTAGGTCTAGATGGCTACAAGTGATATCGTACCTGCTTTATGGCGTTGTGTATATACCTTCAACTGTTAAAAAATAAGGTTAAGCGGCATATCAGTTAGGTATTCCATATTTTTGATAAGAAACTAAACATTTTGAAAAAATTGTGTTGTTATACTGAGAGAAAAATATTGATTCTTAAGCAAAGCTTGACCGGTTAGTAACTGAATGGTCAGATGCGTCGAATTCCCACAAAAGCGTCGCGGGTTCAATCAATCTGCTGGTTAATTCCTCCATATGATGGTAGTAGAAGGTTTTCGAATTTTGTCTGGTTAGTCGTAACTTTCGAGTGTTTCTTTGAAAAAATAAATGATAAAGTCGGGTGGTAAAAGTGGTGATATCATATATAACGATATGCAGTGTTGTGCAGCGCTCCACATAGCGCGAGTGCAAAGCGCGGACATCGACTCCGCAAGGCGATAAGGGTTCATCACCCACTCAAGTGCCATGCGACTCTGACCTCAGGAGACCAGACCAGCAAACCACATACTATTTTACAATCTACAACAGAGAAAGAAGAAAGCACAACTTCACAAATCCAAAACATAATAATTTATTTTTTTATTTATGGTTTTAAAGTTAATTTTGTAGAACTCCATTTTAATTTTTAGGTTTATTAATTTTATTTAAGCAATAATTATTATTATTTGAAATTTTTTTTTTAAACAATTTTTAGTCGAAAGTTCTGCTAGGTAATTATTTTTACGCGTGACAGCTGTTTCGCCTTCTGAGGACATTATCAAACTGTGGAGAAGCCACATACAGATGGACTATTTATATCATATTTAATATTATTATTATTTTTAACTACCAATGTCCCCATTAAGTTTTTCTGATAAATTGTAATTATTGTTGATGTCTATTAAACTTCATGTTAAAAGACATCAACAATAATTACAATTTATCAGAAAATTTAATGGGGACATTGGTAGTTAAAAATAATAATAATATTAAATATGATATAAATAGTCCATCTGTATGGGGCTTCTCCACAGTTTGATAATGCCCTCAGAAGGCGAAACAGCTGTCACGCGTAAACATAATTACCTAGCAGAACTTTTAACTAAAAATTGTTTAAAAAAAAAACAAATACTAATAAGTATTGTATAAATAAAATTAAAAAACCTAAAAAATAATAAAAATTATTTATGAAATTCAAATTATAATGAAGTGTTACATATACTTCCTAATAAACTAATAAATAAAGATGTGTTGATTAATTCATGAATGCGACGGCTGAGTTTGTTTTCCACTAAAGGTTTTTTCTATGCGTGGATTAAGATTTGAAACACAAATAAGAAAATTATTTTCAAGTGATAATAGACGATTTCTGTATTTAGTTCTTAAAGTCGCCGTAGACGAGAAGCCTTTTTCGCACTAGTAATTAGTAGCAAATGTTATTCGTGGCCACACTATTTTTCACGTTAGCAATGTAACACTTTGATAAACGTTAAGATATTTAGTGAGGGGGGCGTAAAGTTTTTTACATTATTTTATTTTTTAAGGGGGTCGTGATATTAAAAAGATTGAGAATCGATGTTCTAGAGAAGTTAGGAAGACCTGCAGTCTTGAAAATTGATCGGTTGTATTTTTTAAAAAGTAAATACCGCAGAAGAGTCCCAGCTCTCTGGAACCAGTGGGACTATGACATCCCCAATTGGGGTATTTTGTGTAACTGACGGTATTGGGAAAGGGAAGGAGATGGGGAAGAAGAAGGTCGGTATGTACCTGGCTATGTAATTTCGTAATAACTGTGGTTTCTTGTTTTTTTTCTCCCTCGCGTCAGTAAAAAAAGTTTGATTGGGAGGACTGGTGAAGATTTTTTTGTCGTTTTATTGTATTTTCGTGTGACTGAATACATAAAAATAAAATTGAATGAGATTTTCCTGTAAATACAAACAGTAACGTCCCTTTAAAAATCTTTTTTTTTTCAGCCGTACTGACGTAGGAAAACTTCAAATATTTAATACTCGACTTGTCCCGAACTAAACGCAATGCAAACTGTCTCTATGTATTGATTATTTTGTCGACACGCGATTACGATTCATTTAAGTAAGCGAACAACAGGTTTCAAAGGGTAAAACTCCTGTAAAGATAATGATGAATCCCCGGGTCCTATAGGACCCTCCGGCACACTAGAGGTTAAAATACTCTTCCTCCTTTGCTCAGCTTTGCAGTGTCAATCATCACACCGCATGCCTTCTAACCTAACACTATTTGGGAATCATTGCTCCACAGCAATGTTCCACTGGTGCAGTAAGGTAGAAAGAGAGGCGAATGCAGTCTCCGCAAGTCTGCAGTCGATAAGATTCTGGAGTTTGCACCGAGCGCAAAGATAACGCGTGTCAGGAGCCAAATGGCGGGACTCGGGTGCGGCCGCCGATAGCCGATAGCGGCTGCAGCGGCCGGCCACACGGACACGCGGCCACACGGACAAGCGGCCACATGGACAAGGCGCCGGACCACGCCAGCCCGGAGTGACTGCGATAACCCCTCGCTTCTGCACGCCTCTGTATCGTTGCAAACATGCTAACTTACCTCAGAGCAATAATATACAAGAGAGAGCGCTGCCGTAGTCAGTTTTTTACATCCACTCATAGCACATGTCGACATAATGTTTTGTTTATTCGTATGACCATTTTTTCACAGTATTGTTATAAACAAAAATATAGCATGTAACCTAATGAACCGTCGAGTGAACATGATTAATTTCGCGTATCAAAACGTGTGGGCGGAGTCGACGGAGACGCGGGACACGAAAAACATTCTGACAATACTTTAAAGCGGTGTGATAATTTGGGAAATTTTGCTGTCTCTTTCTTTCTCATGGTGTACGACTTAAAAACCTGGAGAAAGTGAATTTGTATAGGTTGGGTAAAAAGAATTAGCTCTCTCTCCATATGTTGTTACTTCAAGTAACTTACTTTACATACGTCTAGCTTCAAATTCAATGGAAAATTTAACGCCATATATAAACATGAATGTTTGTTTGTCTGTTTGTTTTCGATTTTCTCGAATATTACAGTTTGTTTTTATTAGTGACGAGAAGGTTTAGATTAGTTTTAATAAAATCAAACATTTAAAACTTTTGCTATAACGTTTTAAAATTAGTAAGAGAAACATTGAACTCGCAATTTTCTATTTAGGTTAGCCCATAGATTTACCCCTGGAGTAAGAATATATATGAAGAGAGAGCAAAATATGTTTACCCAGCCAATACAAATTTGCGATAAATCACTTTCTCCGGGTTTTCACGTCGTATAACATGAAAAAATTCAAATATCGTCAGACTATTTGCAGCCGAGGAATATTGTTTAAAACAAAATCACTACAATTTATTTATCAACATATTTATGAAACAAAAGTGAATAAAACATATTTTCATGATTACAGATAATTACCGTTTGCCATAACCTACCCATCGCTCAACCAAGTTGAGCATCTGTTGTCTTACCAAAAACTTGCGAACGGTGAGCTCTAGCGTCGTGAAATTCGCACAACTTTTTTTTTCTTAAAAAGAAAGAAAAACATTCCCACGTAACCTACCCTGACAATATTTGAAAAACTCCTACTGATGTTGCTTGTCCAATGATGGAGGACTTAGTTAGCAGAGCAATTGACGGCCTCCATGGTCGAGTGGTAAGACGCTCGACTACGAATCCAAAGGTCGCGAGTTCAAACCCGGCGTGCGCCAATAACTTTTATTTAATTAATATGTGTCGTAACACATTTAATTCATGTGAAAATAATTTAAAAAAACTGTATTTGCGGCACGTTCCAGAGTGGTAGATACTCTAAGTATCGCCCTGGTGAAAGACCACCATTCAGAATCAAAACGTTGCCTGAAATGGCTTTAGCCGTGTTCGGTAACCAGATCTGAATAGCCAGGTACTTTCCAACCTTCCTCTTCCCAATCTCCTTCCTCTTCCCAATCTCCTTCCCCTTCCCACCACCTTCAGCCTCAAAACATGCCTTATTTGGGGATGCCATAGTCTCACTGGCTCTAGACGGTTGGAAGCAGTTGAGACTCTTGTGCGGTATTCATATTAAAAAAAACCAAAAAAATTGAACCCTGGTAGTTCAAAAACATCAATTTGAACTGAAAGATCCGGTTAGCCGTCTTCTGCCACGTTCGATGGACAACTTCCGACGCGTTTGTCCACTCACCTACTAACCGGTCAAATTGTTAAATTGTGTATGAAATTTTCGATTCAACGCAACTATTTTCAAGTCGCAGCTTCATTTCCAACATGAGCTATTGAGCTTTGAATGTCAATCAATATTTTCTTTGTTCCGCGTTTTTTCAGTTGATAATTTAGAAAAAAGAGTGGAATCAAGTATTAGTTATTGATATGGTTATCGTGTTTGATTACTTAGTTATATTCCGCTAGACTGTCAAAGTTCACATGAAGTTATTTATAGATGTTATTCAATAATATTCCACTTCACACAAATAATCTAAACACACATGAGTAGGCCATTACCCGTGACATTATTCGCTATACGGTTGGAACGCGTGCGACGGTTCGACTCTACGAAGGTTTCAGACAAATAACCCTACGTTTAAATATGTATTAACCTTAGAGTAACAGTATAGAGAGACCGTCCTAATTATGAGTCAAATCGTTCATACTCGCAAAATATAGCTCTCGCTTTATGCTCGTTTCTATAGACATATGAGAAAAAGAGACAAACAATTGTTATTAAGAACATATGATTTGGGGCGTGCTAAAAGCCGTGTAGCCATTTTTCAATATATTACTAACTTCACAGTAGTTTACATGTCAGTCGAATTGACAGACAAAAAGCTTAAAATACATAATTACTTAAGTGAATTTAGTGCAATATTTAAAAAAAACGATATGACTTTATGTGCAGTTGTTGGTTGTTTCAACTGAAGTAACAAAGGACCAAAAAAATCAGTTTCCACAGGTATTTATCCAAGAATTCGTATTTTTTAGTTTGACCTCAAATATTTTAAATGCTAACCTACAAAACAACTTGTTACCTACACCAATATTTAGTCAATCTTTGCATTATTTTTTTAGATATAAAATGACGTATCATATGTGGAAAACTGGTTATACAAATAAACAAAAAAAATAATGTCGACATGTGCTATGAATGGATGTATAAATACCCTAGCCATGCCCCTAGCCATGCCCCCAGTCAGGCAAAAATCATCAATAATGACTACACTAACGCTCCCTCCTGGTATATTATTGCTCTGAGATATCAAGCCCCTGACGATGAACACTGCGAGGCTATCTGAAACGTAGGTTAAAGCTGGATTCACACCAACGTCCGGATCCGCTCAGTGACAATATTGTTCCGCATGAGAGCTTATTGATATGGTATGAATATCAATCAAGGAGTACGTACCAAGACTAATTTGTGTGGCAGTATATCCTTCTGCCCACCCTTGTGATATTTAACTACTTAGTTAGTTAAATAATTATTTTTACCGATCAAAATAATTATTTAACTAAGTAGTTAAATATCACAAAGGTGGCCAGAGAGGATATATTGCCA
Organism: Drusus annulatus; assembly: GCA_022651775.1. Lineage (NCBI taxonomy): Eukaryota > Metazoa > Arthropoda > Insecta > Trichoptera > Limnephilidae > Drusus > Drusus annulatus. Next base: position 583,660 of record JAGWCC010000479.1, on the reverse strand, counting down.
CACAACTTTGTCTTGGCACATACTCCTTGATTGATATTCATACCATATCAATAAGCTCTCATGCGGAACAGTATCGTCACTGAGCGGATCCGGACGTTGGTGTGAATCCAGCTTTAAGGAGAACATGACGTATTTTAAACCTAATTAGGTCACCACAGCTTACCCTTGGCCAAAGAGCCATGCACGTCACTGTTTATTTGGGTACCGCTGATAGAGCTGTTGTAACTTCTCCCTCTTTCTTGCGGGTAAAAGATAGACTAGAACGGAACTTTCAGTGGCAATGATCATCATTATGACTATTCAGTTTCAATAATTACTATAGCATTATTCAGAGCCAACATTATTTATTGCATTTATGGATTGGCTGACAGAAGCCGTACAACGACAAGTATTAACTAAACCAACACAAAGAAGAAAATGATTATTTTATGCTTCGTTAATTATTTTGATTTGAATCGAAGTGGATCTACCTAGCCCAGCGTCTGTCCGCCCGTTGAGGTTGTTTTAGATTTGTGATTATATTCGTGATCTAAGGTCTATATATCGCTGTGACTAATGACACAACAACTTACAAAAAACTGTCTAAAAGTCAGATTTTTTTATCACATAAAAAAATAACATAGCCCCATAATGTAACAGTTATAAAAAAATGTACACCTTAAAGTCTAATGTGCCCCAATCTTAACTTGTGATCACGGGGAAGGCTTTCATAGAAATGGTGACAAACCCAAATGGTGATTGCCAGAGTCGTAGATACTCAAACTATCGCCCTGGTGAAAGATTCAAAATCGAAACGTTGCTTGAAATGGATTTAGCCGTGTTTGGTGACCAGATCTGAATAGCCGGGTACTTCCCATTCTTCCTCTTCCCCTATGACCTTCCTCTTCCCCTATGTCCTTCCCCTCCCGAGGTTTTTTTTCATTTAAAGTAATTCCTTATAATACCTTAAAACCAGTTATTCTTCCCGATTGTTTTATGGAGAATACCGCACAAGAGTCCCAACTGCTCCCAATCGTCTGGATTGGGAGCAGTTGGGGCTAAGGTATTATGTATTATTACTACGGCATCCCCCAATTGTAATGTGCGATGTATGTATTTTTACACATCAAAATAATTATTTAACTAACTAAGTAGTTAAATATCACAAGGGTGGGCAAAAGGATATACTGCCACACAACTTTATCTTGGCACATACTCCTTGATTGATATTCATACCATATCAATAAACTCTCTTGCGGAATAATATCGTCACTGAGCGGATCCGGACGTTGGTGTGAATCCAGCTTTATGCATTTTATTGTAAAACAAAAAAAACTTTTAAGTGCTCTGGTGTAAACTTCCCAAAATGGGGCGTCAGCCCTTTTGCCTTTCCGGGCGATATATATATATATATATATATATATATATATATATATATATATATATATATATATATATATATATATATATATATATATATATATATATATATATATATATATATATATATATATATATATATATATATATGTAATATTTATGTATATTTTTATTATTTATTTTTAGGCGATAGATACAGTACAAAGAGTTTTTTTTTTACATTTAAGCAATATGTACACAAACATTTAGATTATTTAAATATTAAATTATATACATCTATTAATTATGATAATTCATAATATCGTGCTAATTAAGTATGAGAATTATTATTCAAAAAAAGATGTAAATAAAGTCCAGTATTCAGACAAGTTTACGAGGCAGAATTAGTAGTGTGAATACATCTGTGATTATAATCCCTCGCTAAGAAGCGATAAATCTTCAACGGGAGTCGCTTTTGGTAGAAGTTCGAGCGGTTCCAAACACTAGTCGAGCTAAATAGCCACTTTGTTGATCAATAATCATCCAATTCCAGGCACGTGCTAGCTTTGATACTCAAATGCACAAGCAAAATAAAATATATTTTCGTAGAAAGCGATCACTTTGTGGTTTGACATATTTGAAGAAATGAAAAAAATAGCTTTGTATTAGCGCTGAGAAAAACTTGTTCAATAATAATAATAATAAAATTTTATTCCAGAAGGATAATAAGAAGAAAATTTTATGCAGGAGTAGTGCTATGCAATACCTTCCATAATCGATAATAATAAATAGTTACAATAATAATAAAATACAAGTTGTGATACAAATAGTGAATATCGTTTTAATCGAGCGTGCTTCAGGATGGTCTTGTGAATGTTTTGTGAATGCTTCACGAACTGCCAATTCTTTAAAATGAACCCTTCGCAGTGAACACTTCAATTGAAGTCGAACTCGTAAAAAAGAGATTTGAATTTTATTTGGCAAGGAACCGGTTACTTAAGATTTTTTAGAAAAGTACTAGCAAATCGGCAAAAGTTCCTCGCCAAAACAAAAGTGCTAGTCGGTAGAGATTTAAAAATTAAAAGAACTGGAACTGGAACCGGTTCAAGTACTTCTTTGTGGGCTTTGAAGTTCAACTTCGCAACTGAACTGCCGCAAAATAAAACAGTTCTTTGTAATCTAACTTCAATTGAAGTATTTTCAATGAAAAGTGAATGAAGTTTGAACTGTCGAAAAATGAAGTAGTTCACACGGAGCGGTCACAACGCTACTTTGTATGAGACCACGGATATTATTTTAATTTTTATGACCGACCGGTTACGCTTAGCCTAAGCATCGTCAGGGTATTTTATTTTTTATTAATTTTGTTTAATTTCATACCCTGATGACGCTTAGGCTAAGCGAAACCAGTCGGTCATAAAAAAAAATCGTTAATAGTAAATAACAGAAGAGTATGTGTGAAACGATGTATGAATGTGAATGAAGCAAGGAGTGTGTGTGCCAAGACAGAGTCATATGGCGGTCCGTCTTCTCTGCCTACCCCTGCGGTGAAACGGCGTGATGGTTAGTTACTTGTGAGTTAGAAATACAAAGCAAAAATCTGTTTTCTAAAGCAGCAAAAACTCTCGAAATGTTAGCTTGGGCGTCATGAAATTTGCACAGATTTTCTGTATGTAAATTCTAAGTCAATGCAAGAATTTTCAGCTAGAATCATTAGTCATAAGAGGTTTCGAAATATGGATGAACTATATATTATATAAGACAAAACGCCATCATTTTTTTTGTTCACAATTTTTCAACTGTGTGCATCAGCTCGTCTTTTCCATCACGAGCTAAGGAGTTTTTAAATTTACATTCAACTATCAGAAAATAAGACAAGACACCATAATATTGTTCGATTCATATTTTTGAATTGTTCAATCAAGTATTGAGACCAGGCGGTAGCGGCTAATTTGTGATTAATTAAACTCGGGTACATTTAATTAATTACGTTTGATGGTGATTGAGTTAATATTATTTTTCACAATGTTAAAAGTCTTATAAAATGAAGTACAAGCTAAATACAAGTTCTCACTTAAGACTGAATCTTATCTCGTAAAAGTATTGATTTTTTCCCATTTTCACAATCACTCTTTTGGAGGAACTCATTTTAGTTATTATCTAGTGGATGATTGAGATCTTCAAGGATGCTAATGCGAAGAGGATTTTGCTAGGATAAGCGGATGATTTGGATTGCTGTGGTCCATCGTGACATCCCGGACTGACTTGGAAATGATTGTGTTTTGTTGTTATTTTGCTCTCGTTTATAGAACTGTACAATGTTTCATGTGATAACTTTACACAGCAATTTATAACTCTGACGGCCTCCGTGGTCGAGTGGCAAGACGCTCGACTACGAATCCAAAGGTCGCGGGTTCAAACCCGGCGTGCGCCAATAACTTTTATTCAATCAATATGTGTCATAACACATTTAATTCATATAAAAATAATGTAAAGTATATTTGCGGCACGTTCCAGAGTATCGCCCTGGTGAAAGACCACCATTCAGAATCGAAACGTTGCTTGAAATGGCTTTAGCCGTGTTTAGTGACCAGATCTGAATATCCAGGTACTTCCCAACCTTCCTCTTCCCAATATCCTTCCCCTCCTCACTACCTTCAGCCTCACAACATGCCCTATTTGGGGATGCCATAATCTGACTGGCTCTAGACGGTTGGGAGCAGTTGAAACTCTTGTGCGGTATTTATATATTGAAAAAAAACATAGAATGCAGACCACCATTTTTAGGCGGTCGTAATATGAATATGTTTATTTTTTAACTTTCACCTATTAATAATTATCTTAAATATTAAAATGAAATAAATAAAACTGTTAACGAATTCCAAAACGATTGACTGTAAGGAATATGAATATCGTCGCTGGAAAGGCAAAAGGGCTTAAGCAACACTTTGTTCAAAAATTAGTTATGCAGTTTTGATCAGTTCTTTTTTCTGCGTTGAATGCTCTGACTCTCGTTTGATTCCGAAGACTTTTGTAGGCATCTAAAATATATTTACCGTTTGGGAGAAGGCTTGACTCAAGCGACACAAGCTTGATATTTTTTTGCTTTTTGTCGCATCAAGTAACTCAGTGAGAGCATTGAGTTAAATGAGTTAACTTTTTTTTTTAATTCAACCAGGTACCGAAGACTTATTAATTTTATTGTAAAACAAAAACAACTTTAAAGTGCTCTGGTGTATTGTTCCAGAAATGGCGCTTCAGCCCTTTTGCCTTTCCTGCGACGATATGACCGAATGGAGCCATTCTGGTCGTATCTCGAATGACAAATCCCTGTTCGGCTGATAACGACTGACTGAACTTCCCATGCCTCAAAATACTCGCGATTTAAAGTATTTTTTTTATTTAAGACATAATAATACAATTTTTCAAAAATAATCCTAATGTAAACAATTTATATACATAAGTGTGTCGAGGGGAAGCTACAATACAAATATGAATACATTATGGCCCAGACGACGTTAGTTTCTAACTAGGCAGATGCTTTTTCTAAGAAACTAAACATGCCCTGACAAGTTGTGCAAAAATTTAGTTAATATTCGGAATAATACAGAAGGTATAAATATCAATGGAAAAGAAATTAAAAACGAAAATAACAACATCTAAGGGAAGTTGATTAAAATGTGAGGATATTCCAAAAAATAATATGAATAGATGTAAAATTTACACAATAATAGGCAACGCAAAGAATTTATGTAAAGGTTATGCTATACTCGTATATTGTACTCTCAATAATTTATCAGTTCACATTTTTTTACGTTTTTCCATTCCGGCTTTATTTTGTTTGTAAATTACATAGGTAGGTGTTATTTCACTTATTACCCATTTCGACGCATCAATAACATATCTTCCCGTAACAGATGAACACAGCATCTCAAAACACAGAGCAAACATCCGCTGGGACATTGCGACACTGAACAGATAAACTCTAGAGAGTGATCTACATCGATTTGCCATTTTAAACAGACCTCAGACAGGCCAATAAAACTGAATGCCTGCCCATGTAAGATGTTTGATCAGTTCAACCGGGAGTAAGGGAAAACTGCGCTTACTTCTGGCACACGAATACCGCCCACAGCACGCTTCTATCGGCGAGCCGTCGCGAGTTCGCGATTCGTTGACAATAGTTCCGAAGTCCCTCGCGTCTCGCGGGCGGGAGCAAATAAAAAGTGCGATAAATTAACAGTTGGACGAAGCCTCGCCGGAAAAAAACGCTGGATATAAAAAAGCATTCGTCGAGTTTAACGTTTTGACATCAGCTCGGGAATAATGCGGGGGGCGAGAGGGGGGGGTTTCCTCCTCTACAAGAATTTATAATCGTCTCCAACTGTGATGGCGTCAATTTATTCAAAAGCGGCCCGGGTCATAAACAATCTCTATATGTGGGCCCGACCAGCCGACCAGCCGACCAGCCAACCAAACACTTCCCATAACGCCTAGTCCACCCATCGGCTGCCCATTCTCTATCTGGAGATCTCAACTTGGCATTATTATAATGCTGTTTGACTTTTGGGGTATGCTCCTACCGCTGAGAGCTTTACTGTAATCTATTTTACTGGTACGTCTGTGTTAATGAGAAAGACGGAGATGTTGAAATGAATCTCTCGGCGGTAGCCTCTACTGCAGTGTGTTAGGATTCTTCCTAGATCTTGAGGCAACCTTACAGCGTTCACCATCAGGGCAGGAATTGGAGATGGTCACTGCAAGACTGTCCGAAACGTTGGCTCATGGAGGGTGAAGGAGCTCAACACGACTGAACACAATTGGCGGAAAAACAGAAAATAATTCCCGTTCCGCCGACTTTGGGTCAACTCCTCATTAGAATATCGAGTACTTAATTAGTGACTAATTAATTCGCATTCAGGCGAGTCGGTCGCCGCCTTAAAGCAGAGGCTTAATGTGAAAACACCGGGAGAAAGGTGAATGCTAGCTGCTAGCAAGTCGTAGCTTGGGGACATCGCTATTCGGACATCGTTTACAGGCAATCCGGTTTGCTTTGGTGGATGTCCCACCAACACCTGCTGTAAGCTGGTCAGACCGACCAAACGACATCTAGCCAACCCACCTCTGACAACCAACACGCGAACAAACTGCTCTATTACAATCTAACTACTTAACTATTGGCTAGCTAACTACTTAACTATTGCGCTACGAGTACGTTATCCAAATTACCTTATTCTTTCTTACTAAAAGTACTCTCACTATGTACGTACTACGAAATGCTTTTTTCTGTGTCCTTATCAGTTTTAGACGAGTGATTAATTTCATGTTTTGACCGCATGGTGGCATAGTAATTGAATTGAATAATAATATTATGTTTGTTTACTTTCAAACCCGTTTGTAAGGCTAGCTTCTTCTGAACATACTGCCCATCTACGTGTGATTGCTGCCGTACGCGTTTTCTGCGATTCATGGTGAGTTGCATTATTGCTCTATGAATGGGAATCTATGTATCTAAAGGTAGGATAATAAGGTGCAATTAAATCTAATGATATATTGTATTATGCACGAGCTAACAGGGGCAAGGGCTTGTCTCGTTATCAAAAACTAGTTTTAGTAAATCAATTAGTGCGATGTGCGGTAGGTACTAGTGGTATACACATAGGTATGGAATATAGAGTAAAACAGGTTGCGGTGTGCGGTGTGCGGTGTGGAGCGGAGTGTGTTCCGTGTACTGGGTAGTGTCGAGACTCGCGTGTTCTGGCGGCAGTCAGGGGTCCAAGGTAATTTATTAACTCGGCTGCACCCTTCATGCGTGAGTCGTTCCTCGCTGGAGTCTACCTCCACAACTCCACCTTCTGTCGGTGTTCGCGGGCCCGGTTATCCGCTCTTCGTAAAACATAGGCGAGCCACGGGAGCCGCGCCATTAACCCGTCTCGTGTCCACAACGACGATACGACATACAACTGCCGACTGCAGAGGCTTTTCGTCCGGCGACTCACAGAAATACGGCCGCAGTCAATGTGGCACGAAATGATATCAGAATGGGAGCCGCTCGCCGAGCCGCCCGGGCCGGTGAGGCGCGCGGTGCGAGGTGTCGGGGACACTTCAACATTCCCAGCGTTGAGCGCGCTTTATTTATTTTGGGGACATTGTAACTCTCCACAATGTTTGAAATAATCTCCGTGGCCGATCTTTGAAAATAGAACGCGCAAGATCAACGGGAATCCGAAATAAACGATTGTATAATGGAGAGCTGTGGGCGGGGGATGCCACCCTGCGGCGGCGGGCCACGTGCCCGCACACCTCGCGCACTCGACACCCGCCCCGTGAGCTGGGGGCCAGAGGGTCACCCGCGAGGCGGGGGAGACGAGTGCCCGCGGCCGCCCAGCGCCCATCCAGCACTGGCACGTGTCACCACGCTGGCGCTGGACTGTACCGACACCGCCACCCAACAGGGAAACAGTCCCGAGTCCCGACACCCGCCGGAGCGCGAAGCGTGGAACATCGTATCATTTCATTTACCGTAATTTTCTTCAAATATCCAGCACCAAAAAAAACACCATAAAAAGGCGTTTTATACGAAAAAAAACTTTTAAGCACGTAATAAAAAGGTCACATTCAAGTCAAAATACACAAACGGGCAGAATTTTAGAAAAATGATATAAAACACGTTTATGTGGTTGCCAAGTTATTCCTTACCATCTCACGCGCGTGTTTTGGTGTTAAATAGAGGAAATAATAATGTGACTTACCGTCTTTCTGCCGATACTGGCCACCGGCAGGGGCACACGCGGAGACACCGAACGAACGACCGGCGCTCCCGACGACAGAGCGCGACTGGCGGGCGGCAGGCTGGCCGCGGCCACTCGAGCACTCGAACGGCAGTTGACGAAGCGGGCGGCGACGGACGCGGCGCTGGCGCTGGCGCTGCAGTGGCGCTACTCGCCAGAGGGCGTTAATCAATTAATTTTTGCTTATTTATTACTTGTTGGTAATTAGTAAGCAGGGCCGGTTCCGCGACTTCTCGCGCCCTGGGCAGTAAGTACCGATTGCGCCCCACCTCCCATTTTTCACTAAGATTAAAAATTCTTTCCCCCTGAAAATATAGATTTGTCAACATGTATTAAAGTCAATTTTATAATATTAGCAATTGAGACATAAGCAGGGAGTAGCTTTTCAATTCACGTTTGCAAATTTCGAAATCAAATTATTATCCTAATCGATCTACATAATATATCCAATGACATTGGAAATTGTCGACTGTCGAACGAAACAAACGAACGAGTGCCTTGAAATCTTGAAATTCAAAATCACAAGCTCGTTCCGTTTCATGAATTCATACGAGAATGAGCTGTAAAGAAGCTTTCTCCAAAGTTTATTTTCGTAAAACAAAAAATGATCAATTTCGCAGAGTGATGTATATAATATAGCTACTGTCTGAAATGGGCTGTCAATACTTTTGGAACAGGTATCGATAATTATAGAAAAAAAAAACTGATAGCGAGACACAGAATTTCAATTACATTATATTTTTATTTTATTTTACCGAAGTATCGCATGATTATAAATCCCAAAAAAATGTCTTCAAACGAGTTCCAAAATCAAATGACCGCAAAGTCGCCGGTACAATGTCGATGGGACAGGAATATGTACCATCTCTAATTTGATAATGATCGGCATTTCGATTGCCGGGAAGAAAGAACGGCCATGCTGATTGGTTGTTGTCTTTGGATCGCATCGATTTTGACGTACGACACATCATAGAAAAGCAGACTCTACGTCCAAATAACTATTATGCAATTCGTGAAAAAATTCCCTGATAAAAACTTTATTCCATACATTTTCTAAAGGCGTTGAATGCACGGTGATGTTGCCAACGCAATATAATTATCCCAAGATGTGGGTAATTTTTAAATGATTTAGGGAATTTCTATTTGATTAAGGTAATATTTTAAGTAAATTTAAATAAGATCTTTATTTTCGCGGTGCTTCTTAAGGGGTTGCACTTTTGTTTTTGCACAATTTGAACGTATGGTAGATCCGACGCATCCATTACTTACAAGGAATATAAAGTTATTGGTGTTATTACCTTCCTACAACCGATTATGGAATCGGATACTTTATCTAGTCATTAATTTCATAATTACTATTTTAAATGTTCCTTGTGATAACTTTGTGGTCATTATTCTAGAAACCCTCGCCACATGTCCATGAAAAGAACTTCTATAAATGTTATTGTCGCTGTTGAAATGTTAAAGCCATTGGTTTTGGAAAATAGAAAAACTTGTTTTCTAGGTCTTGAAATTTTACAAATAATATTGTCATGACGGCCTCCCGACGTGATTTCTTCACCTAGTACGAATGAAATCGGGTGGTCTTTAATAAATAATTATAATATTGTCGTTCATGTTAAATTTTACCCTTTGTAGGGTTAGATATATGGTATGTATAGCTAGTAGTAACTTATTGGAATCTTATACGAAAAATACTCGATAATATAAAAACCGATCCGATCTTTATTTTTATACTTATTTGGGTGTAATTATTTTTTTATAGTTAATACCGCACACGAGTCTCAACTGATCCCAACCGTCTGGAGCCAGTGGGACCATTGCATCCCCAATCGGGGTATGTTGTGAGGCTGAAGGCAGTGGTGATGGGAAGGAGATCGCGAACAGGAAGGTTGGAAAGTACCTGGCTATTCAAATCTAGTCACCAAACAGGGCTTAAAGCAATTTCAAACAACGTTTAGATTCTGATTGGTGGTCTTTCACCAGGGCGATACTTAGAGTATCTACCATTCTGGAACTTGCCGCAAATATCAAATGCATTTTTATTTAAATTAAATGTGTTATGTTTTGACACATATTAATTAAATGAAATGTATTTGCGCACGCCGGGTATGAACCCGCAACCTCTGGATTTGTAGCCGAGCGTCTTACCACTCGACCACGGAGGCCGTCAACACAGTATTACACCCAGAGAAGTAGAAAGTAAGTATTGTATAAAGTTTTTTTGCTATCCATTTTATTTTACTGTTATAAAATTTTTATAACAGTAAAAAAAAATGAATAGCAAAAAAACCTTTCTATGAGAAAAATTCAAACACTTATTTTACGAACACAGTACTACCTATTCCTAGACTAACTTGATGTCAAGAGGTGATCATTAAAAACTGAATATTTGAAGGTATACCTGAAGGCATTCAAGATATTATATTATGTGGCTTCATTGACTATTCTTCATCTTCCGTCTCATGGGAAACGGGCAGACGAATTCGAAACCTGCGGTTAACATCATTTTCAGTTTGATAATTCTAAGTTTGTTGGCTTTTTGTATTCACAGCCTGTCATAAAAATAAAGTGCAACACAAATTGTTCATAATTCCATCAAAGACACTACTGGTGGAAGAGTAAAAAGGCGAGTTGTGTCTTGTCTCACTGATAGATTCGGGCAAAACAAATTGATGATAATTTTGTTTCGGGGGATAAGTAAAAACCCTGGTATAACAAATAATAAATTGGCAAATAACACCCTGTAACTGTAATCTATAATTGATACAAATTTAATAAAATTGTGACTATAAGTTATAATCTAAACCAATGACGTTACATATATAGACACGTTATAGCCTTAGAATATTAACACAAAATGTGGCAAGCAAAACACACACGTTACCAGTAAAATCATCATTCAAATATCGGTCATGTATGACAAAGATAGACATTCATAGAATATGTGTATGAACGAAACAGATCCAAAGTTCTGACCGCGTTCCATACTTGCTTGAAACGACCTCAAGCGACGCGTAACCCTTTAGTACTAAATCGGCTTAAACACCGATCACACCAACTAGCGTGATTATTGCTTGCCACTTTGAGAGCGCTACAACGTGTCTATATTTCACGATACGTCATTGATCTAAACCAACTAGTGGTTACCAGTGAAAAATCACGGGATGTACCAAGAGATAATATTAGTCGCTTTGATTCACCCATTTCAAATATTTATTTATATACTAAAGGACTATTGTCCAACTACAAAAAAATACATAACACGAAATAGGAAAAAAGAGCAACAGAGAAAGAACAGCACATACATAATATTTCAAAGAACCAATGACAAAAATACACATTTGAAAGAACATTCAAGTCAAAGGTTTTGGTAGAGTCGTGAAGAATGCCAAAAATCGTTTAGACTGCTACCAAAAATTTCAAGACCATGGCTTGAGTTAACATGTCTCGACATTCTGGACAGTTGAGAATGATACCCATAATTAGTAGAGTGATGATTGAGGAACAGCAATTCATTGTTTTTTAGTCTACGGCAAGGAATGTTGAACTGGATGAGTTGCGACAAAGAAGGTGAGTCAATAATACAATAAAACAAAGTCTTTCCTACGCTTTTCTAATGAATAATTTTGTGATTTTTCACAAAAACGGCGCTATACAAATTATCCAAATATTTAATGTTTGTTCAATTGCATTATATGAATAATCGCCTCTTTCTTGCCCTAATTTCAATGCAATTCCGCAATACAGTATAGAATAATGTCTGCTAAAATACATTAAAGGTATGTACTTTTTTAGATAGGAAGAGATTTGAAAAAAACATTTTTTTAATTATTTCAATTAATTTCAGTTTCAAATTAGAAAAGTTCACACTCACTAGTAATAATAATGATAATTTCTAAAATTCGCCTCGATTAGACAATAATTTAAACAGCACGATGTTTAAGGAATGTAATTCAGCCCAAAATACAAAGAGGAATGATTTTTTCTGTCAGGAATCTAGTGAGCATAAACAAGTTTAATGGAAATTCGAAACTGAAATAATTAGAAATGGAGTTTTGTTATGGCTCCGAATCACAAGATATTCTAAAATATGGTGGTAGAGTAGTAGAACTCCCAGGGCCAGTAGAGGGAAGAAGAGAGTAGAAGGAGAATGGAAGAAGATTATTGAGGAGCACCTACCAATTCAGATCAGTTCAAGCCATTTCAAGCAACATTTTTATTCTGATTGGTGGTCTTTCAGCAGGGCTTTACTGCCAAATATATTTCATGCCTAGGCATTGAGTATCAGATTATAATATTTTGATCGGTTAGTTTGACGAATCATAAAAATCGATTTACAGCTATTATTTTGAACATTTAAATACAAATATTTTAAAATTATTCCTAGTAGTATCCGTTTCTTGGCTACCTACTTGAAGGTATTTTCAGTGCCAGGGTAATGGATACATCGTATATTTTCGTCGATAGCTTCTCGACTGGATTGAGAAATATTCATGTCATATTATTATTATAGTTGTAGCGTAGTTTAGTATGGCCTGTGTTACAACTAAACACCTGAATAAATTAATACACCGCTTTGCAACAACACATTCTTTACTCAGTCCTCGATCTGCATCTGTTGACATCATTACCGCCATATTATCAAAAATTTTACTTTCCCGCCATCGCATGAAATTAAATAAAAATAATCTTACGGGCGGATAGAGTTCGATACTCAAAGCGGGTACCAAATTAGTCCCTTTTCATAACGTGTCATGCTAAGTAAACAGGTCTGTATTATAAAGCATATAATAAAGAAGTATTAATAATAATTATAAATTATCAAATCGAAATGATCATTACTTACGATAATTGTGATTGAGCTGAACAAAATCGTCAAATAAATGCATGTTTAACAAATGTGTTACAAACGCGTCTTTGGAGTGTCAGAAACTAAAGCATGGAATAGACTATCACATGATTTGAGAATGATAAAAGAGTAAAAGACTCGACAGAGTTCAGAGCTAAATTCAAACTCTTCTTTTCAGAAAACCATATATATATATATTTTTTTACAATAACTCCACACAGGAGGCCTTGAGGAAAACAATTTCCCTCAGGGCCTATGTCATCTTTGGGGATGCTGTGTGGAGGGTTTATTTGAGGAAAGGAAGGATCATCCATAAATAACCCGAATAACAGAATTGCCTTAATTTACAAAGCTAAGCTAGCTCGTTAGCATCTAAACTCACCAGTATAATAGCATATGTTCATATAATGATCGGCAAATTCTCGATCTACTGCTAAAAAAAAGCCAACAAAAATAATTAATATGTAAACATCAATTAAGTAATTCTAGCTACAGTTTTTGGGTATTTTAATAGTTTTGTGGTAAATTTAACCTTGGTTCTTAAGTTTTGTAAGGCGCCCTTGAGGTGATATTTCACAAAGATGGTGCCATATAAATAAACTAAGTATTATTATTATTATCATCACTAAACAGAAAAAAACTCACCAAAGGTTGATACTAAAAAAGGCTGCAAATATATATTACATACTAACATTTTTAAAGTCTATTAAATTCTTAAAGATAATTGAGATAAAATTCCATTAATAACTGTTTAATATAAAAAAATATATACATTTACTCTACAAAGCAAAGAGCTTATAATGTAAAAATCTTATCCGAATTATTCAAAAAAATATTTCGGCTAACCTAGATAATCATCTAAACGTAAACACATGCGGAGTAAAATAAATAAAGCATAGTAAATAAAAACCTCAAAAGAAAAAATACAAATAAAATCGAGCACCGCTATTCGAAAAAAATATAGTTCTTGATCTAAATACTTTTATTTTTATGCTGGCAACACTTATTTTAAACGTCATTCGGTTTTGACGTCACTTGAGCTGTCACGGATTATCTGTTTACAAATACCTTTTGTGTACAATGAAGTGATGAATCCATTAGTCGTTTTATGTATTGTAGTAATATTAATTTACTGCACCATATCATGGTAATTAATCCCCCTCCCGTCGATGAACCATATTTCCACCAATATTTATCAAAATGAACCATAGTTTAACCTCAATGGCTATTTATAATTTGTTTTCTTTCACGCAGGCTCATACCGCAGTTATTGGCTTGGCTTTTTAAAAGGAGATATAAGGTGGAATTAAAGTTGGGAAGAATTGTCATCCCAAAGTTTATACTGAAAGATGTAAACATTGTTAAAAATGGATATTCTGTGGTAAGCCTGTTTTCCAATATGTCAAAACACTAGAATATTGCTCTACAATATGAAATTGTACCTTTTAATCTTTGTTACTGCTCGTTTTTATTTCATTTAATTATTTGTAATGATATTTTTGGTTCATACTAGCTTCACATCTATCCCTGTAGGTTTGACAATAATTGTGTAAAATTTAGAGAACGAAACTGGCGGAAATATTAAACTCATTGAACAAACTGCTAACCGCTGGTAAGCTTACGGTGTTTTTTATTATTATTTATTGGTAAACAACGATGTTATTTTGATTTATAGCTGTGGATAATACAATGTAAGCACGTAAAATATATGTGCCTCAAAGTACAAGGGTCACAGTATCCATAACACTTAAAATTTTGATCAATAAGAATCGATACGAGTTGACTGCTTACTTATTTATATTGAAACTCTGATCCGCTTCATTTATAACCTTGAATTATAACATGGGGTCCAGGCTTGGTAGATGTGAAACTAATTAGAACATTGGGAAACCATTAAGTTTTTATAAACCATGAAACTTCTCAGTTGTTACCTGCTTATAAAATACTCAAAAAGGAATTTCAAGTATTTAAGATAAGCAATGGATTAGAACTCACATTTCTAGATACATATGGTCACCTTACGATAAAGACCTTGTAAATCTGTTTATATTATGTAAATAAAAACATTACCAAAAACTTATTTAATTGATAGATAAAATACAAAAATAAATAATTTTCTCAAATATTTATGTAGTATGAAAAAATGTAAAACATAATATTATTTATTTTATTTCAACCTTTCAAAAAAAAATTGTGTAACTTTTTTTTTTCTTCCCTTCAATATTTTTCTCAAATAGACTCACAAGTCTTAATATTAAGGTGATAATATCTCAACCTTATAAATATATATACGACACAGCTTAGTTATGCGATAATGAACTCTAGAGTATGTTACTTTAGAGCCCATTATCTCATAACATTACTGTAATAGTCTAATATTCACTGCATTTGGTTAATCCCAGCCGATGGGTAATAACAATAGCTCAATTTTAGGGTTTTATTGGACCCATTATAACCGGCCGGGCGGCCGGCCGAAATATCAAAGAATACCGGCAATAAATCTTAGAATTTGTCCTGTAAATCCTTTTAAGAGGGTAATAATTTTGTTGGGGGAACATATTTTCGATCTTCTTAGGCGGGAAATCTTCTTACACGGGAAACATATTAAACGGGAAAAAAATGCGTAATTTGTATGGGAATTTTTCGGGGATAATGAAACAGGCCTTCTTAGGCGGGAAAACATATTAAACGGGAACTTCTTAAGCGGGTTTGACTGTATATATATATAATGGTGAGGTCGAATGCTTAAAAATCTCTTGTGCAAGGCAAACTAAGTCAACAATATTTTATTGCACATTATTCTGAAAGCAATGACTGCATCGGCACAACAGTGGCTCAAGACAATATGCTAACCCACGGCATAATAAATAACCATTCAACCGCCTTGCGAAGAACACTTCTATTTCATTGATGTTACTTTAATTTGTAATTACACATTATCTACATATCTCGCATATCCGGTTTAAAAATAATTGTGCTGAGAAATATCTCCATACGATTTCGCAAAATAATGACATATCGTTAATTTTACTGTACAACGGTGATGAGTAGTCTGATTATCACTATTTATTTGTTATTTGAAGGTTTTGTTTCAACAGCAAGCCGTCAATTAACTCTGGCATAGGTTGTATAGTAGAGTAGAGCAATTACAATAGACGATGTGTGCCATTTTTTAAATATACTAAAGGGTCCGCCAAATAACTTTTTTTTTTTGAAAAAAGGGCGCAAAACATCGAGTGTAGCTTCGGCTGTGTGGCACGTAGCGCCGTCCTGTTGAAACCAAATGTTGCCAATATCCTCCTCTTCAATTTTTGTGAACAAAAATTCGTTCAACATGGCCCGATAACGATCGCCATTGACTGTAACGGCCACTCCTTGCTCATTTTCAAAGAAAAATGGCCCAATTATGCCTCTGGACCAAAATCCGCACCAAACAGTGACTCGTTTTGGGTGTACCGGCTTTTCAATGTATGCGTGCGGGTTTTCTGTGCCCCAAATACGACAATTTTGCTTGTTTACATACCCGCCAAGATCAAAATGAGCTTCATCCGAAAAGATGATTTTTTTGGCAAAATCGGCATCTTCTGTAAGTCGATCGCAGGCCCACTCAGCGAAGCGAAAACGCATTGGATGGTCAGTTGGCTTCAACTCCTGAACCAATTGGACTTTGTATGGCGTCATACCAAGGTCTTTATGCAAAATTCGTCTCAATGATGTCTCCGAAATGTTCAATTGTTGAGAACGACGGTGAATTGATGTTGATGGCGCTTCACGCACACTTTCTGCCACAGCATCGATATTCTCGGGTGTACGCACTGTTTTTGGCTTTTCACGCTTTGGTTTATCGATGAGGATGCCAGTTTCTTTCACTTTTTTCACAAGATAACGAACATACGGAGCTGACGGTGCTTCTCTTCTTCCAAAAACCGTACGCAATTTTCGCACACATTCTGCAACATTACCATGATTTTCAAAGTAATGTCGCAATATTTCCCAGCGTTGTTCAAGCGTATACACAACCATATTCGCTCAGCGGAAGGATAAAACTAATTATCTGTCAAATCAGACATGAGCTAAGTGTTACCATTCACGAAATAAGCACTAGTTGAAAAAAAAAAAGTTATTTGGCGGACCCTATACATGTTTTACTAGCCCTGGATAACGTTAATATCTGGTCTGCCTGCCAGTTTATTGAATTGATCGCACAAGTTGCGTGATCCGACACAATCAGGCACCATCCGTACACATAATAATATTAATAGTGGAGTGTAAATTTTGTCAGCACATCGAAGAGGTCAGCCTCCACAGCTCCCTCTTCAACTCGGATGTCAGCAAGTTGGTATCGATCGTGATTCGCGATGTGCGAGTAAACAAAGATGTGGTGGAGCAGCGGCCACCGGCCCGGGGGCTGCTCAAGCCGCTGCTGTCCAAGCAGAGCTCCCTGGCGGCGCTGCGCCTCCCTGCCCCCCCGGCACCCCCTGACCAGCTGCTGAATGAGGCCGCCCAACAGCTGGACAAGATCAAACAGGACATTCTGGACTTTAGAGATATGAAGCTGCCTACCGCTGTTGTCATTTTTGCTCAGGTATTATACTTGCCAATGGTGAAAACATTTTTTGATTTGTGGCGCCATCTCATATAAATTCACCAAACTTTTCAAACAGTTCTTGTTTATGATAGTTTTCTGGAAAACTTTTTTTATTGGTCTTTAACCTTCTCCTATATATTGGCTCACTTAGACTGCTTAAAGCCTAACAGCACAGATCTCTCGGAGCAAACCTTGATGATGTGTTATATTATAATATAAAAGACATAGGAAACGTTGTGAATTGTAAAAGTTCATAAAAGTAACCTTTTGTCATGCAAATAAATTCATTTAAATATTTTCTGTAATGCTGATTCATTGTTCTCTTCTGCATTGAAACTTTGTCTTTTAATTTACGTGGTTCTTCAGTAAAATTTAAAGTTTTTCTTGTTTTTTTCAGTTTCTCTCAGTGAGGGTTCACAACCTGTCCATCATGGTGCTAGGTGGGGGCGCAGGCGGCTAGCTGTGCCACGGGGTGATAGGCGCGGCGAGTGCCGGCGGTGCGGGCGCAGGCCCCGACCTACAGCTGGCGGCCGCCCTGTGCGACGTGCGCGCCAAGTTGCTGCGCCGCCATCCTGAGCACCCGCAGCAGACGTGTCTGGCGGAGGTTTCTTTCGGCCTCACACTGGACGTCACACTCGTGGTGGGGGCCCCGCTCAATGTGGAGGTGGGTAGTGCGGATGAAAATTAGCAATTAGGAAATAACAAGTTCAAATAGTTTTTCTTGGCAAGTTATATCAACCTCGGAAAAATTTCCAGTAAAGGTAGTCATCCAATCATACACCTTCGATGTATTTCTAACTTTTTTCATTGCTTTCACAGCCGCTATAAATAATAAGTCATGCAACTGAAAAGTTTCTTAATTAACCCACATTTTCCTTTTGATCTGAAAAACATCTGATTTGAAAAAATGAGAATTTGTTTTTTGACTTTAACCCTTATCTTGACAAGGTAAAAAATAATAATATTAGGATTAAGATAAGATAATAAGCTACAATATTTTTTTAAACTGACCATAGGTGTCAGTGATTGACAGGACGATAAAGAAGAAATTTTCTTAAGTGCTGTCATTACTAAAAATCTTAAAATATTTGTTAAAAAAAATTAAAAGATTGCAAAGTTGGTGTGACATATGATTTTGTTTGTTATTTTAATAAATAATTGTGTGTGAATATTTTGCTCTCAGAAAGTCCATTGCAGCATTACCAACTCCACGGCCACCCTGAATGAGGGGATCTACAAGTTTGTGCAGGAGCGGAGCAAGGCCTCTCGGCCCAGCCCCACTAGGCCCCCGGCGCCTCCGCCTACCCTCCGTGACCCCTCTGCCCCCAGACCTGATCCACTCTTCCACAGGATTGCCCCCATCATACCAAAGGTAACCTAACAGTACAGATTTCTCGGAGCAAACCTTGATGATAATAATAATAAATGGATAACTTTTATAGCGCCGTTTTTGTGGGAAAATCACCTCAAGGGCGCGATGATGTATTATATTATAATATAAAAGACATAGGAAACGTTGTGAATTGTAAAAGTTCATAAAAGTAACCTTTTGTCATGCAAATAAATTCATTTGAATATTTTCTGTAATGCTGATTCATTGTTCTCTTCAGCATTGAGACTTTGTCTTTTAATTTACGTGTTTTTTACAGACAATTACATTAATTTTAGGTTTCATTTCTGAAATTAAATTTTAATCTAGAAATGCTGTAAATTGGTTAGATGATAACTTCATGCCCAGAGGTACAAATTTATCTATGAAGTCGGGTCATCTCTACTGTTTATATCGACGCCGAAAAGGCAAAAGGGGTGAATGTTGGAAGATTAAATGTTTGTTACTTTGTTAGTTCCTCTTTTGGTAAGCTGCATAGATAAGTTTTGAAATCACTGAATCCCTGAATGTATTGTTTTGTTAATAAATACAACCATGTCATTGATGACTTTTAATCTGATTCTTATCTTACTGGATAGGTACATATTTTAATATTATTTTATGTGTTATTTTAGGTTATGTTTTAGAATGATGTACTTGCATATAATAATTACTGATTAATATTTTCAGAATTTCAGCCTGAAAGTTTCCACAACCAGTATCACAGGAGTCAGAGACAACAGTCGCACCGATTTCTGCTCATCTCTCTATAGTCTTCAGGTTTGTTTATTTAAAAAAAAAAACATATAGTATTTATATCCAATGGTTATTAAATTACATTTTTATTTATTAACTATTCAGGTGAATGCACGCTTCTCAGCAAGCCAGTCGAACATTGGAGATGATTTAGATCTCCCAACTGAAACTACCTCTCCTCCTCGCCTACCTCAGGTCTACCTGGCTTTCCAGATGGATCAGTTTAAGATTAACAGCAACAAGGAGAAATTGCTGTTCTTGAACAAATTAAAACTAGATGCTAAAGTAAGTTCATTTTAACATGTCAATTTCACACCCTTTCATAAGTTTAATTAAAACTGCAGGTTTAATATTGTCTTTGCTCTAAATTACCTTCCCAATTTTTCCGGAACTCTTAAATGTGCTCAATGAATTACGAGTGCGAAACTTGTTTCAGTTGGAAAAAGAAGTACTTAACCTCTACCTCATAGTGAATGTACTGAACCTATGTTATAACCATGATGATGTATACAAGTGGTGGGCCACCACCTTCGCACCGCGAGGCTTAGATCTAGTTCCAGAGACTCTACCAATGGAAAAAGAAAATCGTAAGTAGAACTTATGAACACAATGATGCATTTATCGTAATGCGTAATTACTATGGCTCGTGTATTATTACATATTTCACTTTTTAGAAATAGAAGTTGTCCCTCCATGGCTGGAGGAACTCTGCAGTTGTTGCGTGGTGCAGGGCTGTGCCGAGCTGTGGGAGGTGACCCTGGGGGTGAGAAAAGGGGGGCACCACGCCACCCTTGCCTGCACCGGCCTCAAGATCAAGCTGGACCAGCTCAGTGAGATCCGCGGTGCTGGCTACCGAGCCACTCTGCCCCGCCTCATTCTCGGCATGCGCCACTGGAGCACTGAGCTGCTGGTAGACTCCGCCTGGCTGCAGGCAGGGAGGGGGGATGCGCCCCTCAAGAGACACCATTCCTGGGGCACTGGCTTCTTCGTGGGGGTAGCCCTGCTCAAGTGGGGCTCCCACGCCCACAATTCCACCAAGATAGAAGCTATGCTGGACTGTTTACGAGCTGAGTGGGGACCCAACGTGTCCCGAACTATCCTGCTGCTCCTGGACTGCTACAACGACTACAACAAATATAGGAGAACAATTATCCACCCAAGACCACCTCCACCAAAACCGACTGAAAGCAAATTATCCATCAACATGACGTTGACCAATGTGAATATATTCACCCTCGCAGAAAACGATATCTGTCTAATGAGTCGTATTGATGCAATATCAGTAGAGAAAAACAGTACCAAGCTTGGACTGGTTATTTCTGGATTCAAAATGGCAGATGTTGTTCCTTTTCAAGGACATTTTGTCTGTCAGAGAGCGGAAGAAATGGCCACCATGTTTTGTTACGTGAAACTGACGAGATGCGAATTTGAAAATGGGGTCTCTAATATTCAACTGCTGGAGTTGGTGGAGGGGCAGTGGAGCCCAAACCTCCACCTCAAGTGTTTGACCATTGTGAAAGATTTCAAAACATTCAAAGAAGATTTGAGGGACTCTCTGAAGTTGGTACAAAAGGAAGAACAAAAGGAAGTGCAAAAACCGCAGGAGAGCAAGAAACAATGGAGTATAACTTTCAAAGGAGATGTTGCTGTTCGTCTTTTGCTATCAGATAAACACAACATGCTTTTTACTTTTGGTAAGTTGTTTTTCAATACATATTAAGCTATGTTTTATATTGCATTATGCAATTCCGATTTTATTCAGTTTCACATCTTAACATATGTGTTTTTAACTCAATTTTAGATGAAATCACCTTTGGTAAGGATCCCAGCTTCTCTATGTCCTGGAGCTGCTGCCGCTTGGCGATAGATGATGCGGAGATCTTCACTGTGGAAGATTTAGCTGTGGAGAGAATCCACGACAGTCAAAAGATACGAGAAGAGAGACAGAATGCTGAGGGCTTTGTGCTCGACTGGAACAATACCTGGTAAAGATCCTTGGTTCACGAACTTTCTTCTATTTATGTTTGATCCAGTAAACTAAAATTATCTGTTCATTCTTTCAGGAGTATCACCATCTTGTCTTTCCGAATAATCTTCCCATACCGTCACAACTTTGCGGAAGCTTTTCAAGATGAGTTTATATCTCTCAACAAGTGGATAAAGCTGATACATAATTTCAAGAAAACGGAATTCACCGCTCTCAGTCCTTTACCAAGTGACCTGTTTATTAAAGTAAAAGACGCCATAATACGTTCAGAATAAATCATTAAAAATTGGTTTATTTAGAGTTAAATCTGTGTTACTCCTGTTTTAGGTGGAAGATTTCATCCTGGAGATGACTGATGATCCATTAGAAGTTAAGTTGAGAGACAATTATGAACTTTTGGAAGATGAATATAAGGAAAGTCTCAAAAGGAAAACCATGTTGGATGCGAAAGTAAGTACATATATTTGTTTGCAATCCTTTCTACCGTGAAGTTGTGCAACATACGTAATTCTAATATTAAACTACAACATGGTTTTTTTTTAAATTTTAACTTCACCATTGGCGATGCTTTGTGGTGGGTATTTTTAAGAAAAGGGTCTACCTGGGTCTAGAGATTCATGTTGTAGGAGGAAGAAACACAAATGTCAGTAAATAGTCAATAATACCACAGATGATCTGTTGATCACAAGTACTAGTCAGATAACACAAACCAGCGCCCTTGAGGTGATCAGCGCCCTTGAGGTGATTTTTCACAAAAACGGCGCTATACAAATCGTCCAAATATTATTATTATTATTATTATGTACAAATGTTTAAGATATATTTTTGGCTTGTCTCTCAAATGTGCACCGGTGAAGGGATCAATGATGGCAATCTTTTGAGATACTTAACTTCTATTGAAATACCAGTAGAACAAACACAACATGCCCACCTGATGTTTATATTCTAAATATTGTAATCCCTTATAGATAGACTATGAGGCAGATTGCTTGTTAAAGTAACATTTTGTCTCAGTGGTTATAGCAACATTGTTGATTTCAGAAAATTTCATTATGTATTTGAACTAATAAAAATTCTAAAAATAAGGTTGCAGAACTCTGCAAGCCGCACCTCTTCCTGCCTGCGGGCAAGGTGGAGGAGCTGTATGCAGGTCTGGGCCGCCGCAATGCACAGATCTACGTGCAGCGCTCGCGGTAACTAGCAGCAGGTGCGGCAGGCCGGCCACTTCTGTGTTGCCGTTTGAGACACACACGTGTGCTGGTGCTGGCAGATCCTTCGCTGCACGGCACCGCTAACTGCGTACGACACTTGCAGCAGCTGGACCCTGATAGGTGGGTACATAAAAGCATTTCGGTGATAGAATCATTTGAAATTCATTCATTCAAATGACTCAGAAAGTGGGGTTATGATTGTATCTATTCAGAATTTTATTTTGTGGTTCTCCAGCCCATGGCCAGAAGAAGGCTTGGAGTTCACAACGCTGTGGTGCCGCTGGATAGCGGGCTGGTGCACGGAGTGGCGTCTGCAGCTGCGGGACTTCCCTCAGCCCCTCCCGCGCACCGCCGACCTACAGCTCTGGGGCCGCCTCATGGGAGCAGAGCAGAAGCCTCCGCCCAGAGGTTACTTGATAATATATATCATAATAAGGTGGTCGATAGTGCAGGCCAAAGCCTATGTTACAATAATCCTTTGAAGTAGAAAATGGATGGTTACTTCGAGAGAGTTTCCTCTTGTAAGAAAAACCTCGTCGAATTTAATGTTTATAAAACCCAATTGCGTCAATCCAAACGATTATCTAGTCTCCTAAAGTAGTAGTCACATAAATACTGCCTACTAGGCTAGGTAGGCCTTACACAGAAACAAATATTTTAATTTATACTAACAATCTAACTGTATAGAACTTGTGTGCCCACACAAAACTGTAAAAAGGGGGGACCAGTTCCAAGCGCGCATTGAGGGAACTCCTGACCTCTTCAGCCAGTATCATGAAGTGGCACTGGCTGCGCTGGTTCAAAGTAGGGCTGGCTGGTTTCTTTGAGGTCCTAGAAGTGTTGTTCAGGCGGAGTCAGTGTAAAGAGGCGGCTGTTAGTCAACGCTTCAGGAGCGTGTTAGGAAGATTAAAGAAAAACTTGTTGATTTTCCAGAATGATTTATCTCGTTAAATGGCATGTTACCTTTAACACTCCCACTCGCAGGTGGAACTAAATGCTGAGACCACGAGCGGGAGCAGGACCCTCACGGAGAGGGAGGGAAGGCTTAGGGCAGATGCTCACGCGCATTTAAATACTGCATGAAAACGTTGATCGAGCTTTTTTTTTCAATGTATACCAACCTTTATAAAATATCAGCCAAATAATATCATCCAAGATCATGGGATAAACTTGACAAAATGATTTGTTTCGTTTGACTACACGGTGTTTGGGAATCGAATAAAAAACTAATTAACCCATCAGAATGCCGTGAAGCGTGAAGTGATCGGAAAGTGTACATGACGTTTGGGAAACAGAGTAACTGAAGAAAAAAGACTTATAAAGAAAATAAACAAGCATAAGGCAAGTTTTTAATTTTTTTAAATTAATAATGTTTTACTAGTGTGTACTTGGTGTTTGGAAATCAAACCAAAAAAAATCATACACGGTGTCCGAAAACTCGCGGTATAGCATAAGATGTGATCATCTGCAGCACAGCCCAATAAACGTAAGTTTATTTTCGATTTGAGCATTTTTTACTTTGAAAAAAAGCTTTTTTCGGAAACTTTATAGTTTAGAAACTATTGTAGCTGGGTCTATGCTTCGACGTATTTTAAAAGACATGTAACCTTGAAGCGAACCCATATTTTGAAATTTACAACAAACAATCCAACTTCAGACGCAATTTACTTGAAAAGCAAAGTTCAAATTAAAAAAAAATTATACTTCTCAATCGACTCCAAATGTGATCCGGATGCACCAGTTATCCGGATGCACTTCCCGAAAATATTACACAGTGAAAAATAACAAAATACTATACTCGCGACCATGTAGCTAATAAAAGCGGCAATAAACATACATCTTACATACCTATATCAATAAAAATAGTCGCTATGTGATTTTTAAATGGCGAGTAAAAAATTCAGTAAAACAGCTACATCTTTTTACTGGGATGAAATTTTATTTTATATCCTCGAATTGGGTAGGTATTTAATTTTGTACTGTAAATACGACACCACTTTTATGTCGTAGTCTAACGTTGTGACCGCTCTGTGCGAACTACTTCATTTTGTTACAGTTCACACTTTTCTCAGTGTGCGAATACTTCAGTTGAAGTCGACTACATATAACTAATTCATTTTGTGGCAGTTCACACTTCAATTGTGGTTCGACTTCAAAGCCTACAAAGAAGTACTTAATTTTGCGGCAGTTCACACCGATCGTTTGGTAGTGTGGGCGAGAAACAAGCAACCAGTTCCGGTTCTTTTCGTTTTCAGAATTTCGTTGGCAACCCCTCCCCCCATGTTTTTTGGCGAGGAACCGATTGCATTTTTCATGGCTTAAAGTGTTGACCGTGAAGAGTTCATTTTAAAGAACTTGTAGTTTGTGAAGCATTCACAAAGCTTTGAAGTTTTTTACAATCGCTATGTCGTACGATTTACAGCGGGGCAGTGCGACCTCGGAGGAACAATATAACAAACGAGGGAGAACTAATATTTAAATATTTTCATTAAAAATTGCCAAAACGATACGAAATCATACGACATAGACTAATCTCTAAAAAAATTGCCTCCTTTAAATATATCTGTGTTTCTCTTTATCTATTTACACGGACGGGAATATTTTGTGTTAAAGAGAGACGTGCACTATTGCATCTTAACTTTAAATCCTAGTTTATGTCAACGAATTAACTTACAATTGTTGGCAAATTCCATTATATTGTTCCTGCAAGACTGCAACACTAGCGCCATTACGCGACAGACAAATAAAGACGTTTTGAGAGCTGAGATTTCCTTATTTCTGATTTTAGATATTCTTGATTTCGATGAAGAATAAATAAATAAATTTACCAACCAACTGCTGAGATACGTCAAAATACCGTAAAAATATATACTCGGATACGAGTAAATTCTCCTGAAAACTGTAAGCATGCAGAGAATAGAAAGAATCTCTAAAATCCAACCATGCATCGTGCAAAATTAAAAAAAAAAACTCACCACTTGAAAGTATTTGAAGATAGTTGAAGGAACGTCTCGATACGCCTCGATGAACTCACATTAATTTGTGCACTATTAATCCACTATCATACATACAATTTTTTTTAAACACACATCGTCATAATAGTATTGGTTTAAACCTAGTCAAAATAGAGCAAAATTGAGTTAGACTCATATTCGGAATCCTGGCATAGGAATCAACAAAGTCACTAATTTTGGTAGCTGAATATTAAGTATTTATTGAAATATGAGGAATAAATGTTTGAATCAAGTACAAACATATTTTTTAATGAGTTTTTTAAGGTGAAGGTCTCCAAGTATCTGAGTAGATACAAAATAAAAATTAAATAAAATACGAATTATCTTAATACCGTGATGACAAACGGTTTAAATTTGAATACAATCGTATTTAATATACACTAATAGAATTATAACACAAGAAACTTTCAAATGCGTTTTTCTCGAAACTATGTGATATTGACTTGGTTCAAACTAATACTACTACGACGACTTGTTTTCACTGCACAATATTGTTTACGAAAAAACTGTCAAAATATGTTCAATGTACGATTTTTTTTAAAACACACTTTGTCAATCACTGTACAATTTGTTGTTTACGAAAAAAACTTACAAAATATGTTTAATGTGCGATTTTTTAAACAATTGTAATCTAAACTGCACAATTATTTACGAAAAACTGTCAAAATATTTTTAATGTACGATTTTTATTTAAACACCCTTTTTTGACATTGAGTTTTTTAATCACTGCACAATTTATTTTCAATTTATTATTTACGAAAAAAACTTACAAAATATGTTTAATGTACGATTTTTAAACACTTGTATTCACTGCACAAGTGTTTACGAAAAAACTGTCAAAATATGTTTAGTGTTTTTTTTAAACACTTGTAATCACTGCACAATTGTTTACGAAAAAACTGTAACGTATGTTAATCATTCATACTCATAATTCATTCATAATCATATAAACAAAGAAACATTTTTATTAACTTTTGCCGATTATATTAAAATAAAAGCGAGCAGCTAGCGCGTATTCGTCCCACGGCGGCAAGGGCAAACGCAAACTGAAGAATATTCTCTTTTGCCGATAGATGGCACTTTGATGTAACTTTCACTGTCATAACACGCCGTCACAAAACACCATCTATCGGCAAAAGACAATATTCTTCAGTTTGCGTTTGCCCTTGTCGCCGTGGGGCGAACACGCACAGGCTGCTCGCTTTTATTTTAATATAGCCGCGAAAAGTTAATAAAAATGTTTCTTTGTCTTCATGCTCATTCAGTATGAATGATTAACATACGCTACAGTTTTTTTCTTAAACAATTGTGTAGTGAACAAGTGTTTAAAAAAAAAAAATTGTGCATTAAATATGTTTTGACAGTTTTTTCGTCAACAATTGTGCAGTGAAAATTAGTCGTCATAATCGTACATTAAACATATTTAATAAGTTTTTTTCGTAAACAGTAAATTGTTCTACAGTGATTAAAAAAGTGTGTTTAAAAAAAATCGTACCTTAAACATATTTTGACAGATTTTTCGTTGACAATTGTGCAGTGAAAACAAGTCGTCGTAGTAGTATTGGTTTGACCCAAGTCATTATTACGTAGTTTCGAGAAAAACGCATTTGAATGTTTCTTGTGTTATAATTCTATTCGTGTATCAAATACACTTGTATTAAAATCAAAACGGTTTGTTATCACGGTGCTGTGATAATCTGTATTTTATTTCTTAAATTTTTTTTATCTACTCAGATACTCAGAGACTTTCACTTTATAAAACTCGTTAAAAAAATATGTTTGTACTTGATTCAAACCTTTATTGCTCATATCTCAATAAATTCTCAATATTTAGCTACCAAAGCTAGTGACTGTTGATTCCTATGCCAAGATTCCGAATATGAGTCTAACTCAATTTTGCCCTATTTCGACTAGGTTTAAACCAATACTATTATGACGACGTATGTTTAAATAATCTACACCAAACATATTTTGTGTGTGTGATGGCGGATTAATAGTGCACAAATTAATGTGAGTTCATAAAGGCGCATTGAGACGTTCCTTCAACTATCTTCAAAGGTAAGTCCAAAAAAGATGTACTGGACTAACGAGTGCAGGACTTTAAGTGGTGAGTTTTTTTCAAATATTGCACAATGCATGGGTTTTAGGGATTTTTTCTATCCTCTGCATGTTTACAGTTTTCAGGAGAATGTTTCTATTTTTACGGAATTTTCACAAACCTCAGCAGTTGGTTGGTAAATTTATTTATTCTTCATCGCCTAAGTGTGCTTTTACATTTACAAGATTGTTTATAAGTCAAATTATGAATCAGAAGAAATAAAGATTCATAGGTAAAAGTTACAAACCTATTAAAACATTTAATTCACTGTAGTAAACGGGGGAAAAGTGAAATGACTTTTTTTACATTAACTCGGAAAATAATTTCCCTCAGGGCCTATGTAATCTTTGGGGATGCTGTGTGAAGGGTTTTTTTGAGGAAAAGAAGGAGTGAACCTGGATCTTGAAGAGGTCCATGTTGAAGGAGGGAGGAGACACAGAGGCCGGCAAATCGTTCCACAGCCGTTGAACATAAAAAGGAGTCGCAAAAGCGACCCATACATGTATTGAATGTCAACCATGTACAAATAGTAGGGGCACATTTGGCGAGTTTCCCAACTATGCACCAGTGCCGAAGGGATCAATGACCCAAGTTCCTCGGAGCATTTTCCATTGAAATACCGGTGGAACAAGGACATCATTCCCACCTGACGTCTGTGCACCAAAGGTTGCAATCCGTTTGTTAAGATAGGAGAATCTATCAAAGGGACCGCCCGTTTCTGCACAGAGTTGAGGGTTTTTTTCAGGTATTTAGGGGCTTCAGGCCAGAGGTGACTTCAAAATTCAATAGTGGGGTGCACTTGCGATTTGTACAAGGTCAGCAGTTATACTATTGAAGTATCTGCGGGCTCTGTACAGTAAGCCCAACTTCTGAGAGGCTAACTTTACTCTGGCTTCGATGGAGCCCCTTTGCCTTAACTGGTAACTTAAGGTTACACCAAGCATGTCAATGGAAGGCTTTTTAGGAAGATAACTTCCGTTGCAGGAGACTAAATTGTCATTTTGATCCAAACATTATCAGGACAGACATAAAATAAACTTATAAGCATCAGCTGTAGAGCTTAAAGTGCATAATATAGGATTAAATTTTTATCGTGAACCGAAGAAATTAACTTAATTATTTCAGCAACGGAAATTTAATAATAATGACAATTGTGGACACACTGTGCCCACACATTGGAGTAAGTAAATAAATTTAATGTATTAAGCCTGCATGGTAAAAAATAAATAAGTAACAAAAGACGAAGTAAACAATATTTTACAGGACTTCTGCACACAGTTATTTACGTTCCTTTCGTTTTGAATCTAGTGAACATAATATAAGTGCGTTCCTTAACCATGGCTATTACTCTCAAAGCAGATAGTGTCCGAACGATTCATTTGATTAATAAAGCTTTAAAGTTCATAAGCGCCACATAAATATATATTTTTTTATAGTGAATACCGCACAAGAGTCCCAACTGCTCCCAACCGATTCAGACCTGGTCACTGAACACGACTA
This sequence comes from Drusus annulatus, assembly GCA_022651775.1. Taxonomy (NCBI): domain Eukaryota; kingdom Metazoa; phylum Arthropoda; class Insecta; order Trichoptera; family Limnephilidae; genus Drusus; species Drusus annulatus. Next base: position 554,156 of record JAGWCC010000479.1, on the reverse strand, counting down.
AAGCCATTTTAAGCAACATTTCAATTCTGAATGGTGGTCTTTCACCAGGGCGATACTCAAGAGTATCTACCACTCTGATATATATAGGTACTCTGCCAATGTTTATTGTCAAACTGCACGTTTACAGCAGAAAATCCTAGCGTTGGTGCTATTTGGCCGAGCGCAATTCACCCCTCGAAACTCTGAAAAAGATCCTCTCCCTTCTGTGTTCTGAATGTGAGAGTTAAGTTTTATAAACATCTTTTAAGGGATGTTACTTGATAAATGTAAAAATTATTTTTTAAGCTTGAGTTTTGCGCCATCTATATGGAGTGAGTTGAGAATTCGTAAGCATGTATTGCTCTCAGCACCGACGGCTTGGAATTCTGGATTCCCTATAAATACTTATGGCAGCCCACGGGTTAGTACCTCTATTAATTAGTACAGCTATTCAAACAATAATATTTTGGCAATCAGTGTCGCTATCTGTTGGTACCCATATTAATTAGTACAGCAAAATAATGATATGTTGGTTTTCTTTCATGGAATTAATGAAAAAATATTTTCCGTATTTATTTAGTGGAAAAAATATGGAAATTTTATCCTGTGAAACTTGGGCTGGTTTAATATATTTTTGTCAACACCTGCATGAAGAGAGTTGTCTGTGGGAAGTATTTTTTTAAAATATCAATTAATACACTGTTTATCTTGCTCATTAAAAACTTACACACCACTATGTGTAAACATACGGCTACAAACTGGTAAAATAAATCGTAAGCGCAAACCAAAGATTACTGTAGAGTTTGGTACCCACCTCTCTTCTGGAGCCCTTAGATATCTGGAAAAAAAAAACTCTTTACTCATGTTCTGTGTGAAAATGGACAATCTGTTTCAGTCCTCCTTAAGAATTTAATTTTAAAGTTTACAATAGTTAATCATTATATCTTCTGTGTTTGCAGCCCGTCGTCTGACAACTGTGGAGCAGGGGGCTCCATGGGGCCCCATGCAGATAGAGCGCAGCATGACCTCGCTCAAGTTCTACCACGACCTCAACTGTGAGATGGACCAGTTCACCTACGCCTTTGGGCCCTGTTGGGAGCCTGTCATCGCTCAGTGCAATATCAGTAAGTTTAGAGGCTTTTTGGCTTTTCCTCCGATGGTTGAATTTGTAACCGTTTCCCTACTAAACTCTTAGATCGATGTTTGCATCAATACAATACTAGGTTAGCTGCTTTGTAAATCAAATAGCTAACTGGTATCATACTTTTTCATGATGCAGATAATTCAAAACACAACATTCTTCTTTTCGTGTTCAGGTTATGTCAAGTTAGGTTAGGTGCTAATTTCAGATGCTAAAAAGCCATTTAAAGAATTCGATAGCTCCTTTGTAACCTATCCCTCTTTCTCATGCAACGCAATAGAACACCATCTCGCAACAGCAAGAATAGTACCAACCTCAGACCAATAATATGGTATATTATGAGGGATAACTTTGCGAAACAGGATTGTTGATTTTTTCCTGACTCGGGCGTGAAGGGTTTTAATGGACACACCTTTTTACATCCATTCATAGCACATGTCGACATGTTTTGTTTATTTGCAAAACCACTTTTTTACAGTATTGTTATCAACAAAAATATAGGATATAACCTAAAAAACCGTTGAGTTATGTCCTGTTATCTCGCATAACAAAACATAGTGGGCGAAGTCGCCGGAGACGCGGGAGACGGAAAACATGCTTACATACCGAATGGTGGTGCTATATTATTTGAGAACTTGTCTTGTCTCTTTCTCTCTCACGGATTACGACGTAAAAACCCGGAGAAAGTGATTTATCGTAAATTTGTATAGGTTGGGTAAAAATATGTAGCTCGCTCTCCATATATGTTCTTACTCCAAGGTACCAACGGAGCTCTCGGTGGCAGTACCTTATTGTTTGTTTTTTATTTACTAGGGCTAAGATTGGGCGGGGATTATCATTAAAAAAAAAAAATTGTGTGCAGGTTGGGACCAGGTGTCCCGCGGCTCCCGGGACCCCAGCGCGGCGCTGCCCTGGTGGGACAAGCTGCGTCTGCTGGCGCACGGCCGCCTCACGCTGTGCGTGCGCCGCCTCGCACTGCTTCTGCACGCCTCGCTCAACCCCTACAATACCACCGAAGAGATGGAGCTGGCCTGGACAGACTTGGCGCTCGATTGGACCAACGGTGAGTTATAAAAGATGATGTAAGTAGAAATTTATACATCTTGTCCAAACCCATTTGACATTCTAGAGTTTTTTAACTCATTGGTCTATCTCTGCCTGTTTTGCATATTAGACAGGCCCCTGTGATCCAAAGGCCTTACACGTTATTGAGTTTTTAAAAATATAATGTCAGGTCTGAAGATAATTTTTTTATTGTTTCTAGAAGTAATTTCCTTGTAAATCAACCTAATCTAAGCTTACCCCAACCAAAAAGTGGGTGTCTAAACTGATTTATATGGTATTTTTAGTGTGGAAAATGAACATCACCCTGGTAGGAGGTTTTTTTTCATATTTTTTTATAGTGAATACCACACAAGAGTCCTAACTGCTCCCAACATTCTAAAGCCAGTGAGACTATGGCATCCCCGATCGGGGTATGTTGTGAGGTAGTGGGGAGGGGAGGACATGGTGAAGACGAAGGTTGGAAAGTACCTGGCTATTCAAATCTGGTCACCAAATACAGGTAAAGCCATTTCAAACAACATTTCAGTTCTGAATGGTAATCTTTCACCAGGGCGATACTTGGAGTATCTTACACTCTGGTAAATACTCTAGATCAGTGGTCCCTAACCTTTTTGTCGCCGCGGACCGGTCACCGTTTAATAATTTCACCGCGGCCCACTGAGGGTAGGGGGGTTACATTAGGGGGAAGAGTCACATTGGGGAGGGTCACATTGGGAGGGTCACATTGGGGGGGGGTCACATTAGGGGGTCACATTGAATGTAGATTTTTTTTAAATTTTATTATTCAATAAGGAAATATTATTTTACAGAGAAATATAAAAATTATAAATAAACAGTAAAGAAAAATGGATTAAAAATAAACAAGATATATAATTGACAGATTTTTCAAAAAAAAATATTTTGATTTTTAAGCAGGTGGCGCGGCCCAGTACCATTTGGTCCACGGCCCGGTACCGGGCCGCGGCCCATGGGTTGGGGACCACTGCTCTAGATGACCATTTAGAATCGAAATGTTGCCTTATATCCCAGTTAAATAACTAATAAGACTCTGAATAGCCAGATACTTCCCAACTTAACTTTTACCTCTTCTTCTTCTTCCCCCCTCTCCCCAACTACTTTCAGCATCATTAAATTCCATAAAATTTAATTGCCATGGCTTCGGTTAGTTGGGACTATGAGGTATCATAAAAATGTTTTCACCCCTACATCTTGCCATGTTTCACCCCTACGTCTTGCTATGTTCCAGCCAAGATAGTGTTTAAGGGCGACCTGAATGTGTACGTGCGCACCGCTTCCAAGTACGATGACTGCCGCCTGCTGCACCTGCCCAACCTGCGCCTGACCCTCAAGCTGTCCTGGCTGTGCCTGGCCGACCCCAATGACCATCACTCCGTGGTGCAGTGCGCCCCCAACAAGGTTCCCGAGTACTCCAGCAATCAGGTACACACCATATCGGCTTACCTCAGAAACTCCTTGCTTTCATGAGTAGTTGCTTATTCAATCATCGCCAGTATGTTAGCTAAGGATATAATGTCTCTCTAGTATATAAAAACTTTTTCGCGAATTTCACAAGGTTCAAATCTTGGACCTCTCCTATTACTACTCTTTACTTTTCTGTCTCCTCTTTCCTGTTTTCAGATCTACCGAAAGCCCTATTAATTCCATTCTTCTGCAGAATGACGCTGATTGTTTTTTTAAATGGTGAATGTCGACAAGTTGTCTTTTAGTGTTCAGAAATGCTTCTTCGTTACGTTTTTGAGATTCAAATACACATACCCTATACCACCAGAGTGGTAGATACTCTAAGTGTCGCCCTGGTGAAAGACCGCCATTCAGAATTGAAATGTTACTTTGAATGGCTTTAGCCGTGTTTGGTGACCAGATCTGAATAGCCAGGTACTTCCTAACCTTCCTCTTCCACATCTCCCTCCCTTCCCCACATCCTTCAGTCTCACGAAATTCGCCAAATGGGGATGCCATAGTCTCACTGGCTCTAGACCGTTGGGAGCAGTTAGTACTCTTGTGTGGTTTTATCTATATAAAAAAAAAAACAAAAAAATATCCCATCTGAGGCATAACTTTTTAATTCGTTTGATTTTAGGAGCATGATTCGTTTCGAGCATTCCGTTCCCAAGGAGTTGGGGTCCACCTCGCCTTTGAGACTCGTCCATCCGATGATACAGACTGCCCTGTACTGTTGCTATATGGAAGCACCTTGAGGTAAAGCTGCTATTAATTCATAAACACTTTATAATCTTTTTGTTTCTCAGTATAAAGCGGACTTATTGCCAGGCGGCAATTTCATTAGACCAACCCAGATTCTCAGTTGGAATACAAACTGATACAGCATTTATAGCGCACATATGTAATTGGAAACAGTATTTTATAATGCAACAAATAATAAATGTCTTTATGTGGTGGATGAACAGAAAGGAATGAACGTAAATAGAATTAAACTGGTGGGAATAGTAAAACGCGGATGTGGTTTTGAAAACAGTTATTACTGATACTAATCATTGAATCATGTTGTCAGATGGTTTGAGAGTCTGAAGCAGATCCTTTCGGGGGCCACGCGTCCCACGAGGAGGGGGGCCCTGTTCCTCAACACCAAGCCACGACGACCGCAGCTCTCCAGGCACATCCGTACAGCTAGGTTGTCCCTCGCTTTGCATCGTTTCCAGGTAATATTCAATCTCCTTCTAAAAACAGTAGATTTCACTGCCAGTGTCTCCATGTTCCTACTGCTCAGAGCTCTATTGTAACCTTTCTTTCTGTTTCATGTGTTGTTTATGAGAAAGGACGAGACGTTATATAGGAGCTATCAGCATCTATATCTATTCCTTCTTTGTAAGATATTGAGGTTATGTGTTTGTACCAGATGTCAGAAACTCACGCCTACATGTATTTATTCAAAAGGATTATATATAACAGATTATGTATTTAAAGTTATTTAGTTTGTATTACTAGGCTATACAGCTGACACCAGCACTCAATTCCTCAAGCAATAACATTAATGTTTTGAATATCAAATTGGTTTTTGACTTAATAAATGTTACATTCACTAATTTAATTAAAATTATAGGAGGAACTATTCACAATAATAATAATAATAAAGTTTTATTCCGGAAGGTATGCAGGAGTAGTGCAATGCAATACCTTCCATAATTGATATGAATACATTGTAATAATAATAGTAACAAAATAAAAAATGAACAGAAATTCATAAGAAATAAATAAATAAATAAATAATAAAAAAAAAAAAATATATATATATAAATATAAAAATAAAATAATAATAATAATGATAAAAAATAAAAATAAAATCACAAATCAAAGTGTTTTCTTTCACAAAACCTCATCACTCCCGAATGAGGTGTCTAAAAGAGGAAGCCGCTACATATATTACAGTTGTGTGCTATTTGTACTGGGTGTGATATATAGTTCCGTACAGTGTTTAAATATCACAAAATAAATCTTGTTACCATGTCAAAAATATGAATTTCATTATTGATTCCACTAAAAAGTTGCTAGGTTAAATTGCTATCGGAAAGTATGGACAATCTTACATCTGATGCAGTCATACCTGCTGTACGTACATAATATACAAATGGAGACTTTGAATTGTGGGCAATGTAGAGTGGTTCGAACAGCAAACCACATTGTAGAAGAATGTCCACTCTCCCAGTTACCCGGAGGTACACCTTTTCTCCATGACACGTTACTGACTATTGAATGGCTGAAAAACAGCTTTCATTTTTATCCACCATCACTCTCCAGCTATGCGATAAAGAATATCATGTTCATCTCTGTGATGGTTTTAGGTTTGCTACTGGATGTCATTCGCCATGCAGCGCGGGGTAGAGGTGTGCGGGCGTAGGGTGACCTGCGGGGCGCAGCACACACTGGTGTTGATCCCCACCAGGGACGGGCTGAAGCGGCGCCCCCGGGCCACGTGGCCCCCGCTCTACATCAACTGCGAGCTCAACGATGCCGAGGTGTGGCTCAAGTCCGCACTGCACTACGATCCTGATAAAGAGGTAGACTGAACTTCGATTCTGAACAATTTTGTAAATTCCTATCAGAACCAACTCGATTCAGTACCATTGATATATTAACTCCCGGTGTGCTGTAGGGTCTCCAAGGACATGCAACATTTGTATCCGGCGTGTCCTCGGAGACCTGCGCATTCATCATCATTTTTTCAATAATTTTTATCCTTTATATCCTGTTGTTCGCATATTTAAATGAACCGTAATTGCTTGTCAACGAAATAATCAATCCATAGACATAATTTGCACTGCGTAAAATTCGCTACAAGTTGAGCAAAAAATATTTAAAGTTTGCTTGCGTCAGTGTGGCAGAAAAAAAAAATCCAAGTGACATTACTGTTTGTATGCACAAGAAAACTATGCAACTTTATTTTTATTTGGAAGGAAATTTATTCAACTGCCATTCATAATACCATAATATCATTATATTAAAACAGGCAAAATTGACATTTATGAGTCCTTTTACTATTTAGTACATTTAGGGGCTATTTCACCACCTCTCAATAAACTACTATTCATTAGTTAACTCTAATCATCGTAATATTCGTTAGCTATCTCTTTCCGCAAGTTTGGCTGGCAACGTCGCTTTTTTTCAAACCTTATCCCGTCTGCTGTCACGTCTGTCAATACAATGCCGTTATTTCTAACATAAACTAACTTTCACAACACAACATTCGCGCGCGAAGCTCATTACATCCCTCTCACCAAATAGTTTAACGCGTCTCTATATTTAAATAAAACATATTTCTATTTTATAACTTTATTATTAAATTATATTAGTGAAGTGCATTGGGGAGTGTCTATTATTGCTTGGTGAAGGTTGATAGTTTGTAAGCATGAACATGTTGTATGTGGGTATATTGTACTGCCAAAGATTGTTGTTATTTCATAGTATATTCCGTGATATATTGTGAAGGCGTATATTAGAATTACATACCGTGTGCTTCTTGGAGAGATTTTATCCTTGATTTTGTATCTCCTTTACGGCATTTTTGTCAAGCGAAATCTTGACCTAAACTCAATGTCATCTAAGACGTATAAAAAATTGACTCTTGGTTTGAAAACACGCGGTCTACGTCTTTCCGCCATGTCCTGTTCGTCTAAGATATTTAAATCTTCAACCACTTCCATAATTACAGTAAAAAATCAACTTCAACAGAAAACTCGCCTACTGTCAGCTGTCAAAACAGTACGCCGCCATTTTAAATCAGAAGGTAGATACTAACTTGTGCACTTTACGTTGACAGCTTCTTGAGAAGTGGTGAAATAGCCCCTGAATAATACAATAAAGTTATAAAATAGAAATATGTTTTATTTAAATATAGAGACGGCGTTTAACTATTTGGTGAGAGGGATGTAATGAGCTTCGCGCGCGAATGTTGTGTTGTGAAAGTTAGTTTATGTTAGAAATAACGGCATTGTATTGACAGACGTGACAGCAGACGGGATAAGGTTTGAAAAAAAGCGACGTTGCCAGCCAAACTTGCGGAAAGAGATAGCTAACGAATATTCCGATGATTAGAGTTAACTAATGAATAGTAGTTTATTGAGAGGTGGTGAAATAGCCCCTTAACATTAGGCCATAGAAACAATGTCTGAAATTAGGAAAATACAAAAAAACTAACATTATGTATACCCTTTTATTCTAGTCCATGTGGTTTGGTCAACCAGTTGAGAAGTGCTACTGCCTGAGCGTAGGCAAGGTGTCGTACGGGCGCGAGGCGGGGGCTGGTGCAGGGGGTGCAGTGCCCCCTGTACCCCCAGGCCCCGAGGCGCCCCCCACGCACCGCCTCGTGGTGCATGACTTACGCGCCGCCTGGACCAAGCCAAACAGAGATGTGGCCTTTGCACTGTTCGATACTTACATGAAAAATAAGGTCTAAAATAATTGAACACTATTTATCTGTCTCTTTTTCTTTGTTCCTTTGTTATAATTTAAATGTTATTTTATTGTTTTCTCATTGTTTTGTTATTTTATTTTATATTTTGTTCTCCCTCTGTATGCATATATAACTGCACACTTTGTATTTTTTGTTTAGTTTTATTTTGTACCCTGGTGGTCTTATACAAAGTTATTTTTTTCTTTTCTTTATATATTTTGTACATATTTCTGACCTTTTATATGTAAGCGCATTGTAGGGAAGATTACTTTACTCCTAACCTCAAAACCCATCAAAATACAATGCAAGATCTCGTCCACAATACCTTCAACAATATCAAGTCAACTGCTTATCTGGAAATTATGATGCACCTTCTGTTGGCACTTTTTTATGCACTTTTCTTTAATATGTAGTATATAATTTTGAACATAACTCTTCGCAAAGGATCCCCAAAGATGGCCTGGAAACCTCAGAACCTTCCGTGTGTTGTTTTAAATTCATATAAAAAATGAGACTATGCACTTATTGAACATCTCTTTCCTTATTGCAGTGTCCATTTACTGTTGTTGTTTTTTAGCAATTAAAAAAGAACCTGTCGACGGAAGCTCTGAAGATATTCCGCAGCGAGGACATGGACATCCATCAGAATGGGCGAGCTCCAGAACCCGGCACACCTGCCACTCCTCCCACTTCTAGTGCTATACAGGTAAACACATCTTCTAGTGCTATACACACTTCTGCAACTTCCAAGATTCTGCAGTGCCTTTAAAATGTTCACCGAAGGGAGGGTGCACTCATTCCCTGCCTTACTTCGCCAACGACTAGCCAGCTTCTGGGGCAGGACACGGAACTCAACCAACGTCATTGTCGCGGTTGCATCTGAGTGGCTCAGCTCTCCTCTCAACGAGCGATGAATGAATATCATGCGGAGACCACCTTGAAGAACACTCGATTAAAGTTATTATTATTTTATTGCATATATGTATTGCAATTCTTTACTTTTGTTTTATGTATTGTTGTTTAGTATTTTTTTTTGTATTATTTTTAGTTATGTAATACCTTCTGGAATAAAATTATTATTATCTCAAATGGTAAGTGAATATTCTGTAACACTGCCGTTGCAAACGCGGGTTCTAATTCTAATGGTACGATATCTAAATAAAGATTAATGAAATATAATATTATGAATATACTTCTCTCTAAGTATTACCATGTCATGAAAACGCTTTTATTTATTTTAATTTAGTCAACATGTTTTTTTATTTTTATTACAAAATAATGTACATTGTCCTCCACGCTAGGAGTTTACCTGTGTTGTGGAGGACATAAGAAGAGCTTTCTTATTTATTAAAAGAAAAGACAAACATTCCCGGGTTACAAATAACCTGACAATATTATGAAAAACTCCTACTGCCATCATATTAAGCGGAAGATGTTGCTTGTGCATGATGGAGGAATTAGCTAATAGAGGAATTAAACCCATGACGCCCGGATGGAAGTCCGATGCATTTGTCAACTCAGCTACTAACCGGTCTTCAGCTTTAATTAGCAAGATTAAATGGTGCAACTATGTCACTCCCCTTCGGATTGTATGTTTGATTTTTACTTTCAGGTAAGAAAGTTTAATAACTACATATTTTCAGTTAATATTTTGAGAGGAAGAGAGGAAGAATAAAGTAAATTAGCAAGATGAAGAAGTGTTTGGAGATCTAAACATAGGTAGGGCTGGGTATGGAGGTGAACACCGCTTCCTTGGGCCTTAAAAACTAGAAAGAGGTAGCAGGAGACTGGTAGGTGTGGATGCTTCAGATAGGAATCTTCAAGGATTATAGCGCCGATGATAATTATGATAATATGTGTACCTAAGTTTAATGTTTTAACTGTACACAATTGTTTTTAGTCGGCAGCCGGGCAAACACAAGCCCTCCTGGCACAGCTGGTGGCCGAGGCGGAGCACAAGGCTGTGGTCTTCTCCGATGACCTGTCGGAAAGCAATACGCAACCCCTCCCGCACGCCCCTGCCCCCGATGACTCCTCCATCTGCAACTGGCTCAGTAAGTTAACCTCAAGTTGCCTACAACAATGCCTTGCTGGCTAAAAATTGATATTGTTTTTTATTACAATGTTTGTGTTTCATAATTCTTAGTTTTGAATCTTTGTTAGAGATCCAAATAATTTGTACAAAATTATTTCTTGTTTACATAAAATGATAGAAAGAGAATTTTTAATATTTTTTTACAAAAATGATTAAAACGTTTTTACACAGAAAAATGAAATAATTGTTTTCAACAATCACGAACAATGGTTTATTCCCTCCATCAATCATGTATTTTATTGCAGTTGCGTTGGTGAACGCACAGGTGGTGCTACGCGGGTGCGAGACGCGTGGCTACGTGGTGCTGTGTGCGGCGCGCGCCGAGGTGCGACAGCGGCTGCGGCGGTCACGCTGCACATGGGCTGGGTCACTGCAGAGCATGCAGTACTACGCCACTGTCAGCGCGAGGGATAATGAGCAGCTGCACCGTGAGCAACATTATAATATTATTCACCATTGTTGATGACGATGATGACTTGTTTTGAAATAGAACACTGTTTTTGGCGCTTGATTTCTTGACCCAATTTGCATTCTAGACCTATTGAATTCGTCAAAATACTATGCGAACCTTTAAATGAAGTTTGGTTTTATCTGAAGAAGCTGTGTGAAGGCAATGAGTGTAATCTTTGTATTCAGAATCAGTAACTCTTCATGGCACTAATCTAAATGAAAAGTTCAACCTGTTATTGAGGGTTTTGTTTTGTTTGCAGAGAACATCCAGTGGGTGTGTGTAGAGGAGATCGAGGACAAGGGGGCCCGAGCTATCTCCGCCCTGCCTGACGTGCCTCGCCTGGTGGGCAGCGGCCACTCCGCCGGGGGTGTCTTGGGCTCCACTGTGGGGCCCAGTGCTGACCAAGCTGACGCTCCTCAGGTAAACACAATCGTACAACTTGTACACACCAATTTTTTTATATTACTTAAACAACTCGATTCCAAAACCATACATATTTATACATATTCACAAAAACAAATTAACCAATACACCAAAAATAATAAGGTCTTCCATTCTAAGGCACATTCAGCGAGCAAAAACGAACATTACATTTGGACACAGAAATTTCTTGAATAAACTTTTTGGATCTTTGCAGCTCCAACGCATTGTCTCTCGTTGCACGTGTGAGTTCTACTACGTGAGCTATGAGGAGACGGGCGGGGGCAACGAAGGGGGCAGTGCCGGCTCCTGGGATGAGCCCGAGACGCCCTGCGACACCTTCACCCTCATGCATCATGATCTGGACGTCTGCACCAACTCTCTGCAGGTTCTTAACTTCATTTTTATTGTAAACTATTGGTTGCAATCTGGCTTGGCCCGAGTTTCATGAAAAATTTGGAACAATTTTTTTTGCATCTTCTCTAATTTTTTGACAGCTAATCAGATATTTCAAAGCTCACTATGGAAATCACAATTTGAGCTGAAAATAGTTGCATTTACCTAGTGATTTCACACAGGAAAAGCTGAGCAAATTTCGATTGAGGAGAATTGGGGGAAGTGGGACATGCAAACCAGATTTTTTATTACATTATTAGAATAGGGTTGTAAAAGTGAGGCTTGTAGGAATGGTAGGTAAGGTTTGTTCAATTTTCCCGTTTGAACTTGACTGTAATCTTGATTTCTGCATTATCACAATCATCATTTTCCAATATCTATCCACCGCTTAGTGAAGGGCTCACTTAACTTACTGTATCAGATTCTTACTTTTTGTTTGGTTTTGTGCAGTACGCCATGCTACTGGATGTGGTGAACAACCTGGTACTGTACGTGGAACCTCAGCGGAAGCGCGCCCTAGAGCGTCTGGCGCGCATGCGCTTCCAACTGCAGCTGCATCGAGTGCCCGACCCCCGGCGACCCATTCAGCACCTGCAGAACCAGGTATTAACCACCTGTCTTCCCTTCTGTACTCTCGTTCTATAATCCAATCCAAATAAAACAAATAGGATTATAGAAACAAAAACAACAGTGTCAAAAGAAATTTAAAAATGAGTTAAATATTGGATCGGGTACAGGTTAATTTTTTATTCATGCCTCATTATCAATGTACTGTGTACTGATACACTCCATTGTGTATGTGATTGCTTAATGCTAGCGCCTCGCTTAGTCATTTAGTGTCTTCAACGTTCTTAACAGAAGCGGTAGTTTTCATGCTGGACCAATTTCAATCAGTATGTAAGAAATGGCATTTATTTGAAAAATATTGGTACATGACAAACTCAAAATTGTTACGTTGTATTCAAAACAAAACTAACAGTGTCACAAAGTTTGCAACAAAAACGGAGTTTCAATTATAAAACAACAAATATCTATAGAAATTAACCATGGAAACTAATAAAATTTACACTAATTATGGTTATGGTTTATGATTTGTTACACTGGTTATACTTATGATTTTAAAATTGTTGCATCAAGTTATGTTCAGGTTACAATTAAAAGCTTTGAACTGTATGTTATTTATTTTTTTAAATTCTTAACTATATCTGCTGTGATTTAAAAAAAAAAAAAAAAATTAAAATGTTTGCTTAATTTGAAATGTAACTCTTTATTAATTGTAATTATATACTGTTTATCTATTTATATTATTGCTATAGAGAACCTACTATTGATTTATATTACCCACTGGCTTTTGCCTATGTGGGATTTTTTTGTTATATCTACATTGTTCTTCCTTATTTTCTTTTTCTTTATTGTTTATAATATGTTTCTTTCTTTTTAATTAATGTTTTTTACTTTTTGTAATCTTTTTTCTTTTCTAATTTAAAAAAAAATGTATGTGACAAAAAATCAAATAAAAAATAAAAAAATAAAATCATTAATATTTCTGAACTTTCTGTTTTCAGGTTAGAGGGCTGGTGGCCCAGCTGAGACGGCTGGAGAGGGAGTCCTACCTCGTGCAGAGAGCTATCAGCGAGGGAGCGGGGCAACAGCAAGAGCTTCAGGACCTGCAGCGACAGGTGTCTCAGTGTAAAGACCAGCTCACCAGGGATGGGGAGGTCAGTAATTACTGCTATCATGCATAGAAGTAGAAAAAAATCAACATCATCACGGCGTTAAAGCTCAGAGTCTGATTTAGCTTCCTTCATAAATGCCCCCATTTGCCCTAAAGGCCAGCACTGCCCCCTTGGATCTATTCAACACCTCCTGGGGGGCTTTATCGCCCACTTTGGGAATCACTGTTCTAAAAAAGTAAGAATTTTATCTACTAAGGTGTGTTTGTGTGTTCAGGAGCTCCACGCCATGGTGGCATGCTACCAGGAGTCCCGCTACCGTGCCCCCGCCTCACAGGCGCGTCCTGCCGCTGCCGTCAAGGTTAACGAGATCTGTTTCAAACATGCTCAGTGGAGGCTCACAGACCCTGATGGCCAGCTGGGTATTGCAGACCTCGTACTGACCAATTTCCAGTAAGATCTTTATTTTTATGATAATTAAAAAACTTTCTTTATTTTTATATTATTGAAACTAATTAATTTGGTGAATTTTAACTTAATAATAAGCTATGTCAATGAATATCTTTGCCTTGATTACAATGAATGAACGCATGTAGTTAAAGTGTAATTAAAAAATATATATTGTTTTTTAAATTCAATTTTATTACGTTCTTTTTAAACAGTTCCGTGAAACTGTTTCTTTTGAAAAACTAAGACAGCTTAGGTCATTTTTAAAAAGCAACTGAAACGTACATCTCTGATGTCCACCATATATTTCAGCGGGAGAAGGTTATAGAAAAGATGCATTACTTTCTGTTTGTTCAGTTTTCAAATCCATTCCTGGGTAATTTACCTGTGCCACCCAGAGTTTACACAATGCAAGTATATGACAGAAGAATATAATACATATAAAACATTGTTGCTTCCTTTATTCATTATCTGGTTTTGCAGGTACACCAAGAACACGAAGAGTGACGACTCGGTGGAGCACCTCTTGGAGCTGGGCTACGTGCGCATGACCAACCTGCTGCCCAACGAGCCGTACAGCGAGGTGCTGCTGCCGACGGAGGTGCGCTCGCACATGCCCGTAGCACGCCAGCTGGTGCTGCGCTTGTTCTGCCGAGAACGCCCGCCTGTTGGGGGCATCTCCGTCAAGGAGCACTTTGAGATCAACGTGGTGCCCATCACTATAGGTAAGATACACTATATATGTTATACATCATATGGCAAAGTCACATTAAAAAAAACCTCTTTGTGACCTTGAATTTTGTGACACTTCGTTCATAGTGACTTCACAGTGTCACAGACCCCACAAAACAAAGTTATATTGGATGTAGTGACAGAAAAAAATATTCTTAACCCTTTTGGGTATATTTCAGTAAAAAAAAACCTAAATGTTAGGGATAATGTTGCACAATTTTATTTATTTTAATGAAAAAAGATTACTTTCATTGACCTTTTAACTTTTTTGTTTCACCATGTGATTATCCTTTATAAATGGTATGTCAAAGTTTGCAGCAACAAATTGGTGCTTTGAGGCTATTAGCACGGTCTACATGAGCCGATAGATTAGCACTCTGAGGTTAAGAGGATTACACTAGTGTACACTGTCTATATGGCTTGCAATTTTGTTGCAAATTGCTAAAAGTGCCAATCTTCTGTGACTCCAGTTTGGAAAACCGGCCCTCTACCTATCTTTGTGGTACTTTACCATTTCTGGAGTCCAGTTCCAGAGTATCTTGCATGCCAACTAGCCTTTTCATAAGAATTACACTGTAACATAAATAATATCATACACTGGTCCATTTTGGTTTCCAGGTTTAACCAAGAAGTTCTTCAACACAATGTTGAAGTTCTGCTTTCCGGAGCGAGACCCAGAAACCATTGACTCGTTGGAGGCCAACCTGGAGGAGGAGGAAGGTGGGGGGGCGGGGCTGCAAAGGGGCTCCAGCCTGCAGAGGGGTTCTAGCAAGAACAAGATCAAGGCCAAGAAGTTGGGCAAGGACACCAACTTCTACGTGAAGATAGAGCAAAAGGATGACGTTGAAAAGATGAAGGTACGTTGTTACAATAGTTAAGTACACCAAAAGAGTTCTTGAAAAGAAAACATTCAGTTGTGGTTTTTATCTGTTTTTTATGCATTGTATGTCATGTACAATAATTGAAATGTTTCTCATAATTTGCACAATAAAGAGTAAAGAGTGTTGCATTGCTTTCTTCTGATTGCAGGTATCGATAATGTTCAGTGCATTTTGAATTTGACAGTGCGTATTGCAAGAGCGGACACATTATTCTATATATTCTATTATTTCTCTTTATCAAATGCTTTGTTTTCCTACAAAAACATTTAGATATGTAGTTACTGATCTTGTCTAATTACTGAGCTTCTACTATATCCTAGGTTTCGAATCCAAACTCCTTTAGCCCTGACGAAATAAGGGTGTTTGTGAAACTAGGATAAACTTTGTGTGTTCAGATCAAATTATTTGGTTAATTAATTTCAATTATGGCAAGCCACAATGCAATTACTTTTCACACACACATCTCCATATAAATAACTATGGTGAATTGCTTATAAGCAGTTCTCTATTTTTCTTTTCATTTTGTGCAAAATAGGAACGAGCAGAGAAGAACAAGCTGTTCATATACATCAAAATCCCCGAGGTACCGGTGAGAGTCAGCTACAAAGGCAATAAGGAGAAGAACCTCGAAGACCTCCGGGACATTTCCATTGTAATCCCCACCCTGGAGTACCACAACGTGACCTGGACGTGGCTGGACCTGCTGCTGGCTATGAAGTCTGACTCCCGGCGGGTCATCGTGTCCCAGGCCATCAGGCAAAAGCTGCAGCTGCACCGCAATAGGGGGGCTGCCTCCGCTAGCACTGCGCCACCTGAGGAAGATAAGGCCAGGATGCTACTTGGAGAACGGAGATCGGTGAGAAGCTAACTATTTATTAAACAACCTTGCTGCCGAGTCTGACATTGCATAGATATAATATAGGCAGTCTTAACCCTTTGAACCTTATATATCTCATACTTACAAACAAGTCTGTCCCCTTCTGAGTGACATCCCTTCTCTCACACTTGGGTGACAGGGTTTGGTGAGACAACAGTATCCCCTAAGTTTTCATCTACGGGCATAAAACGGATTGTAGGGTATGAATGGTAGAAGCTTTAAGAATTTCCAAACAATCATTACAGTTTTTAGATTTGAGACTCACTTTCGAAGATGATCTCAAAATATGTTAAAACTACATTCACACTATAAGCGTTTCAGATACTTTGATGTCAGAGATTTTCGCTTCTGATATCTTCAGCAGCACTTTGCGACAATGCCTTTACTTTGTTTGGCTACATATAAATTGATGACAGTGTTATAGTTTTTATGGGCTTTCAGGGAAATTCTTTCTCTTTTATTAAAAGAAAGACAAACATTCCAAATATATGAATAACCTGTCATTATTTGAATTCTTCCTATTATCATCATAACAAGCAGAAAATGTTGCTTGTGCAATGATGGAGGACTTAGCTAGCAGAGGATTGAACCCAAAATGCCTGGATGGGAAACCGACACTTTAGACTGCTCACCAACTGACTGATATTACGCAATAAGCCAAAGAGTATCTAGAGTGGTAGATACTCAAGTATCGCCCTAGTAAATGGCAATAGTCGTGTTCAATGACCAGATCTGAATAGCCAGGTCCTTCCCAACCTTCCTTTCCACCATCTCCTTCCCCACCTCACTACTTTCAGCCTCACAGCATACCACAATGGGATACAATACTTCTAATAATTACCATATTTGCAATCAATTTTTAAGGTTTTTATTTACATAAATGTGTTTATTTTTACTACGTGAAAAATCACAGAATTTAATTTGACTTACCAAGAAAAAATATTAGTTGCTTTTAAATTTGTTCTAGATCTTAGGGAGGAGGTGGTGCGATCCCATAGGTTAATTAATTAAAAATGTATAATTTTTTAAATCATTTGCGGTAATATATCATCACAGTAAACAAGCTTCGTTTTAAGACATCATGAATTGACTCAATTGTTTATAAACGGGACCCTGCAAGAAATCCAATGCTGCCATTATAAGAGTGTCTTCGCTCGTGGCTATTCTTGCTCTGTAGTTGGCGATACGTTTTCTTTTCTTATTAGGGCTCTGAATTTAATCCACCCATTTCAAATATAGAATAATGTTTTCTAAAATACTTTATAAATATGTACTTTATGAGGTAGGTAGGGATTTGAAAACATTATCTTGTTTTCTTTTTTCAGTGAATCCGGGTTGGTTGGTTGGAAGAAATTGCCACCTGGCAATAAGTCCACTTTTGTACTAATATTAAATGTAATAATAGTGTTAATAAATTAATAAATTTTCACTGTATTATTTTGTTCCAGGGTGACAGCAAATCCAACAAGAAAGGAGTTCCGGTAGCCTTTAAGTTTCCCAAATGATAAATTCTGCATTGATCAATACCTATTTATTTTATTTCTTTTTTTTTTTTTCTTGTAGATTTCTCAAAAAATAGTTATTGGTTCTTGTTCCTTTGACAGTATAAATAATGGTGAATAATTTGTATACATAATGGCTTGGGTAGGATTTTTTTTGGTCATGGGCCTGTGCTAATAATGCATTTCATAATATTATCAGAAATATTTTTACATGCAACATAAGTATTCTATTTTTGGCATTTTTAAACAGCAAAAGTAACTTAGTAATAATAATTATATTTTTGCTAAAAAAAAACTATAGGTAGTTTCCTAAAATGATGCATCTTATGCAACCTCTGTAAGATAAGTTTAGTATTATTATTTATTTAATTATTGCAAAAAAAATTGTCTCAGTATTTAAATTATTATTATTATTTATTAAGGCATTCCAAACAGAAAGTTTTCAGTATTTGAGCTTCTGTACACAATGCACTCTACCACCTCTTAGAGGTGGTGTGATGAGTTGATTTAGGTTACTATTCTTAGAATGCAAGGCAATTGAAACGCTTTTGATGTCACATTTAGACTTTGCAAAAGGATTTAAGTACTGCCCCTAACACTGGTGAACTATGTATAATGCGTACTTCATAAATAAATAAAGTTTATTCATGTTGGAGCAATAAATTAAGTTGCTCCATAATTTGGCATTTGTCTACTTTAGTCTGGTAACCAGCCACCATTTACAGCTACCAAATGTATTCTTGAAATTCAATATTTTGAGTACCTACCCATTTGTAAACTTACATTAAAACTGTGATAATTTCATGAAACATGGGGAACTTTTACTTTTTCAACTTTCATAGTCATAGAGTCATAGAATTCATTTAGAATCCTGAACTAAATTACCAATTTACAAGTTTCTTCTTGAAATTTAATATTACTAGTACCTAGCCAATTTGTAGGTTTACATCACTGAACAGATAATCCCTAGAAGTGTGATTCATATACCGATTTGAATGAAAACTGATGTGATCAATTTACATAAGACCCTTTCGACTCCTAGACCCCAAACAGGCCATTGAAATTATTTATCTGCTCAAGAAAGAATTTCGATGCTTGATCAATTTTGCTTACTTTGGGCGCACGGACAAACCGACCACACTTCTATCGGCTTATCTCTTCAGTGGTTAACACACCAAAGCTGTGTTAATTTCATGAAATGTATGAAAGTATTTATTTTTAAACATTCATCAGCCATAAAAGTGCATAATGTTTGTTTATTACTATTTTTTTTTCACTTCTTTCTGTAGCATTATTTCATATCATCTGAGTTCCCTTTATTAACATATTAATACATAAATACAAATGAAATAACAAAACCAAAGAGACTGCAAATCCATACTGAATATATTCTGTGAATTTTAATTCAATGGTGTATTCAATACGATATAATCACAATAATAAACTAAAACTATACAAACATTGCTTTATTTAAATGCATATTATCCTATGTTCATTGCACTAAAACCTTCCTATATAAATACATACACACACCGATTGCGCCTCATTCTAGACATTGGATTATATGCATTTGCATATTTGAGCCTTTTTTCGTCATTAATACATATATCTGCCATTTCTTTCATCAAAATTGAAATAAACATGCAATACTTAAAACTTTGTGGTCATTTTGTATGAACAGTAAAAACAAAAATTGTTTCATTTTTAGATTTTTCAATTAAACCTACGTATCAGAGTATATTTTGGCATTGTTAGTGTATATTTCGGCATTTTTTAGTGCATATAATCCAACGTCTACGTATTAAGGGATAATAACAAGAGTAAGTAAACGTCTGCCATAACAATATTTAAAAAAATATGTTTGAACAATATTGGCGACCATCTTGCCTGTCAGTGTCTATGCATTTATAAAGGATTTTTTTATTGTATGCCGTACTGGAGGAGTGAAGCTTAGGGCCAGGAGGTCTTGGCTGTGTGTCCCGGATACTTCTTCTTATACCTGAGCCCGGTCACAAGGGTGGAGGACTTGGGATACGCTGTGATTCCCTTGAACATGGTGTCCGTTTCTGCAGAATAAAACATGTTCATAAGGAATTGAATGGATGGAAATTCTTTTTTTAATGTAAACACTGCACAATAGTCCCAAATGCCCGAAGCCACTGGGACTATGGCATCTCCAATTGGGGTATGTTGGGGGGCTGAAGGGAGTGGCGAGGGGAAGACCAGGAATTACCTGGCTATTCGGGTCTGGTCACCAAAGATGGCTTATGCCATTTCAAGTAAAGTTTTGATTCTGAATTTTGATACTCATTCACAAATATAGCTATAAAACTTGACATTTTAGCACCCAGCTGCATTCGCAAAGGTTAATTGTGTTTGAAATAAGACAAATAAATTAAAGACCTCCAAAGTCGAGGATCTTAACTTCTCAGCCACAGAGGCCGAAGAGTGACTAACCATGACAAGCGTGATAAGGAATAACATAGTGAAAATTGAAGCTCATTATTTATAGGTTTACACAGCAAATAGCATTAGTTCTTCATATTCATTGAAATAGTGTAGTACTTACCCGGATTGAAGCGGTGATATTCATATTGAATGTTAAGGTTGGGAGGGAGGTCCGCAGTCTTTAAGGAGTCCAGGGGTGTAGTAACGTTCACAGGGGTAGAATAGAACTTTGTGATATCAGCTGTAAATGTTCATAAGTTAATTACAGTCACTAATGTAGACAATTGATTTGTAATAAGTTCAATGTTACTCTTTACCCGTATTCTCAATAGCATTGAGCATAGAATTTGGAACTCCGTGGCCAAGTTCCTTGAAGCAATCATTGAGAATGTTAAACCTGATGGCTGGGTCTTCTATTGGGATATCGGGATCCGAGGATGCTCCGGCTTTCACAAATATATCTCTTAACTTTTCATTAACGTCTGATGGCGGATCGTAAGCCTTATGAGACCTGAGAAACCTAAAAATAATTTATTTTTTATTAGCGTTTGTGCAAATTTGATGTTTGCCATGCCGATTAAGGGGGGTTTTGACGTATATTATGAGTATGTATACCGTTTAAAACTTACCCTCTTGAAGCCAAAGATTCGGTAACAGCTTTTATCTTTTTTCCCACGGGCATGGGACGTTTTTTAATCCTCGTTGAATAAAATCGACAGATAACCTGAAATAAAAGTTTATAAAGTGAAAATGCACATAAATTTCGATGTATGATTATTTTTATATGTGATCTTCTTACATTTCTAGATAGTAAAGTTCCAATTTCTCCAACACGATTTAAAACATTTGCCATGGTCAACAAAGTCAGCGCGCGATTTTAAAAATTATAAATATGAAGAAATCAAGAATAATAATAATTTTTGTTAGAAACAGTTCGAGGTTGAGAGATTTTTCTGTAAGGAAGAACTTCACGTTGAACTCTACAGAAAACCAACATAATAACATGAAATATCAACGTGTGTCTCTTTCTTGGCGAGTAAGTGTGAAGAGCTAAGCATGAGAGACATTTGTTGTTGGAGTTCCACTTTGTACCGCATGACAGCGACACTGTCGGCTTGGCTTGTTGTATTGTATCCGCCATTTTCCAGTCGCCATTGAAAGGTGAAAACTCCTCTGGATGTTCGCGATAATTTCTAAATTTTTAGTGGTTTTCTTTCATTAATACCAGTGTTAAGTGTTGTGAAATGAAAATGAAGTGTTTAGGACTACCATGACGCATCAAAACCATCAAACTAACGGCGCCAGTTTGGAGGACTGCCACACAAACTTCTTCGCCTTGGTAAGTCACTTTTACATCGAAGATTAACTGACTTACCGACGTATTTCGAAATACAGTATCGCGTTCCGTTCCGCGACCACTCTCCCTTTTTTCAATAAAAATATCCCACCGTACATATTCTAGTCGCAATTGGGAATTAAATAATCACTTGTGTCACGCGGAGAAGGCCGAATCTTTTTACTCGGTACGCAAATCTCACCTTTTGAGAACAGTGCCCTAGTTTGTGGACCGTTTGAATTCTCTACAACCGCGGCTTCGACTCGTCCCGCATTTCGTTCCGTCACCACCTCGGTGTTTATCATCCCCGCGGCCTGCGGGCGCCGAGGATGTGTCAGAAGCATCCTCGAGTGGGGCTGTATCGATAATCCGCAGTTCGCTCGCCGCTTGCAGAGGTCATTTCTGTCTCTTGCCAGGGAAGTTCACCAGCCACAGTCACCTGGGATGCGGCTAGAAAGGGACAAACGTCAGTGCTGGTGTAGTGCGGAGGGGTGTCAGGGCCCGTGTCCGTGCGTGGGCCGTGTCCCTCGGGCCCAACTGTCAGTGCCTCGGCCGCGGCTGCAGGGCGGCCCAATACCTAGCGCCGTTGCCAGACTGCGCACCCCTCGCCCCACGCTAGGTGCACTCCCTGACATCGTCATCGGTGTACGGCTTCCGATAACTGGTGCAGCACACGCTCTTCCACAATCGATAGATCCGCCGCTATTAGTGTCGCGTGTAAATATTTACCGCCGCTTGTCACGGCCACCCGACACTCGCCACCCGTCACCCGTCTTGCCGGCACAGTTCCTCTCCACACTATACGCTCCCTCCGCCGCCCACTTCTACCTTCGCCGCCTTGTGTCTTGCGTCTTGTACGGTTACTTATTGCGTACAAAGTTATTGTTTCGCGTCCTTTCCGTAACTATCATAACACACATCGGGCCGCGTACGTACTTCTGGGAGACACGTTTATCCTTAACCGTCAATCCCACTTTGTCCTTCGCCGTATCTCTCTCGGTCGGGAGCCCCAGGTGCACTCGCCGGACACCATCGGTGGACCAACCTATCTGACCTGACCGTTATAGAACTACCTGTTAATTACTTCTTAGACCGAAGTCTGCAGTGTTTTTTTTTTTATCGCATCATAGCGACAGTTTTTTTTATGAAGAAATTCTTCTGTACGCAGTTATTATACCTACATAGATTTTATGCTAACAAGTGGTTATTATTAATTATATTTGTGAATTGCACAATATTAGCAACAAATTATATTCTCAGTGGAGGCCTGGCCTTGCTGAGGGGACAGGGTCAGCCAATCTCTTGATATGTGCTCAATATCTTAACAGTGTTGGGGTTAATCACTGGCCCATCTTTCTTATCATTATTTGCCATTTTATAAAATGTTTTTTTTTTTTTTTTTGCTCATATCGGTCATGTTCCGCGGCCGCCGAATGTTTTCAATTGCCAGTACACTTGTTTTTGCGCATTAAAACAAGGCAATGCCGATATTGTGAGAGTTTTACGGTTTGTTTACGTTGTGAAACCTCGAATGTGACGGCGTGCTTTGGGGAAACATTAACGATGCTTTTTTTGTTATGGTCTTCAAAATACGTGGACATTTTCACACTTACCCTTTCATTAAAAGAGGTTCGGTTTTGTTGTGTCGCCAAAATATAATTTTCTTTAAGCAGTGTATTTTCAAACATTATTCCATATCATATTTACTATAACTGGCTAAGTACGGGCAGTTCATTCTGTTGTTACAAACCTTTATCGTATTTAGAATTAATGTTGGCATTCCGTTTCAAAGAATCACGCCATATTTAACTGCTCAAGGTTAGCTCGGCAATAGACAATCCTATAGGTATATAACAATTATTTGTCAGTTAGGTAGGCGGTGAGTTCAATTTTTTTTTCACTAGTGCAATGTCCTAACTCAAAAAAAAAACTCACAAAGTCATTGATGTACGGAGCATTAAATATATTTGACGAATTACCTAATGATAATAAATTGAGTTATAAACTATTCATGCTATGAATGTATGCTAAGGAATATTAATTTATGAGTTGTATTAGAGCATATACGCGTATATATATTATTTATGTATGTACTATTGCTCTATTGTGTGACTGCATTCCTAGCTCTTTCGAGTTCATCCTTCTAGGAATTTTAACCTTGCATTCATTCGTATTAGCAATGTCCTATGCAAGTTCTTTCTCTCATGCATGCTCATCCGGTGTTAGATAGTTAATTTGGCCTCATATAAAACGAGTATTTTGTACAATCTCCATGCAATAACCTTAAATTCATAATTTTCATGCTACACTAGTCAGTAAAAAAAAACTGCACTCCGTTTCAGAAATTATTGGTGTGTAATAACATGGCAAACTTTCTAAGCTAATAAGAATACCGATCAAACAATTTCCACCATGACAATGCCATTGTGAACTGTAGATTTTCTTTTTTCTGATTTTCCGTACTCGATTCTGTTTTTGCTTGTGATCGTTCAAATAATTGAATTGAGATCGGTCACCTGTTACGAGAACTGACCTCTGGAAAAACATGATAGAACCCAACATTGTACATTTGAAATAGTAAATGAAAAAAAACCCTTCGTGTTTTTTGTTTGTTTACTAGGAACGTTTACAGATAAGGTCCGTTAATCCAATAACAAAATATTCACGTCATGCTATGTTTAAACTTGTCACGTTCCTATGTTAGATTTGGGTAATTTGAGTTAGGCATGATAAAGTACTAATGCTTTAAACCTAAACGCCGCTTAGTTATTAATAAAATCGTCTCCTGTTTAATATGAATGTCAAATTAATGTTTAATTAATGGCCAATGAATCGACAAACAATCTCTTTTTCTGGAAAAAATCACATGTTTAACCAAAACACTTGCAGTATCAACCCCCAGGACTGAAAATTTCCTAACTACTCAAGATATGCGGCTTGTTCCCTTATGTCTAAAACATATAGACACGTGACATATTAGACAATAAAAATATATTTCGGGAAAAACTGTCTAGTAAATAAAAAGAAGGAAGAAAAACAAAGAGAAGTATAGTTCGTTTTATCTTTAATATAATTACATTATCAGTACTTCGAACCCTGTTAATCGCATCCCACATTCAAAATAAATGAGTGGTTAACAATCGCTATAACGGAAATAAATATTTGTAAACAATAATACGGGAATGTGTTATAATTGCAACTGTTCAAATCGGATTAAACGCTCGCCTATTTACAGGTATACGAGTATACGTAGTGAGTATATCAGCGGCCGATCTCACAGCGGTGGGAATTGTTATTTTTCCAGAGAAAGTTGTTGCTGAACACGCGCCTCTATCCGCGTTCCCCTCTACTCTACTCTGCTACCACCCACAACACAACACAATACACACCATAATATATAATACTGTACTGTGCGCATAGATGCCGCTGACTATGAACTGTAGTGACTATCTAACAACTTGATTCGCCTATGTTGTGTACGATGTACCGTTGCACTGTGGAAAAAAATACTACGATCTAGCTAGGTGTTAAATTTTTATTGCCAAGCAATAAATCAGTCTCTAAACTTACTAATTGATGTTCCGACTGTTTTTTTTGTATCCAGTACGAGTGAAGGCACTATGATAGCGGTCTGTGACAGCTGTTTCTCCTTCCAAAAGTGGTTGGTTTAATTAATAAAAAGTTATACCTACCACATATTTTTGTTTCATAAATTGAAGTTGTTTTCAGTATAGGCCTGATTTCAGTTTAACCAGACCTTTCTCTTTGTTTTCTTCCGTCCGTCTCGCGTAACATTCCAATAATGTGTAGTAACATACCAGTGGGGTCATCACAAAAAGAAAACGTGTTACAGTAATTTATATTTTTATTTTGAAATGTGAATTTGTATAAACTTACCCTCGTTAACACGAACATATTGGAATCTCGCTTTGCGGCTTGTCATTTTATGAAGGAATTTTGAGTAATTATTTTTTATATCACATTTTTTTGTAAAATTACACATCAAGGGCGCCGTACAAAACTGGGTAACGGATTTAATCTGTTATTTTGCTATGTAATTTAGGCTCCAAGGGAAATAAGGTTTACTCACTGAACAATTGAAAAATAATGAACAAATAGTATTGTCTTGAACTATTTTTTATAGTTCAATTTAAAAAAAAAAAACCACAATATCTTATGATGGAAATGGACGCCGTGAGATGAAAATAGTAGCTTTATAGTTAGATCTCACCATTTTAGTGTTTTTGTTTAGATGAACTGACAGATATAGACAGCCTTATAGTTAAAATGATGTCCGTAATTTCCTTGTCTTATTTGTTGACAGTGAACAAGTTAAAAGTCCCCGTGAGTGGGGAGTAGGTAGGTACTAAGTACAATATCAATGATTGGGTCCAAGACAATTTACAGGCATACAAACAGATTTTCAGCTTTATAGTTGTGATTTATGGAAATGATATTACTAAAAAGTGTACGCAATGATAACTCTATTCGCAACATGCTAACATCCCTGTAGGATCTGCGGCTTGATCCTATTGTGGATGTTAGTAGAAAAGGTGTGGGGTGACCCAGGAACTGGTATGTGGTAAGAATTGGACCCTGGGAGAAAGCAGACAGGGTAGGAGGTCGTGATTCACTCACCCAGCACTGATAGCTATTGTTATTATATGATTAATCATAATGACATTATCTTAGTGGTCAAAATAGGTATTTTTTGACGTAGGTATAACGTCAACGCGTGGGAATTTCTGAATGTAGGTTAGGATTAGAATTTACTTAGGGTTATTTCTGTGTAATCTTGATGATAACCTTCCCAATTAACATATTTATATTTCGAAGGGGGCTCGAGTGCGAACATGTAGTACTAATGTGGTGCTCCCGCCTCGCCTGTGATCCGTCCCGTGTCGGTTTTATGTGCCTAGGTCAAAGGACGCGAAAAGAACCATTCCCGTGGTAGTGGTACTGACAATGGACGAACGCAGCCACTACGCAACGCATAGTAATCCGACGAACCCAACCCCTGCGCGATACGAGCTCTTGGCGAGGCGTCTCGTCAAGAGACGTTCGCTTGCACCAATCGAAACTGAGCGAACTCGAAGTTAATTTATTTTCGATCTTTTATAAACTAACTGTTTACCTTTTTTATCGTACGTTTCCATATCAAGTTTTGGCTCTGCTATCGGTGTGGCCGACCCGTAAAAAACTACACGAACGTCACTTTGACAGTTCAAAGCAACAAAAAATAAAATATTTTCAGCTGCATAAGACATATTTGTATTTATTTATTCATGCCCTCTGCTGGGCTTTTACGTAAAACTAGTTGTTATCAATGAAAAATCGCAGAATGTAACTTGACTTGCGAAGAAAAAATATCAGCTGCTTTAATCCACCCACTTTAAATATAAAATAACTAACTAACCATCACAGGAGTAGGTTAGGCAGATATGGTGGACCGCCATACAACTCTGTCTTGGCACACACTCCTTGCTTCATTCACATTCATACATCGTCTCATACATACTCTTCTGTTATTCTGACTCCTGACATAACCCGACTCAAGTATTTGATTCACTTGATTGTGCCTTCCTTGGGCGTCCCCGACTTCTTCTCCCAATCACTTTCGCGTCATATATTATTTTCACTCTTTTCTTAGTTCATTTACTCTACATGCCCAAACCATCTAAGCGTCCCTTTCTTAATCATATTCATTACTCTTACATCAGCCTTGCATTCAATCCGGATATCCACATTTTTAACACTGTCATACATGGTTTTACGCACATACGCCTCAGGTATCTCGTTTATACAGCATTCAGTCTAGTCAATATAAAATAATGTCTGCTAAAATACATTATAGGTTGGTAGGGATTTGAAAGATTCTTTTTAAGATTTGATAATTCCAATTAACATCAGTTCCAAATTTGAAAAGTTTACACGCGGGTACGTACTCGCCAAGGAAATTATTTAGTTATTTTTACCAGTTTGATGGTGAAAAAGCAGCACATTTCACTAATTTGTATTGAATTTGTATATTTGCATACAATAATGCGATATATGGACCATTTTATGCGCGTGCGTATGTAAAATTGATAAAATTTTGGCATTGGTGATTAAATCATTGTTTGGACCTGCTGTGTAAAACTAAAGATAAAACTCTTTAATATTTGTGCTCTACATTGATAATATAATTAATATGCAATAAAAATAATCGAATGACCAAACCTAAAACAACTTGAACAATATTAATCATGTATTTGTAGATTTTTTTAGTGATACTGATTAGCCTTTGTGAATCTTCCCCCTTTGTGTCAACGTTTCGCCTGCTTGCAAGTAGTATCCTTCATCTAGACTATGATTGTGATGTAATTTATAACGTGTCATGCATGTGATGACGACCTCGAGCGGTTAGGATGCTCGACTGCGAATCCAGAGGTCGCGGGTTCGAATCCCTGCGTGCGAAAATATGTTTTATTTAATTAATATATTGTATAACTAAGGAACTATAATGAATAAACGTAGTAGGTAATTGTCAAATGATAGTCTTTAAGGTTAAGTAGATCACGTTTGTGTACGAATTAAAATACGTTGACGTAAGTAATCACAAAACAAGAGGTGTTTTCCGTCACGAAAGGTAAACCGAAGTGTCAGCGGGCAAATTTCTCCTTTCCCCCTTTAAACATCTTTCCCGCGGGAAATACCTTCCTCTGCTGGGCTGTTAGGTGCGCCCCGTTGCTGGCCATGTAAAAACTTATTACAATACGCCTAAATGGGCGTTATACTATGTTATTTCACATGAAATTAATATTAAAATAATATATATTATTTTTAATATCTTTATATAACTTTATGGATCTCTCAGTATCGCTATGATGAAAACATCCATTCAGAATTGAAACATTGCTTGAAATGGCATTAGTCGTGTCGGTGACCAGAACTGAATAGCTAGACACTTCCCAATCTTCTTCTTCCTCGTCTCATTTCCTTACCCACTGCCTTCAGCATCTCAACATACTCTCATTGGGGATGCCATAGTCGCACTGGTTACGGACAGTTGGGACCTTGGGCAGTATTTAAATACATGAATAAAAAAAAACACGTGTTGTGCTAGATATAAAAATAATACTACTAGTCATAAAACAACAGTTCAAATCGTTTATTCAAACTCCGGTACAATTTTTTACAGTATAGTATCGAGGCGACAATTATGAAAAATATATTTTACTATGTATACTATCAACTTCATAAACTGTAGTGTTAAAATTTTCATTTGCTATTAAGGGGACAAGTTCAATTGCATAAAAGTAACGTTTTTTTTAACTTATACTTTAAATAGCTGACGTTATAGCTGTAAGGAAAGCAATAATTTAGTACAAATGCCAGCTAAATATTATCCATGTGCATTTTACGAGCTCAATTGCATATTATGTGTTTTCTGTTTTGGGAATCATTAATTTTAAAAGCTCCTTATTTTAACTGAAGCTCCTGTCAGCTTTTCCACATCACTATTTAATTGTGTCCGGAGTTATTACACGTCCTGAAAGCTTGTGCTCCATGGAATTTCTAGGTCAACAAAAATATTTTCAGTTTGTAACATCATCGGTATAATGTTTTGATGATATATTGAGATTTAAAAAAAAATATTTATTTGCCAACAAATTATACAAGACAATTTACTGTTTGTTTTGTATTTTTCTAAAAGACAAAATATTTCTTCAAATAAAATAATAGGTCGCATAATTAGAGTTGACCCGAACGACATGTACCTACCCACAATTATAAGTATTGGTGCATATGTATACACTTTCAACAGCCATGTCCTTGCGAAATGTCACTGAGAAACAGCCTTTTGCCTTGCTCATGCTTACTTACTATTTTTTAGCGATAAATAACAAAAAAGTGTATACGATGATCTAATTTCAATATTCAAAAAGTTTTACCGTGTGTTTAATTTCATTACATATATTGTTATTATTTTTTTTTTAATTTTCACTGAAATTTTCTTTTCTGAAGTCAAATAACAAGTTTGAAACATGCTGTATGCATGCAATGTATCTGTGTGAGTGCTGTTTTTAGGCTCAACATTCGTTACGATAACTATATATCGCACACCTAGATCAAAACGGTATCAACTCGATAATTAAGATTTTTTAAGTTCATTATTTGGATCCTATAAACGAAATTACATGAACCAACATAAAAGATTTTTCAAATGAACTCCCTTAAATATGGATTGTCCGTTCAAAAAAAAACAGTGAACTCCTATCACACATATAGCAACATGGCAATAAGTTTTTCGACATTCTTGAAAAAAGTGTTTGTATACAGTTTGATAAATGATGATATTTGAGAATTTAGAATATATTTTGTTCGTGTTGGTGCTTTGTTATTTGGAATTATTATTGTTTATTTATTACATCAAGTATTTATGTGACTTGAGTGATGTTGATACTCGGGGTGACAGTGATTCCGAAACCGTTTCACTGTTCGGAACGGTTACGCCGGCACGTGCGCCGCACCACGTGGTCCCTCCCCACCCTTACCCGTCGCAGCCAACACCCCCCATATAATAATACGATCCCTCATTCCCGTACAACTAACCGAACGGACTGCTCGTGTACTATGTCCTCCTGCATGCTTGAAGGCTGCTTTATTTGCGGGGAGGGGAAGGGGGCATGCCCCCGTCGACATGCGGTGACGTCACCGCCTTGATTGATTCGTCTATTGTTTCATCGGCACAACTTATATTGTGCCAATGAAGAGAGAATGTAAAACAAGAATAAAATTCTATTCGTTTTTGCTATTTTCTAACATTTTTATACTGATGCTAGTTTTGCTACCCGGTTTCGCCCGAGACTTCAACACTTATGGAACAATTGAAAAATATGGCATATTGTCTTTTTTTTGACAGATTTACTTAACGAATGGTGAAAATGATTACGAGCTGAAAACAGCCGCGTTTGACTAGATATTCCATGCACAAACAGTTGTGCACTTTAATGACGCCAGAGCTCAACTTCCGGAGAGTTTTGCGGCCTTCAGTATATATATTATTGATTGATAGTTTGGCATAATGAAATTTATAAGTTTTTGTATTTTCTCTGCGTAAATTTTTTTATTAATTTATGTTGTATTTTGCTTGATGGAGTCGGGTGCTTATGTGAAAATAAAGCCATATTAATGTTGGTTTTCTTTATACATTTTAAATAGTTTTGAGCTCTGGCATCGTGAAATTTGCATACCTTTTTCTACTTTAAATTTATAGGTCCCTGCAACTATTCTCAACTCGCGACGTTCTTTACATCGTGTGCTGTGGAGCTTTGAAATATCCATAAAGTATGTTGCATATTTATCAATGAGTAAAAACAGTGTTGAAATCTCGACCAAAGTTTGGTAGTAACTACTAGTTATACGTAATTGCACGAGGTACACTATCTCTAAATACTTTTCTGAAATATTTTTCTGAGAACTGCAACTTCCCTCGGAGGAAGTAAAGTGATGCTATTCGTGTTTGCCATTCCCGTTAGGTCAAACTTTAGTCATTAGATTTAAAGGTCAGTTGTGTTTATTTCTCCTAAGAATTTTGTTATTATTTATTTCATTTCAATACACTTCCTTTAAAATTATGAATTATATGTTTATAAGAGGTCGCGAGCTGCAAATAGTTACCTTGACCTAGCAATTCCAGACATAAACTGCAAGTTTAATAGTGTCAGGGGGCCGAAAGGGGGGCACGAAACATCGATATAGATTTTATCGATAAGTTTGGTAATTAAGTCGCTCCCGACTGCAGATCGCCAACGGACAAACTACAGTTTACGTCGACTAAATTAAGTGTATTTAGTCGACCTTGCAATTCCAGACAAACTGGATGTTTCATATTATCAGGGGACCTAGCACGAAACATCGATATAGCTTTAATCGACAATGTTGTTAATTTGAAATCGTTCCTGAACCCGACTGCAGATTGATAACGAGCACACGACAGATCACATCTACTAAATAAAGTGTGTTTAGTCGACGTGAGTTTTCGTTTGTTCGTTGACGATCTGCAGGCGGGCTAAATAACGGTTTTAAAATTACCAACATTGTCGATATCGAGCTAATTCTCTTTACTCAACCTATACAAATTTGGGATAAATCACTTTATCCGGGTTTTTACGTCGTATACCATGAGAAAGAAAGAGACAACAAAATCTCTCAAATTATCACACCGTTTAAAGATTGTTTGAATGTTTTTCGTGTTCCTCGTCTCCGTTGACTTCGCCCACACGTTTTGATACGCGAAATCAATTAACATAATTGAAGGGTTTATTAGGTTACATGCTATATATATTATGCTATATTTTCAATAATAATAATATTTGGACGATTTGTATAGCGCCGCTTTTTGTGAAAAATCACCTCAAGGGCGCTGTACAGATCTTATTTATTTATTCCTAGTTAAAATAAGAAAATATACAAGAACATACTTACCTGGCAGGTCCCATCAGATAGACACACTTATTAACCTAAAATTATAATTATGATTTTTTATTTTGTTTTTTTCCGATTTAGGGCATGGGAGCGAAATAAAAAAATGGACTTTTTGAATTTGTGAACTTTTCGCCTACAATAATAATGTGAAAAAGTGGATAAACAAAAACATTATGTCGACATGTGCTAGGAATGGATGTATCAATACCCTAGCCCTAGTCCTAACCACTCGCTCCAGACAGTTGAGACTCTTGTGCGGTATTCACTGTAAAAAGCACCATGGTCAATGCGATGGTATTCCGTAATTACAGTCACCCAGCCCGGTGCTGGAATCGGAATGCGCGCCGAACGTGTGCGCACCTCGCGGGCCGGAGAAGCGACGCTGCAAGTTCTCAGTCGCGGCTGTCATACGTCAGTTTACGCGCGAATACGGCGATATGGCCACACGGCCGCACAGCCTCGCAGCCTCACAGCCTTCCCTGTCTCATATTATCATTCGGGTAACAGCGGCCGGTGATTGATCTCCCGCGCATCACGTGGTGTAGTAGTGCCGCACGGCCGGCGCTTCGCGAACGATGCAGTCTGCCGAGATTCGTACCATTCATAAACGGAATCACTAACTAATTCTCGGGACATCCAGTCTTTTCAATATTACATTACATTCAGCGGGCCCGAAAACGGCCCGTTTCATCCTAAAGTCGGGGTTCGGTAAATTTATATCCAGACAAAACTGTAATTTTTTTTAACCCCGTTTTTTATTCGTTTTTCTGATCATTTTTTAAACTATGAATTCCGTTTCAAAATTATAAAACGGGGTTATAATATTTACAGTTGTGGCTAAATCGGCTTTGGAATGAAACAACCCGGCCTAAATCTCTAATGTTTTTAAACTTGCCTAGCCATTAACCGCACATTTCATGTTCTTGAATATGTTCATTCATGCACATTTGAAATTTGCGTTAAGTTCCGCAGTGGTAGATTAGATACCCTAATAAATAAATATTAATGTAAACTAGGAACTAATATTAACTAGAAATTAAGATTTGTACAGCGCCCTTATGGTGATTTTTCACAAAAACGAAGCTACACAAATTATTTATTTATTTATAAATTAACGGACTAAAGTCCAATTACAAAAAATACATATAAAACACGAAATGGAAAAAAGAGCAACAGAAAAGGAATATCATATATATGATAATAAATTAAGCGATGACAAAAATAAGGCAAAATAAACATAAGAGAGAACATTCAAGCCAAATTATCCAAATATTATTATTATTTCTAAGTATCGGCCCTGGTAAAAACCACCATTCAGAATTGAAACGTTGCTTGCAGTTGCAATATCCGTGTTTAGTGACCAGATTTGAATAGCCTGGTACTTACGGACCTTCCTCTTCCCCATCTCCCCTTCCCCTCGCAATTGCGGAGTGCAATAGTCCCACTGGCTCTGGTGCGGTATTTACATTTGAAAAAAAATCTACTTCGTAGCTCCCACTTGGTAAATTTTACAATAATTTTTATGTTTCACTATTGTGTTGAACACTTTCAAAGCCAGTGATCTCCATAAATATTTATACTGATTTATATAGCGCCATTTTTTTGTGAAATGTCACATCAAGGGCATCATATTATGTAAGTTACCTTTTTTTTTTTTTTACCTTTCCGTGTCTGAAAGTAAAAATCAAACGTACGATTCAAAGAGGGGTGACGTAGTTGCTTCCTTTGATCTTGCTCGCTTTCATGATAAAATTTTGGGTAATTTGTTTTCGGTGTATTCATAATATTTCAGTAATCTTTATCTAAAATATCGCACAAAACTCTCCTTAGGGGTGACATTAGCGCCCTTGAGGTGATTTTCCCACAAAAACGGCGCTATAAAAGTTATCCATTTATTATTATTATCAGAACCCCCCTACAGAACGGAAGTGTCAATCTATCTCAATAAATAAGTATTTTTAGAGTACTTTAAGTAATTTTCCAGCATTTCATTACCAACCTCAAACATGGCGTCACAAAATTGACTAAGTATTATTATTACTAACAAAGTTACAAATTAAGGATTATAAGTGCTTGACTTCGTTCTTCGAAATGCCAGAGACTTTATGAATATTTCAACTATAAATATCTTGTAGGTACTCGTCTTCAGTTCGTAGTCAGTGTAGTCACGTCAAATATAATTCTTCTATATGGTCACCTCACTTTAAAATCCACTCCGAATCCATCGAAAAAGTTTAACATACTTTTCTAAGATATATTCACCGTAAACTCGTACTACCCATTGAAAACATCAACTGTAACTAGTTGATGAAGTAGTTAAATTTGTCTAAACTCGGACAGAAAACTTATTTCTGACTTAATTTTTATTTAAAAATATGTCAATGCCATTTTAGATTGGCCTGATTTACACTAACATTATATGCCTTTCAGATACCAACGAGAACTACTCGATCCAAAATTATACACCTCCACACGGCATCCCCAAAGATGACAGGCCCTGAGGCAAATTATTTCCCTCAAGGCCTCCTGTGTGGAGATAATATAATACATATATATTAATACTATCAGATAACAATTTTTTATATATTAATTTATTATTTTATTAGTTAATAAATTGCCCATCCCACTAGGCATAAAGCCTGTGTTGGAATGGCAATTTGCAAAAGTATTTTTTTTTTTAGCTACATAGTAACATGTTAATATCGGAAATATAGTACATACATAATAAAAATAATATAAGTAAATGACAAATTTGAAGATATAGAATCCTACATATTAATAACTAAATTGAACTTGGTTTTTAAGGTGAGTAATGATATTGCTTTTAAAGGAGTTTTTGGTTTATATGTTTCTGATGGTGCTGGGCAGAGAATTGAATTGCTTAATGGCGTTGTACTTAAAACTTTTTTGTCCGTAAGCGGTTTTATAGGCTGGGATATTAAAGAATTTTATGTATGACTGCCTTAAGGTTCTAGAAATTTTCCTTTCTTCAAACATATGGACATTATTGAATTGGTGCAATAGGATATTTTTAGAGTATAGTTGTTTCAAGTTTAGGACGTCTAGCTCCTTAAAAACAAATTCAGTGCTCGTCACTTTCAGAAATAATTTTTAGATGTTTATTAGAGGCTCAAGGCAATTGTTGGTGGCACAATAATAATAATAACAATATCAGAACTAAGTCTTTTAGATACTAGGTTGTACCTAGATTGAATGTACTGGACGACAGCGGTGGTTATATCATATCTCTTCAATCGATATTATAAAAACAAAAATAATTTTTCATGTTTAATTCCTCATTCTTACTGTTCGTGTGAGCAAATTATTTACCCCAGCATCCCTATAATATGTATATTTATATGTAAAAGCCCAATTGGGCGCATACAGATAAATACATACATGATTACGCTTGTTAGTGAGAACTGTCAACATACTTTTGTATCGCGCTAACGCGCGTTAAACGATAGAGACATAATCCCCAAAACGGGCAGGTTGTGTAGCCAATGTGTTACTAGGCTAGCTGAGCATCTAACCGCACTCGAATATTGCAACAATAGCACCCTCTGTATACTGCGGAGGTGTAGAGTGTGCGTGGCGCGCGCACGTGTGTGCGTGTGTGTAGCCAGCGCTGTAGCGCCGCGTGACGTCACAAGGTCGATGCGCCCCGTGAACTCGGCGCTGGCTCCGCGGAGTGCGCCCCGCTCCGGCGCGCATTCGACCAGCACATCAACCAAACAACCCGCCGCCGAAATACGGTCGAGCCACAGCGCTGTGCCATCAACAGCTGTAGGCTGCTGCCGCCGAGAGCGCCGCTTTAACCCCTCTTTCTATCGTTTGTGATAAGAGGGAGTTTATAACGCATTTTCACGGAATTATCCTAATTTCGATTGGCGCGTTAAATTTTGTATAAATAAAAAGTATCTAATCTATACATTATATAGCGTTTCTCGGGTGATTTTACTTACCTATAAAAATGTATAATATATTGAATTTGGAATTAACTTTAAATCATTAATGCTTATTTAAAAAAAAATATTTATATTAATAATCAATAACACACATATGAAACAGAAAAAGCCAGAAAATAAAAAGACGGATCTCTACTCTATCCGGGAGTAACGCTTCAACCAATTCAGCCATTGGGAGCTTATTAGAAACTGTCATTTTTAATCAATCTCATACTTTTATTGAAAATTATTGATTTTTTTTTCTTTCATTTTTTTACTATACCCTCTATAATTTTGCAGCAATGACCTCCGTTGTACGCTCTATTTCTGTTACACGCGTCGTTTATGAGAGTAGGGAGGGAGTCTACAACGGATCTATCGGCGGTATGCCTTTAGGTCTCACGATCCTGTCGTTAAGAACTCCGCTAGCCCAGTTAATGAGGACGATAGATAAGTTTCAACCTCAGAGCAAGAATATGTATGGAGAGAGAACTAAACATTTTTATCCAACCCATACAAATTTACGATAAATCACTTTCTCCTGGTTTTTACGTCGTAAACCGCGAGAAAGAAAGAGTAAGGTCAAGTTCTCACACAATACAGCTCCGCTTTTAGGTATGTAAGCATGTTCTCCGTCTCCGGTGACTCCGCCCACTATGTTTTGTTATGCGACATAACAGGACAGAACTCGACGGTTTTTTAGGTTATATCCTACATTTTTGTTTATATCAACACTGAAAAAGTGGTTTTACAAATAAACAAAAATATTATGTCGATATGTGCTATGAATGGATGTATAAATACCCTAGCCCTAGCCACGCCCCAGTCAGGCAAAAATCATCAATATTGACTACACTAGCGCTCCCTCTTGGTATATTATTGCTCTGAGGTTACAACCTCAGAGCAATAATATACAAGAGAGAGCGCTGCTGTAGTCAGTTTTGATGAGGTTTCCCGGACTCGGCTAGACCTAGGCGTGGCTAGGACTAGAGTATTTATACATCCATTCATAGCACATGTCTACATAAAGTTATTGTTTATTCGTTAAACCACTTTTTCACAGTATTGTTTCAAACAAAAATATAGCATGCAACCTAATAAACCGTTGAGGTATGTTAATTTATTTCGCGTATCAAAACGTGTGGGCGGAGTCAACGGAGACGCGGGACATCCTGACAATACTTTAAAGCGATGTGATAGTTTGTGAGATTTTTTTTGTCTCTTTCTTTCTCATGGTGTACGACGTAAAAACCCGGAGAAAGTGATTTATCTCAAGTTTGTATAGGTTGGTTAAAAATAATTAGCTTTCTCTCTCTCTCCACATATTGTTACTTCAAGGTTACAACGGAACTATCTGCGCTGTCTTTAGAGATCGTGCCGTTGAAAGCTCCGTTGTAACCTCCTATTCTGTTAAAAGCTTAGTTTATGAGAGAGGTGGAGAAATTATCAGCGGTGCTGCGCCTTTGCGGGTTGCAAAGCTTCCATCCGCCATACCCGAGGGGATTAATTTTCACCTCGGGAAAACGCTTGTTATATTCCGATAAGCTTTTTATTTTTGCGCCGCTATTGTTTTATGCAGAGAATTATTGAAATACGCCAATTTAATATTCATATTTTTGGGCAGTTCATTGTTACAACATTACGCGATGACCTTGATTATTTAATTTCTCGTTTCTGGTTGCCCTGAAACAGTTCTGTTATAATAAAGATTTCCAATGAATAATTTTTACACGACTATTTTTGTGAAATATTACCGCATGGGCAATGTCTTTATAAAGCTAGTAAATAAGTTTTTGCAGTAGTTAAAATAATAACCTTACTACTCACGCCGAGTAAACGTGTGTTATAAAATATAGGAAAACTGGTACTTCATTATTTATTAGAGGTTAGTTTAGTTGTTGGTAGATTTTTTTTATAGTGAATACCGCCCAAGGCCACCAGGGCGATACTTATAGTATCTACCACTCTGAAATGAGGTCCTTGAGGCGTATGTGTAATACAAACTATGTATGACGGTGATACAAATGTGGAAATCCGGGAAGAAAGCTAGGTTGAGATAAGCGTGGTGAACAAGATTAAGATGGGGACACTGATATAGTTTGGACATATTTTATTTTATTATACGAAGTGGATGAACGGAGAAAAGAACGCCGGAAGAATATAATACTTGGCTAATTCATATAGCGCGTAATATATGACGCGTAAGTAAATGATAGAAGTCGGGGACGCCCGAGAAAGACATGGCACGACTAAGTGTATCACATACTTGAGTCGGGTCATATCACGAGTCAGCATAACATAAGAATATGTATTCGACGATGCGTGAATGTGAATGAATCAAGGAGCGTGTGTCAAGACAGAGTCGTGTGGAGGTCTATCCTCTCTGCCTACTCATCCGGGGAAAAGGCGTGACGGTTATTTTGTTAGTCTCTCCTATAACGTTCTCGAAACCTAAAATCACCACAGCGGTAGGCAGAGCGGATACAACGCTACACAACTCGTTCTAGGTCGATTGGTCCTTGATTATTGAGATGTTTAATTGTCTTTCGTACCGCTATTCCGACTCAAGTATTTGATTGGCTTTGTCATGCCATATCTCCCTGTAGCGTTCGTGCCACATTATTTATCCTACTTAATCGTCAAGGTTATATATCTATTTAATTTATATTTCGACCGGCACATCCCTTCATCATAATGCAGCTGTTTAATTTTTCTAATTTTCCTACAGTCAAAGCGTTGGGCACAATTTAGAATTTTGTTAATAATAATTTATGTCCGACAAGCAAACTTAAACACTAGTAAAATATTAAGTGTGCGAAGGTAACACCCTTGGGATACTCTTAATGTAAAATGGAGTGAGGTTTCGCACACAAAACGAACATAACCTACTGATCGTAATAATACAGCCTTCAAATAAATCTGTTCTTTATGAGTAGAGATAAAACATAAAGGGTTACTGCCCAGGTGTGATTCCATCGCACGCATTGTTTATGTGAATATTTAACTACTGAGTAATAGCATTTTACAATTATTATTATAGAATGTAATGGTTTCTTTGTTTGTGGAATATATTGTAGGTAGGTACACATGTTTGTAAATCGCTATTTCCTGTTGACATTTGCTATTTATTATTACGCAGTAGCTTAACTAATGCACTATTCCGTGTAAATACATACTTAACTTCGATTAGATCCATCCCCTTTCCTTACTCTCTCCAAATACCATCCTAATATGTAACTTTCTAGGTTTATATTTTATTTCGATGACAATATGAGGAAACATTGAATTGTTTTTGCCCATAAATAGAACTAATACAACAGACAATACGATGACCGGTCGGTAGCTGAGTGGACAAACGCGTCGGATTGCACAAGCATTTTCCACTTTTTATGATGGTAGTTGGAAGTTTTCAAATATCGTCAGATTATTCGTAACTTGGGAATGTTTGTCTTTCTTTAAAAAAAAAAAATTCCAACCTTCCTCTTCACTTCCCCACCACTTCCCCCACTCCCTTCAGCGTCCCAACACACCCCAACTGGGGATGTCATATTGCCGCTTGCTCCGGACAATTGAGACTTTTGTGCGGTATTCACACAAAAAATAATAAAAAGATACAAAAAATATTACCTATATTCAATAATGTGTGTTTGTTGGCTCTATATCTTTTTTCAGGCTAAAACTTTGATATTAGCCCTGAACCTTCTTCAGGGTTGAACAAATTTGTATTGACTCTGAAGAAGGTTTAGGTAAAGCCGAAACCGGTTGGTATACGAGTATGTATTTAGTAAAATGGTGCAAAACAAAGTTACTTTTATTTAAAATTTAATTATGTCTTACCACAAAGTGAGTGCTTCATGTCAAAGTTTAAGTTATTTCAGTCTGACTTACTAATAAAATAGCGTAAAGCGAACGCATTTATTTAGTAGTAATCAGGTTAACATTACCTATTGCTATAACCATTTAGTCAGCGGAGTTGGCGTATTAGCGTCATTAGCAGGGCGGCGCGGGCTGCCTGCAACGCAGGCGGGGGCCGCGGGGGGGAGTGAAGGGTCCACGTGGCGGGCGGTGGGCGGCGGTGCAACAGGTGGGCGGGGGTGGGGGCGCCTGCGTACTTCCTCCCGGCCCACCCCGGCACAATACATAAGAACCAATCAATACCTTCAGCACGCACACACTTTTTCCCTACACCGACGGAATCTCATTCCTTCGTACATACCAATAATCTAATTCAATCACTTGACCTAATATACGTATATATGTCATTGGAATATTTGATGCTTGTCTATTTAGTATCTTCAAATGGCGGCCATATACCATTTTCCTCTCGAGAATCCTGTTGCTGCAACATATTATGTTTATAACGCACAAGAGCCCAACTGCTCCCAACCGTCTGCCATCGACTATGACAACCCCAATTGTGGTATGTTCTGAGGCTAAAGGTAGAGGGGAGGGGAACGTGACGGTGGAGAGTAAAGTGGGGAAGTACCTGGCTATTCAGATCTGGTCACCAAACAAAGCCTAAGCCATGTCAAGAAACGTTACGATTCTGAATGATGGTCTCTTACCAGGGCCAATCGAAAATATATATATATCACTCTGGAATATGCCGAAAATATACTATATATATTATTTTTAATTAATTCATTGTGAAATTACACAAAATAACTAACAGGGATTTGAACGCACAACCTCTGAATTCGTAGTCGAGGATCTCAACTGCTCGACTACGGAGGCCGTCATCCGTAGTGAAGCAGATTGAACATGCTTATCGTAACAAAGGAGGGCTGGACAAAAATTACAATTTATTTGAAATATCAGCATAAAACCGTTGAACCCAAAACTTGTCTCGATATATTTGTACATTAGTACAGATTGATACACTTAACTTTGCAGGATGGTAAATAAGGTACTAGCGTTCGAACTATTTTTAACCCATATATTTATTGTAAAATGCAAATATGTCAATCCGTACAAAAAAAACTTTCATTTTTATCGCAAACTCCTATAATAAATTTGGATATATTTTTATTGAATAACCCATTGAAGTTTCACTAGTTCGTCATTCGGGAATTATCGGTAGCAGCAGCCTTATCGCGGTGATAACGTTGATTACACGTTTCTAACCTTTACCTCTTGAAAAAATACTACAACAATTATCGCCATGAACTTTTATTATCCCATTAATCCGCTCGTGATTGTAGTTCGTCCACTTTCTGTTGATTGCGCGGCGAAGGTGTGCGAAGACAAAACAATAATGTACGGATTTTAATTTCTTTATCGTAAACTGCAAGCATATCGTCGCTGGAAAGGCAAAAAAGGCCTTAAGCGACA
Source organism: Drusus annulatus (assembly GCA_022651775.1). Lineage (NCBI taxonomy): Eukaryota > Metazoa > Arthropoda > Insecta > Trichoptera > Limnephilidae > Drusus > Drusus annulatus. The sequence continues at coordinate 513,036 of JAGWCC010000479.1, read as the reverse complement.
CTTTGTATTCTCACTAAACTAATTCTGGTACGCTCTATCCAAAGATCATGAAAATGGCACGAACATGGAAAATCAAAGAGTTGAACATGTTAACTGCAAATTTTGTTATAACTGAAATATTTTTAATGGCAATAACATGTTATCTACAATAATAACATTGTATTGCAGAAATGCATTAAAATACTAAATTATATATTAAATTTACTATGTTAACTATAATATTCATGAAAAATAGTAGTGTGGATTTGTGATGGTACACACTTTTTTTTAACAAAACGCAAAAAACTGAATATCTCAAAATGACTTGACATTTAGTTAACAGGTTCTTGCCGCGGGGTCTTCAGTTTGTTCCAAAACACTCAAATTTATCAACGCACGTATGAAAGACTAACCAACTAACTAAACATTACGCCGTTTCCCCGCAGGGGTAGGCAGAGAGGACGGACCGCCAAATAACTGTCTTGGCACACACTCCTTGCTTCATTCACCATGTCATGTCTTTCTCGGGCGTCCCCGACTTCTTCTCCATTCACTTTCGCATCATATATTCTTTTCACACTCCTTTCTTCGTTCATTCGCTCTACGTGCCCAAACCATCTAAGCGTCCCTTTCTTGATCCTATCCATTACGCTCACATAAGCCTTGCATTCTTTCCGGATATCCACATTTTTAATACGGTCATACATGATTTTACCGCACATACGTCTCAAGGATCTCATTTCCACAGCATTCAGTCTACAAAAACAAAGAAAAGTGAAATGAACGTATTTTCATGTCATAATAAGCGATAATTTCAGGTTTCTGTAGATTTTTGTCGTTGCTCGTATACCTCTCACTTGTTGTTTTATGTATCGGTTAGATCTTCCAGAAATGGCGGTTGATAATATAGATACTGTCAAGTGCCACAAGCAGCCGATTACTCCACAACGCGACCGCAAGAGTTGTTATTGTATCACCAATTAAATCCTGTTGTTCACGGCGAAGATGTGTGTATTGTTTGCCCGGAGCGGCGAGCGTTCAATCTGGCGAGCCGCGACGCTCGGTGCCGCGGCTCTCACCGCCGAGGATGTGTGGGGCGTCGGAGGGGGCGGAGCGACCTATCGATTGGCGGGCGGGGTGGCACCGCCGCGGCACCCTTACGCTAAATGTCATCCGGCGCGGGCGAGCGGGGAGCCGGCGGGGGGCGAGCGGGGAGCCAGCGCCCCTCGGTAAACAATACCCGCGATACTGGGAACATTATCTCCCTCGATGCCGCATTCCGGTGAAATCGGGCCAGACGGACTAGCCTCACCCGGCGTATTATCGCTAACTTGCCTTGTTACAACCAGCTATTATGTACGAGTATTACCTCGATCTTCATAGGTAATCGTTTGATTCGATTTGTGTCTTGTATTTTTTTATTGATGCCCAACTGGGCTTCTACGTCCAAAATGCACGTTGAATTAAGGGTCGGCATTCGAAAATGAAGCTAAACGTTACTTGATAGCATTCGAATACAAGCAAAACTACAAATGACTTATCTGAAAACTTTCTATAGGTAGTTAAAAAAATGTCCGACAAACATTCCCGGGTTACGAATAACCTGACAACTGACTGAAAAACTTCTACTGCCATCATAAGAAGCGGAAGATGTTGCTTGTGCAATGATGGAGGACTTAGCCAGCAGAGGAATTGAACGCACGACGCCCGGGTGGGAATCCGATGCGTTTGTCCACTCAACTACCGACCGGTTTATCACCGATTTATCTGCAAATTTGCTATGGGTAGTTAGAAAAACTGTTATCCTTTAAATTCTATGAAAAACATACCAAAATGTCAGTAAAAGGTGCAGTTTGAAAACCAGCAAAGACATTTTTGAACGTTTTACTTAAAATTCCAGTATGCATTTTATAAAGAATTAAGATCACTGTTTAAGATGTGTATTCACTGAAAACCTTGAACATCTTTCTAACTACCCGTATAGAATTAACGGATAAATAATTTGCAGTTTTGCCTGTAATAGAAAGCCAAAAAGTGTGTATTTTTGGGTGCTGACCCTAAAGGAAAGCATCAGGTTAATTCATGCCATTTTTGAAAAATTATTTAATATAAAGTTATTGCATGAAATGTGCCTGAGTTTCCTCAGTCATAATATTAGAACCTATTCGATACGCTTGCATAATATGAAAGGTATGCTACAATAGCAGCATAACATATTATGCTCGAAATCAGATTCGTTTCGAATATGGGATATACAATGGATAAGAAGTCGTATTTGTGTGTTAGTGGATTTCACCAAAGAGAGGCAGAAGGGAAAGTCCACTTCTAAAGGGGGCTTCTCCCTTCTCCTTGCAGTGAAAGAATACACGTAACGCGTTTGAAAGTCATATTGCATACATTTTTGGATGCTCCTTTTGCCTAACCGTAAATGCACCTAAAAACGATTCCTAGCAGCTTAGTTCTTGCTATGTTAAGTGAATTTGAATCGTTTATGGTTTTAAAGTTTATTTTGTAGAACTCCATTTTAATTTTTAGGTTTTTTAATTTTTTTTAAACAATAATTATTATTTTTAATTAAAAAAAAAAAACAGTTTGATAATGCCCTCAAAAGGCGAAACAGCTGTCACGCGTAAAAATAATTACCTAGCAGAACTTTTGACTAAAAATTGTTTTTTTTAAATTAAAAATAATAATTATTGTTTAAATAAAATTAAAAAAACCTTAAAAAAAATAATAGAATTTGAATTGTTTAAGTCATATTTAATTATTTTTATTTCCTTTTGCCCGGATGCTTTGACGAAGGTAATGTTAGTAATGTAATATAATAAAGTAAACATTTATTAGACCTACAGTTTATAATAAGGTTTAAGACTAAATAACTAAATAACCCTCAACGTTCCACAGGGTGGGATGAGGAGAGGAAGGAAAAGGGGAGTCGATCTAATCGAAGTAGGATTAATGTTTTCTGCGGAGAAAAACTTGTTAGATAAGCTACTGTGTGCTCCTAGAATAAATATGTGTTCTGCGGAGAAAAACGTGTTAGATGAGCTACTGTGTGGTCCTAGAAACAATATCTGTTCTGCGGAGAAAAACGCGTTAAATAAGCTAGCGTGTGTTCCTTGAATCAACATGTGTTCTGCGGAGAAAAACTTGTTAGATGAGCTACCGTGTGATCCTAGAATCATGATGAAAATACGAGTTTTGTTCATAATTCGAGTTGCACCGAGCGAGGCCTGGTGATTCATTCAACTTGATTTGCCTATAGGTGTGTGATTTTGATATTAACAGCACTTTCATTTATTTTTAATGTCTAGGAATAAATTTTCCGGGGATGTTTAATGCATATTCCAAAATGCCGCCAAAACGATATTTTCACGTCAAATGGACTGTGAAGTCAGCAGAGTCGTCGACAGCTGTCGAAGTTGGTTTTTCGCCTGCGATTTGCCCGATATTTATAGTTGAATCTTCCCATGTCTTCAAAATTACTATATATTCAAATACTTCACGAATAACCTCAGCCAATCATGACTATTTCAGTTTTAGTCGTATTTTAAATCAATTATTTTTAGTGAACATTTTTTTAATTAGACATAAATACAAATAAAAACCGTGTTAAAAATGTGGATATCGGGAACGAATGCAAGCCTGATTCAAGCGAAATAAATAGGATTAAGAAAGGGACGCTTAGATGGTTTGGACACGTAGAGCGGATGAACGAAGAAATAAGTGTAAGTAGAATATATGACGTGCAAGTGAATGGCAGAAGAAGTCGGGGACGCCCGTAGAAGTGTAGGCAAATACTTGAGTCGGGCCATGTCAAGAGTTAAAATAACAGAAGAGTAAGTATGAGACGATGTATGAATGTGGATGAAACAAGGTGTGTGTGCCAAGACAGAGTTGTATGGCGGTCCATCCCCTTCTGCCTATCCCCTACGGGGAAACGGTTTGATGGTTAGCTAGTTACAGATAATACATTTTTAAATAAACTTGAAATAATTAACACTTTTAACAGTATTCCTCGTACGTCCAAACCAAATGCCCCATTGGATGTGTTCGAGAAGTTCCATTCGTATTCTGGTGAGTTCAGCATACAGAACTAGTATTTAGCTTCAGGGCATATTATCGTCTCAAAGGCAGTGATCACAAGATAATAGAATGGCTCGTCACTAATACGCATTACATATTCAAATGCAATTCCATGTAGCATGGGCAGCATGGCAGCCAATAGTGATGGTCTATGTAAGATGGAATAATATATCACCCACCCGCAATCGCACTGCCCTTAGTCAAACTACGATCACGGGCTTTAGTATCTTCACCCTGTACTCGAATATGAATATATTATACAAACATGTATCATGAATTTTATATCTGTATTACAATTTGAAATTATGAATTACAATGTTAGCCAATGTTAAAAGCTCTAAATAACTGTGTACTGAGACAGTTTTGTAGAATTCAAACAAATAAGTTCCCCAGAATAGATTTGAAAGTGTCAGCACCTAAAAATACACACTTTTTGGCTTTCTGATGCAAGCAAAAATACAAATGACTAATCTGTTAATTCTATACGGGGGTAGTTAGAAAAATGTCTTAGGTTTCCAGTGAATACGATTCTTATACAGTGATCTCGAAATTCTTTATGAAATGCGTACTGAAATTTTAAGTAAAACGTTCAAAAATTGCAGCGTTTACAGACATTTTGGTATGATTTTCATAGAATTCAAAGGATTACAGTTAAAATATTGTATTCATTGGAAACCTCAGACATTTTTCTAAATACCCATAGAAAAAAATGCTGATAAATCGGTGATAAACCGGGGTCGGTAGCTGAGTGGACAAACGCGTCGGATTCCCACCCGGGCGTCGTGCGCTCAATTCCTCTGTTGGCTAAGTCCTCCATCATTGCACAAGCAACATCTTCCGCTTCTCATGATGGCAGTAGAAATTTTTCAAATATTGTCAGGTTATTCGTAACCCGGGAATGTTTCTTTCTTTTCAAGAAAAAAAAATTGTTCCTATTAGAATGCTACAAAGTAACGTTTAGCGTCATCCTAGAGTGCAGACCCCAAATGTTAGTTTGAGGTCTGGAATTTTCGCTGGGTGTTCTTGCAAAGATACAAGCACTGTCGAACGTAGCACTTATCTCAAAATATCCTTTTTAAACGTACATCAGTGTAGTTTAGGGAGGGTAATATCATTATGTTTCCGCCGCCGAGAGTTCCATTACACGCGTCTTCGTTGTCTTATCCCCTGTCGGCGTGATACCCCGAGCGGGTGGGTATCTGGTCGGTTGACGCCGTAACAATGCAGAAAGCAGGTGAGTCGCGCCTGTGCGCGGCCGCTAACGAGTCTGCCATCTCGCGCCGGCCACGGAGCGGTTATCCTTGAGACATTCGCACATGTTTGGTAGCCGACCGACCAGCCTGTCTCGTAATAACTAAATTCTAATACTTTTTAGCCGCTCTACTTTATTCAAAGTTTGTGAAATTTTCAACGTACCGGCCACCCCTTGCTAACGGCATAATATAATTTCTTCGATTTTTAGCTTTACTTTTCCCTCTCTTTGCGTAGTCAGTATTAACGTGTAATGTCGTATTATTTGTGCAATTATAAGAATTATCTTCTGTTCGGTTTATTTCATTCAATTCACGTTCGAATTTACTGCTTTTTCAATTCTCAGCGGTCGGGAGGTTATGAGTTCAATTCCCGGCGCAGCGCAAAAAAAAAGTGTTTTTGCATTTAATAATATAATGGTCCCTGCCAGTCTGGGTGTTGCGATGTTTGTTTGTTAAATTTGTCGTTTGTTGTGTTGTTTGTTTAAGTCTATTTTTTTATAGTGAATATCGACTGATCCCAACCGCCAAGAGCCGATGAGACTATGGCATCGCCAAATGGGGGTATGTCGTGAGGCTGAAGGTAGTGGGGAGGGGAAGGAGATGGGAAAGAGGAAGGCTGGGAAGTACCTGGCTATTCAGATCTGGTCACCAAACACGGCTAAAGCAATTTCAAACAACGTTTCGATTCTGAATGGTGGTCTTTCACTAGGGCGATTCTTAGAGTACGTACCACTCTGGAACGTGCCGCAAATAAACTTAACATTATTGTATTTGAATTATATGTGTTACGACATATATTAATTAAATACAAGTTATTGGCGCACGCCGGGTTTGAACCCGCGACCTTTGGATTTCTTAGTCGAGCGTCTTACCACTCGACCATGGAGGCTGTCAAAATTATTATTTACGTCAAAGTCGATAGCTATGATTTTCTAACAAATACAGTTTAATTAAGAGTGGAAGTATTCCATAGAAAACTACGTATAATGCTGTAATGGCGACATAAAATGACCGGCGTAACAAGGTTGCACGTGACCTCGATCTTTAGACGAAACGGAGATTCCTGTTTGTGGCTTATTAAATCAGACGATATGGAAAACAAAATATTGTATTCAAAGCGTAGGTTCTGTCCTCTGGTTCCGGAAAGAGCAGAGTCCATATTTCCTTGGAACACTCTTTGAATCACGACTCTCACATTACCCAACACCACACGCCATGCTCGATGGACTTGCTGCCGATAGCCCCGTTGGAACCTCTCCCTCTTTCTCGTAAACGACGCGTGCATCAGAAATAAATGTTGCAATAAAAACTCTCAGCGTAAGATGGTCGTTATGGCGACACAACACACCGAAAAGCTTGCCAGAGATTTACGTTTGAATCAATTCTGATGCGTCTATAACGAATATATCAAATGTTTTCCAAGGATGCCCCCGGAACGTAAGATGTAAGTCATTTAGATTGATAAAAACTGACCCTTACATTCATAACGTAAAACGATTTCCGAAATCTCCAAATCGTTTTTTTCAGTTATGACGTAAGCGGTAAGGACCATATTTATTTTTCTATGCTATGAATTAGTTACTTCCCGAGGTATTCATCGGAAAACATTTAAGGTTATGGTAATATTTGCATGGAAATTAATTAAAAGTAACACTTTGGGCAGGACACACTGATTTATTCCTAGGGTAGTTTGTCCATTGAGTTCTGCAGCCATTAACCGCCGCTGTGAAAGATTTGAGTAGTCACTTGTTCGCCTTTCACATTCTATGAGTTCAGACACCACTTGAACAAATCGCTTAGTAATAATTCAACACACGTACTTAATTTATAACTACATACTGGCAATCGTACTAGACTCTTTACGTCTTCGTAGTATTCTATGCTCTAAGTGTAATACCTACTTAATTTGCAAAAAAAAACACCACTACACATACCAAGAACGAATTTACTACAGAAAAAACTGAAGCATCGTTTATCAAAATCAAACAATATTTTAAAGGCTTACATGTGTGTATTTTTAAACGGTTACTGTTTGTTTGTTATTCATTTTCCGTAAAATAAAATGCTTTCTATATGTTCCATACTACTTAATATCTGTGCTATTTACAAAACGCCTATTTCTTTACTACAAGCTTCTAATAGACGAGTTGCAAGTACGAGTTATGATAATGCAGTGCTATACAAAGTATCCAAATATTGCTTTTTTCAAATGAGGCGTTGTCATATCTTGTGTTTAACTACCGCAAGCTGCAGGTAGGCTTTTCAGTAACCTATTTATGTTTGATGTTCTACATTAACTACTCCTTAAATTGTTATGGTCCCTTTTTACTATGCGCTATTAACCTTCCCCTGGAATTGTGATATCTACTTATCTTCATTTCTGTAATTTTCTAGGTTAGCTGTAAGAAATAGCTTTTAGGCTACCCCGTGAGCTAAACCCTTTGTACATGATTTGGAATTGTTTGTTGTATGTCCTAGTTGCTAATCGAGGGTGTGTCTGTTTGTTGTAGACCGAACTATGCGGCATCAAGTGGCGTAAGCTGACGTGGCTCGGCGGGCTGGGCGGGCTGGGGGGGCGTGGGGGGGCGGCGCCCTCCCCGCTGGAGGACTCCGGTGCTGAGCAGCTACGCGCGCTGCCTGGCCGGGGACGTGCTGTGCGTGTGGCGGCGCGTGGCGCACGTCCCGCCCGCGCCGCCCGACCCCGACCTGCCTGCGCCGCCGCCCGCGCCGCCTCCCCGCCGCCGGCGCTCTCGCTCGACAGCGCCAAGGAGCTGTGGATCTTCTGGTACGGCGAGGAACCGGACCTCATGGGGCTCGTTTCGCCAGAACTCATCGATGCCGGTAAGTCCATCCACCTTCTTTCGTAACCCACCCCGGATCTGCGAGTCAGACGTCACCCTGTGGACCTCATGACGTGGAATTTCGCCAGGGAATGAAGTCCACCCACCTTTACTGTTAACCGTTTATGACCTTTAATGACCGCTCGGTAGCTGAGTGGACAAACGCGTCGGATTATCACCCGGGCGTCGTGCGTTTAATTCCTCTGCTGGCTAAGTCCTCCATCATCGCACAAGCAACATTTTCCGCTTATTATGATGGCAGTAGGAGTTTTTTAAATATTGTCAGGTTATTCGTAACCCGGGAATGTTTGTCTTTCTTTAAAAAATAAAACTTCACCCGTGCTGCATTGTTCCTCTGTTACGTAGCGTAGGCATTTTCACCGCTCTGAAGTCAGTGCGTGGCCTGTGTCATCGAGTATTTACGTATTCCGCGAGTGTCGTCAGCGTGTCGGGTATAATGGAACCGCGCATCATAAGTGACGCTCGTTGCTTAGATACTATTGGCTACGCGAACAGCTCTGAATCATCTCATTCATATAGCGGCCTTCGGTAGTGGATATGCACATGCACACGCGTGCTATCATGGGTTGCCTCCTAGATGATTTTATAGGCAAGAAGGCTTTTCTGGCAGTTAATATTTCAGCGAGTCTTCTCTTCAACCTTGACAAGTGGCATTTTCTGTCCTTTTTGGCTAATCCCCCGAATTCCGTCTCATTTAGTCTGCGGCCTTCAGTAGTGGATATAAACAAGCCTTAATATATTATCATAGAATCCAAGTGTTACAGGGAACATAAATTGTTACGACATTGGCTACAGTAAGCATCTTCGTCATCCTTGGCAGGTGGCATATTTTGTCCTTTTTGGATAATCCTCCAAATGCCATCTTATCTAGTTTGCTACAAGTGGGGTTATTTAACACTTTTTACAAAAAATGGTTTATTTTAATTACTTTTCAATATTTATCACAACAACATAAAATCATTGCCAAATCGAACCCTGCGCACTAATTAAAATATTTTTTTACGTTTTTATAAATAGACTACATAATAATAAGAATAAGGCTGTTCAAAAGTATCCCTCTCTTGGGGCTATTGGAAAACAGAATTTTCTCGGATTCCATTTGTATTACCGCCCTTGGGAAATCTCAATTAAAACACAAAGTGATACCTGGTATGACCAGTTAGTAGCTGAGTGGACAAACGCGTCGGATTCCCAACCGGGCGTCGTGGGTTCAATTCCTCTGATAGCCAAGACCTCCATCATTACACAAGTAACATCTTCCACTTATTGTGAAGGGAGTAGGTGTTTTTAAAATACAGTGGTGCCTCACACAACGAACTTAATTCGTTCCAGGAGCAAGTTCGTTATGCGAAAAGTTCGTTATGTGAAACGCGTTTTCCCATAACAATACATGTTAAAAAAAATAATTCGTTCTGTAGCATAAAATATGGTAAGATGACATAAAAAAAAAGATAAATTTTTTGTTATTATTTTTATTTAGATACATCTAAAAACATAATGAAAAAAACACACATTTTTTAATTTTAAGAAATAATCGAATCTTGCACATCTTCATCCATTTTCCGCTTTTTGGCCGATGGTGCAGTGAAAAACCTGTCCAAAGTCGTTTGTTTCTCTCTTTTCTTCAACATCTGCCGGAAATAACGGACAAGAGTATCGGAGTACAGGTCGTTGATCCTGTTTGCTTCAGCGGAATCCGGATAGTGGGCATTGGTAAACTCCTGAACTGCTTTCCATTTGACCAGGATGTTCTTGATGTCAGCAGTTGGAATTGGTTGATTGTTTGATTGTTGCTCCTCGTTATCAGATGACGCTTCCCTTTGAGCATTGTCCTGTTGTTGGGCCAGAAGTGTTTGGAGCTCTTCAGTTGTCAGCTCTTCTTTGTGTTCCTCAATAAGCTCCTCTACATCCTCTTCCTCTACCTCTAATTCCAACCTTTGGGCCAGAAGTTTGGGTGAGAAGGGGCATTGTCAAGTATCAGAAGGGCTTTGAGCGGCAGTTCCTTTTCCAACAAGAATTTCTTCACGGCAGGAGCAAAGGTTTCCAGAATCCATTCGTTGAAGATAACTTGGGTCACCCAGGCTTTTTAAAATTTTCTGCTTCTTTTTTATCAGCACTGCCAGCCTCACCATGCATATTAACGCTGTGGATTCCATACCTTTTCTTAAATCTAAAAAACCACCCCCTGCTGGCTTTGAAATCTTCTTTATTATCTTGATTGCTGCTACTTCCAGGGATGTTTTTCTTTAGATCTTCATAAATTATCTTGGCCTTGTGACAGATAATATCTTGGGTTGTTACGTCACCTTTCACCTGCCTGTCCTTAATCCAAATCGCTAATAGCCTCTCCATTTCCTCGTGGATTGAAGATCTATGTTTTTCATTAAATAGTTTTGATACTCCTTTGGCTACTTTGGCTGATTTTATTGCATCCTTGTTTGTCAAAATGGTGAAAATGGTGGTCTTATTGAGGCCAAACTCTTTGACGAGGTCACACTGTTTTACCCCACATTCACTCCTTCTAATTATTTCCTGTTTCATTTCAAGAGAAATCACCTTCCTGCTTTTTTTAGAACCCATCATATAAAAAAAATGTTGAGTTTATCTTAAAAGGACGACTGCCGTGATACGTGTGCGATTTAATTCGTAATGAAGAACGATTGCTGCGATACGTGCGTAAGTTAAGCGTACTACGCAGTGACTAACGAGTCTAACGACTGCCTGCGCGGGAGGATGCAATTAATCGGCAGTGATCGTAGAAGATCGGGCGACTTCGTTGTAATGATGAACGATTGCTGCGACACGTGCGTAAGTTAAGCGTACTGCTCAGTGACTAACGACTGCCTGCGCGGAAGGATGCAATAAATCGGCAGTGATCGTGTGAAGTGGGCGACTTCGTTGTGTGAAGCGAAGTTCGTTGTGTGAAGCGAAGTTCGTTGTATGAATCGTGAAATGAACGAAAAGGAAGTTCGTTGTGTGCAGCGTTCGCTGTGCGAGGCGTTCGTTATGCGAGGCACCACTGTATTGTCGGGTTATTCATAACCCGGGAATGTTTATTTTTCTTTTTAAAAATAAATAAATAATAATAATTGACGTATTTAAAAAAGAAACCTAAATTATCAATATAAATAAATCTTTTAAAATGGCCACCATAGACAAATTAACATAATGCAAGTAGTGATAGGGTAATTATTTCACTGGATTTTTCACTTTTTTTTTCAAATAGACCTCTGGTTTTAAATAACCCCCTTTTACAGTATAGACTAGTGTTTTTACATTTAAAAAAAGACATACTAATCAGTATTAATTCCTCAGTAATACTTATGTATTTATAACATTACTGTCGGTGTGCCATCATTCTTGACAGGTGGCATCTTCGGTCCTTTTCTCCGAATGGCGGACTTGGGTCTGGTGTGGACGTCTGCATAGTCTGCGGGCGCCGCTCGAAAAGAGAAAGGAACTAGGCGAGCGGAAATCCGCCCCTCCACTGTCCAACTCCCCCCCCCTCCCCTAAACAGCCTAGAAAGTTTCGCACATTGTACATTCTTCCATTCTTCGGTTCTTTCCACTTCACGACGTCGACTGCGTTAGGAAAGATTCTTCAATACATGGCATACAACTGTTTTTTTTTAATGTGGAATACTGCACAATAGCTTGCGGAGGCAGTGCGACTGTGGAATCCTCGATTGGGCATGTTGTGATGCTGAATTGATTAGGTGAGTAAGAGGAAAGTTGGGCAGTAAATACCTGGCTATTCAGATCGGTCACTAAACACGCCGAAAGTCATTTTTAAAAGCAACGTTTTGAATTGTGAATGGTGGTCTTTTACCAGGGCAATATTGAATATCTACCTCTCATTCGCAATTCGATTAGATGTGAAACCCCACGTGTTAGCACGCGGCTTCATTCGAAAATATATAAATCAAAACCCACGTTCAATCTCGCAGCTTAATTGGACGTAGTTATACAGAAAGCGTTCAACCCATAATTTGCCAAAATTGAGTTTTGCATAATAATAATAATATTTGGATAATTTGTATAGCGCCGTTTTTGTGAAAAATCACCTCAAGGGCGCTGTACAAATCTTAATTTCTACTTAATATTAATTCTTAGTTTATATAAATATACAGCAACATACTTACCTGGTAGGTCACTTCTGGCAGGACACAATCACCATATTATAATAACCTAAAATTTAGAATTACTTAAATTTTTATTTTTATTTTATTTTATTTTATTTATTTATTTATTTATTTTATTTTTTATTTTTTTTCATTTTTAGGGGCATGAAGGCAAATTTAAGATAAAGTATATCGGAGGTATTTTTAACTTTTCGTAGTGAAGAACAGATAATGGTGATAATCTTCTAATGAATTTAAGGAATGAGAGTCTGAAAAGTTTTCTTGGTTCTATTGGGCTTGTTACATCTTGATTATGGATATGATTTTCTGAAAAAAATGAGTTTTGAGTTTGGCTCTGAACTCTGCCGAGTCTTTTATTACTCTCAGATCATGTGGTAGTCCATTCCAGGTTTTTAGGACCTGACACTCCGAAGGCGCGCTCTCCAAACTTAGTGTCTGGTGTGCGCTTTGGTTCTTTCTCAACCTTCCGATAGCCGATGACATTGCTGATCTAAGAGTTGACTGTCGCGAATTGGAATCTTCAGGAATACACAATTCCGATAAATAAGCCGGAGCCATTCCGTTAATTGATTTGAAAACCATCCAGCAAAGCTTAAACTGGATTCTTTCGGGACATTTAAGCCAGTGAAGATTTTTGAGGTGCTCTGAGATATGGGAATATTTTGATACGCCGGTGATAAGTCTTGCCGCGGCGTTGAAGACTAGTTGTAGTTTGTTAATTTGATATTTAGGAAGACTAGCGTATATTCCGTTGCAGTAATCTAAACGCGAAACGACGTACGAGTTTACAAGTAATTTGGTTGCCTCTGTTGGCAGGTTTCTTCGCACTGATTTTATTTGTCTTAGTTGAAAGAACCCTGTGCTCACAGTCTTGTTAATTTGGGATTTAAGGGAGAAATCAGCATCCAAATTGACGCCCAGAAGTTTGATGGATGTCTTTGGAATAATGTCACTTCCTGAGACAGCTATTGGGGAGTTATTGATGTTATGCTGACGTCTGCTTGTGGCGGTCCAGAGAAACTCTGTCTTTGAAGGGTTCAATTTCAGTCTATTTGAGGTCATCCAGAGAGTGATCGCTTCTAGGCACTCAGTCATGCGGATTTTCAGACTGTACGAGATATTCCTATAGATAAATACGAGATGCTGAGAACATCCAAGCTCCAAATGCAATAGATTTTTGGTAATTATTTTTTTTTACTAACCCACATTGCAGATATATAACTTGAAATTGAAGTTTAAAAACATTATAAAATGTAGAATAACATACGAACTACACATTTTTTTAATAAACACATTATAGATTATAAATTGCCTAATTATAATAATGCTCCTTTAAAAAAAACACTGATGTTCACTTTACAAATGCCGATTACGCATATTAATGCTTTTTTACAGTCATATTTTCAAACGCCTATTTCTCAGTTTCACCTTTTTGGGGTTGGATGCCTTGTGCATAACTACGTTCAATTCGCGTGAAAAGAACTAAAACCTCAGAGCAATAATATACAAGAGAGAGCGCTGCTGTAGTCATTTTGACGAGTTTTGCCGGACTCGGCTCGACCTAGGCGTCGCTAGGACTAGGGCTACGGTATTTATATATTCATTCATAGCACATGTCGACATAATGTTTTTGTTTATTCCTATAACCACTTTTTCACAGTATTGTTATAAACAAAAATATAATATCAAAAAACCGTTGACTTATGTCCATTTATGCCGCATATCAAAACGTGTGGGCGGAATCAACGGAGACGTGGGTCACGAAGAACATCCTTACAATACTTTAAAGCGGTGTGATACTTTGGGAAATTTTGCTGTCTCTTTCTCATAGTGTACGACGTAAAACCCCGGAGATAGTGATTTATCCCAAATTTGTATAAGTTGGGTAAAAATAATTAGTTCTCTCTCCATGTATTGTTACTCCCTTGGAGAAACAATGAATGGTGAGAGACCTTGAGAACTTGCGATAAATCACTTTCTCCGGGTTTTTACGTCGTACACCATGAGAGGGAAAGAGACAGCAAATATAATACTCCGCTTCTATGTACTGTCACAATGATTTGGGCTCCTGGGTCACCGCGAGACTTTACATTTTTTTATTATGCCACCAAACTTGACACAACTTAACGGTTTTTTAGGTTAGATGCTATATTTTTGTTGATAAAACAATACTGTGAAAAAATGTTTTTTTTTTTTTTTTACATGAATACCGCACAAGAGTCTCAACTGCTCCCAACCGTCTAGAGCCAGTGAGACTATGGCATCCCCAAATTATATGGGGAAGGAGATCGGGAAGAGGAAGGTTGGGAAGTACCTGGCTATTCAGATCTGGTCACCAAACACGGCTTAAGCCATTTCAAGCAACGTTTCGATTCTGAATGGTGGTCTTTCACCAGGGCGATACTTAGAGTATCTACCACTCTGGAACGTGCCGCAAATATACTTGTTATTATTTTTATATGAATTAAATGTGTTATGACACATATTAATTAAATAAAAGTTATTGGCGCACGCCGGGTTTGAACCCGCGACCTTTGGATTCGTAGTCGAGCGTCTTACCACTCGACCATGGAGGCCGTCGGTTATATGAATAAACAAAAACATTATGTTGAAATGTGATATGAATGGATGTATAAATATCCTAGCCCTAGTTTTAGCCACGCCCAGGTCCGCCGAGTCAGGTAAAAATCATCAAAAACTGACCACACTGCCTTGGGTAGATACCACTCTACATACTCTAAGGTTACTCCAAGACTAGAACGCGTCGTTTTCGCACGCGGCTTCATTCGCGAAGATAGAAATAAAACGCGGCGTTTTCAATTCGCGAATGCGTCAGCGTGTCGCATTTTGATGGGCCTCTTAATTGCCCCTGACTGTGTGTCAGTGGGTCGCCCCTACTCCCGCCCGAATGTCCGAGCGGGCCTGACTTTCACCGGTGCGCGGGCACGCCGACACGTTATCGTATCACGCGCCATCCTAACGCACCCAAGGTAAAGTGCACGCGGGGGACCGTGACATTTTGGCTTCTTTTCGCCGGCTCTCTCGGCTGCATCCTTGACCCGCACCCGCTTCGGCGTCAGTCCCGCCAGCCTCTAGGCAGCCGGCAGTCGCCTTGGGAGTTCCCGAGTCCTCCACTCTCCGCACTCCACGCCCCTCCCGTGGGTGCGGTCACTCTGCAGTATGATTCAATAGAATATTCATGCGCGATTACATCGTTCAAATGTTGTTGCTAACTTCTAAATCTCAGCCAACTGTCTTTAGGTTTCAATCAATCAATTAGCGTTGGGAAAAACTTCAATGTTTTGTGAATGCTTCACGAATTGTTAGTTCTTTAAAATAAACCCTTCGAAGTGAACACTTCAATTGAAGTCGATCTCGCAAAGATTTGAATTTATCCGGTTATTTGTTCAGTTCCTCGCCAAAAACTAGTCAGTAGAGATTTGAAAACGAAAAGATCTGGAACTGGTTCCTCGCCGAAAAGCACGTACTAGTCAGTAGAGATTTCATAGTGAAAAGAACTGGAACCGGTTCCTCGCCACAATAAAATTCACTGTACTGCTGCAAATTGAAGTGGTTCTTTCAATGAAATGAATCAAGGCCTGAACTACCAACTTCAATTGACGTATTTGTTCAATGAAATGAATGACAGCTAAAATGAACTACCAACTTCAATTGAAGTACTTGTTCAGTGAAATGAATGAACGCTATAAGAAACTACCAACTTCAATTGAAGTATTTGTTCAATGAAATGAAGTTATTGAAAAGAATGAACGCTAAAATGAACTACCGACTTCAATTGAAGTATTTGTTCAATGAATGAAGTAGGAACTGTTGCCAAAAGAAGTAGTTCTTTCAAAGCGGTCACAACGCTACAATCAATCATTTCTAAAATAGCAGGAGATTTTTGTGACAGAGCAGTAAGCTCGTTGGCTCTGGAACATATAAATATTTAAATTGGAATTAACTTTAAAACATTGCTTATTTTTTTTAAATATTAAAATACTATCAATTCTCCAAGAAACTCCATGAATGGAGGAATGGAGGACGCTGTTGGCCCAAATAAACAAATATGTCCTAAGAAGTGAAGCTAGCAGTTCACAATGGAGTGCCTATACCAACCCTGATGTATGGCAGTGAGGCATGGGACTGGCAGAGGAAGGATGAAAGTAGACTGAATGCTGTGGAAATGAGATCTCTGAGACGTATGTCCGGTAAAACCATGTATGACCGTATTAAAAATGTGTATATCCGGACAGAATGCAAGGCTGATGTAAGCGTAATGAATAGGCTCAAGAAAGGGACGTTTAGATGGTTTGGACATGTAGAGCGAAATAACGAAGAAAGTAGTTTGAAAAGAATATATAATACGAAAGTGAATGGAAGAAGTAGTCAAGAACGCCCGCGGAAGACATGGCACGATCAAGTGAATCAAATACTTGAATCGGGCCACGTGAAGAGTCAGAATAACTGAAGAGTATGTATGAGACGATGTATGAATGCGAATGAAGCAAGGAGTGTGTGCCAAGACAGAGTTGTATGGCGGTCCGTCGTCTCTGCCTACCCCTGCGGAGAAACGGCGTGATGGTTTGTTAGTTATCAATAATCAACAACACATATGAAACAGAAAATAAAAAGACCATGGTCACAACCGAGACTCGAACTCGGATCCTCTACTCTATCCGGGAGTAACGCTTTAACCAATCCAGCCATTGGGACCTTATTAGAAACCGACGTTTTTAATCGATGTCATACTTTCATTAATGATTATTGATATTATTTTTTTTCCCTCCGATTTGGCTGAAAAAAAAATTCATTAGAAATGTAGGGAGTCTGCCCGAGATCATTTCTGAATTAATTCTGATTTATCTGTAACAATAATATCACATATTTTCCGAGGATGCACTCGGGATGTAAGTAATTTACATTTTCGATTAATGGAAACTGCTCCTTCGCATTACCTTTTTTATTTTTTTATTATTTCATAAGTTAAACAATATACATAAAAATGAAGTCCCGTTAAACTGCTCCATAGCAGTTTGTCAACAGGTTCTTATAATTAACAAACTTTAAAAAATAAATTAGGATGGGTCAATACATTAACATCATAAAAAAAATAAGCATAAAAATACAATGAAGTTTGTTGCAAAAAAAAGAATAAAAATAGACAAATAAAAGATTAGTACAAACAAATTTTTCCACGAACCCACGCTTTCAGTAAACATCTCCTTCTCAAAATGATTTCACAATTTTTATTGACACCGGTAACATTGTATATTTTGGGAACAGGAAGTATTCTAAGGTTCTTTCACATTCATATCGTAAAAGGTTTTACAAATTTTCCAAATCGTTTTCAGCAATGACATAAGCCGTAAGAACCAGATTTTATCATTCTGCGCGATAAATTAGTTACTTCCCGAGAGATTCCTTACGAAAACGTTTCAGATGAAAGTAACATGTTCATCAGAATTAATTAAAATTACATCAGGCATAGCAGCACCCTTCCACAGCAAACTCGGCCGTATGTCCCCCCGTACGCCGTCGTCGACACGCGTAATTTGTTTCGTCCCGCCTTTCGAGTTGCGTCGTTTAAATTAAGTTGCGGCGCCACACTCCGCCGATAACACGTCGGTTCTGTGACCAAAGTAACGATGATTTTTTTCAAATGAATTTTAACGAAAACTTTGTGAAATCTTTTTATTTCGACTTCGCCTACCTGTAAAAAAAGGGTTATTGTATTTTTTTCGAAATTGTTTGTCCTCAGTGATTTATTTGTAGGGTGATTTGCCCTCTTGAAGAAAATTTATAATCATATTGTGGAATATTAAATTCATGAAAATATGTTGTGTATTTGCGACTCCTTCCAAGTGGGAGATAATTTCAGTATGTCCCTGGTGATAGATAACTATCCAGAATCGAAACTTGTTTGGAATGGCTTTAAAAATGACTAGATTTGCCAATACATATACTTATCAGCCTTCTCTTCCCCTTTCCCTTTCCTTCCACTTCTTTCAGCCTCACAACATTATAATTAATATTAAGTGGCTTCCAATAGCATTGTTTTATGTCCTCCAAAACTATTTGGATAATGAAGTGGAAATTTTCAAAATATTACTTTTTTTATTCGGAAACACTTTCCCACGTGCTCATTGTTTATGGCGTTTATTTGCAAAGGACTAAATCGTTAAGTGCTTTTAATTATGATTTTGAATTGGGGGGCCGGGTAGCGAGCCTCGACCGGCTCCCGCAGTCCTTTGGTCAAGTCTAACGCGGTCGCGCCCCTCCAGCCGGAATTCCTGGACACTCGGGAGCAGGGAGCAGTCGGCCCCCATTAGCGCGGCGGTCAGTGGCGCGGGCGCGGGGCGACCTTAGCCCACATCGCGCGCGCCTGCGCTGCCCGCCCACCCCCCTCTCCGAGCCGGAACTCCACCCAACCAACCCCCCCGGTCGCTGTCAATCATCCGCCGACGCCGCTGCAATCGTCCACCTAAATAATATCGACTGTGTTTAGGTCAAAGGCAAATTTTGCAAGCAAACTTCGATGATAAGCGCCACTATGATTTTTTATCGTTATCACTTCAAATAATCGCCCCCCGGTTAGCCACCGATTCTCGGCCCGTTTCAGTATTTGATCAAATTATGATCAGGTGTCAAGCACAACAGCGTGACCGTAATATAATCAAGGCTGAAATTTCCTTGTAAAAATGTGGAATAACGCCTTTCACCTAAACACAGTCGATATCAATACGCACCATTCATTAGAGAATACAAAAGAAACACATTTTGTGTATTACGATTTGCTCCGTTCTCAGAGATTTCCGCGAAGGCTCGCTCACCAACTATCTATATGGTGTGATTATTTATGTATATTAAAATGATCCCTCACAGTATACCATATGTACACATCTTTGTAAAATCTTCCACGAGAGATGTACGCTTTTGTGTAATACATAGCCTGTTCAAAATAAAAGGTGAATTTTGAATTTTCGCGGGCTGTGTACATTCGACTATCGATTATTTTTTGTTACGTTGGTACACGTATGTTTATCATATGTTAGAATTATCAGCCATTTTGGCTTAGTGGTTTGTTTTTGAAAACTGGAAAGGTTAGTCACGTTTTTGTGTGTTCATCGATTTTTTACTTAAGAAAAAAATGGATCAAAGAATATTTATAAAGGTATTTATACATCCATTCATAGACGTATCGACATAATGTTTGTGTTTATTCGTTCAACCACTTTTCACAGTACTGTTATCAACAAAAATATAGTATATAATCTAAAAACCGTTTAGCTAAGTTAACCGCGACAGTACATAGAAGCGGTGTATTATATTTGCTGTCTCTTTCTCTCTCATGGTGTACGACGTGAAAACCCGGAGTTAGTGATTTATCGCAAGTTTGTATCGGTTGGGTAAAAATAATTAGCTCTCTCTCCATACATTGTTATTCCAAGGTTCTATCATACTATTGACACCTGTAAGTTGAATTCACAACAACAATAGTTTTTCGAAATGATTTGCCGTTACATGTGTTTCCTCCCTCCTATTATAAACCCGGGTCTCTTTAAAACCTAGATTCACTCCCTCCTTTCATTGAAAGATCTTCCGTGGAAAACCTCTGGGTGTTTTTATTATTAAATATCTTGCTAACATACATAGCAATCCCGATGAGTTATAAATAATGAAACATTTCCTCTCTTGCCTCACAACCACAACAAGGCTAATCATTCGTTGCACTATAGTAGCTGCTGTAAGCAGTCGTATTTTTTAAACTTTTAGATCATTACTTCAATGTGTGTATATAAATAAAGTACTTCGGCGCACTTGAATCGGTAGTTTCCGAAATGCAGCGCTAGTTATTCGGTCATTCCCGTTGGTCTACTAGTAAGTGGCTATAGGCGGCATACCACTGGTAGCTCCGTTCTACCCTCTCCCACTTTCTCATAAACGATACCACATTTTCATCTACTCCCGTCCTTCTTCCTTTCATCCCATTCCCTTGTTGCCTTCACCTTCTTCTCCCCCTACCCAACTTAGTTAAGTTAACTAAAATAAAACTGTATATTAATACTTGGCTAACCATTTTGTGAAATATTATAGGCGCTTAAATTTTCACACTTTATTTATAATATTTATCTTCAACAGTGGAAAAATTATAGTTTACATGATTTGTTATTCTTATTATTAAATGTATTCCAGAGTGGTAGATACGTATAAGTATCGCCCTGATGCAAGACCAACATTCAGGATTGAAACGTTGCTTGAAATGGTTTCATCCGTGTTTGGTGACCATATCTGAATAGTCAGGTACTTCCCAAACTTCTTCTCTCCATATCCTTCCCCTCCCCACTACCTTCGACCTCACATCATACCCCAATTGGGGATGCCATAGTATCACTGGCTCTAGACGGTTGGGGTCAGTTGGGACTCTTGTGTGGATTCACTATAAAAAAATATGCGTATTAATTGTTGATTTGCTGTTAATTTTTCCAAAAATAAATAATTAAAAATGTAAACAGCAGAAAGAGACGTTCCAACCTTGGAGAAACAATGTATGGAGAGATAGCTAATTATTTTTACCCGACCGATACAAACTTGAGATAAATCACTTTCTCCGGGTTTTTACGTCGTACACCATGAGAGAGAAAGAGACAACACATATAATACTCCGCTTCTACGTACTGTCACAATGATCTTGCTTCGGCTCCTGGGTCACCACGGGACTCCGCCCACATTTTTTTATTATGCTACTAAACTTGACACAACTAAACGGTTTTTTAGGTTAGATGCTATATTTTTGTTGATATCAGTACTGTTAAAAAGTGGTCATACGAATAAACAAAAACATTATGTCGATATGTGATATGAATGGATGTATAAATACCCTAGCATTGGTCTTAGCCACGCCCAGGTCCACCGAGTCAGGTAAAAACATCAAAAACCGACTACACTGTCTTGGATTGATACCACTCTATATACTCTAAGGTTCCAACGGAGTTTTTAGCGGTAGGAACGTAGTGGCTAAGCTTCGTTCTTACCTACCTCCTTTGCCGTAAACTAGGAATGTAATAACAGAAAAAAGACCCTGCGACGTAGCTCTCAGCGGCAGGATCACGGTGGCCGGCGTCTGGAATGCCGGCGGGGGTCACGAACCTCCGGCCTCCCCGCCCGGACCCGACACGGCCAGTGCCCGCTGCGAGCGCGCGCCGAGTGGAATGCCCCGTCAATGTGGGTCGCCCGAATGCTACCATTTCCAAACTGTGTACCTACGCGCTTTTCGCCGGAAAGTGGAGCGCGGACCATCCGTACTCGTATTACCGCAGTCGTAGTAATGGCCTATAATAGTATAAAATATGTACCGTAGTAGTCAATAATAATATTAGTTTAAATATTCAAATACCTTCCGTATTTAAAAAAAATAAGGATACTTATCCAAGACACCATCCAGGTATTCAATAAACTCGGGTTGAGCTTTGAATCCATTACAAAGATGGCAGCCGAAAATTGGAAGAAATTAAAAATAATATTAATAATTTTCAATGAAAATATGAGATCGATTAAAATGCCACTTTCTAATAAGTTCCCAATGGGCGAATTGGTTAAGGCGTACCTCCCGGATAAATTAGAGGATCCGAGTTCGAGTCTCGGCTTTTTCTGTTTCATATTTGTGTTTTAGATTATTGATATTATTTAAATAAAAAAAAAAACTTAGGCATTGATATTTTAAAGTTATTTCCAATTTCAAAATATTAGTTTTCCACGTGAGCCATATTATGGTTTCTATTATTTTTTTGTTTGCTCAATTCATAAGCGAGACTAGTTCGCCTCGCTCTACTGCGCGCTGCCATTAAATCTATCGAACTGTGAATTCAATCGACGTGGACATTAGACTTAAAACTATACAGCAGAGTTTTTTTGCAAAAATAGAACACAAGGTGACTAGTTAAGAATTACAGAGCAGACATCTGATTACAGAAAGCAGTAAGGGAACTCTGACGTTATGAAATTTGTTACACTTTTCTGCCTGGTATTTATAAGTCAATGCAACTTTTTCAGCTCGCAACGTTATTTTTTTGGAGCTTTTAAATATCAAACGTGAGACTGAATCCTCATTTTTATTTACCGCAAAGGTCGTCGCATAAAGTAACCCAATTTTCTAGATAGGCTTGTATTTTATATTCCAGAATTTTCTCGTCGTTATTATATAAATTCAGTAGAATTCCGTTTCGGAGCCCGCCCACACAGAACAATAGACCATGTAACCTTTTTGTTCTAAACCCGTGGGCGCCCCTTGGTTCAACTTCGTCTTCCAACTTCCCGCAGAGATCCATCCACCCCGTCCTCAGCCAAGGTACAGCCGTCCTGGGCAAGCAACCTGCATCCTCAGGGCGGCGGGCGGTAAGGCGGGGAGGAGGGAGGAGTGGGCAGAAGCCATAACAGTCGACTGGCGGCGGTAAAAATACACGGACGCGTAATCTCGGCACACTAATTTCAATACAGCTGTCGATCGACTAAACGGCAAGGAAATGAACAACTATGGTGGCCACTTTAATAGATTTACATACTCAATCTCTGCAGACGGTCAAAAACGATCTATCGAAAGAAGGATCTATTTAAAACCGTTGCATTTTTTGCATCCACAATAACCACAGTTGCGACGGTGTTAAGTGTGTCGATCTGTATTCCCGTCGATTGCCGGTGTATAATTGATGCAAAGATACGCTGTTACGCCCAAATAATTGTATTTGCAATCAAGATCTTCATCAAAACGCAATTAACGTTTTTAAATACATTTTTTAGACTGGTATTGTGAGAAAAACCGACGATGAATTAATTCCCAGTGGTTAAGGATAGTAACTATAAAACAGAAAATCCGTTCCTAGACGCAGCAAAAACTCAGTTTTAAGTAGCTGAGTGGACAAACGCGTCGGATTCCCATCCGAACGTCGTGGGTTCAATTCCTCTGCTGGCTAAGTCCTCCATCATTGCACAAGCAACATCTTTCACTTATTACGATGGTTGTAGGAGTTTTTCAAATATTGTCAGGTTATTCGTAATTTGGGAATGTTTATCTTTGGGAAAGTCTGGGTCTAAGAATGCTGTCCAAAACTATTCGAATATTAAAATTTCCCATCATCAGTATGATTGTTTGTAATAACCGGAAACCTACGCGGCTTTATAGGAAAAAAATATCAAAGAAAAAATATCTTGGTTTTTATTGAAAATATTTCAAAATCGATGGATAAACGAATGCAAGTAAATAGTTCC
Source organism: Drusus annulatus (assembly GCA_022651775.1). Classification (NCBI taxonomy): domain Eukaryota; kingdom Metazoa; phylum Arthropoda; class Insecta; order Trichoptera; family Limnephilidae; genus Drusus; species Drusus annulatus. Next base: position 489,450 of record JAGWCC010000479.1, on the reverse strand, counting down.
AATATAATATACAGATTTCTCAAAACTTTCATTCAAAACAAAGTCGATCACATCCTTCTGTTGTCTAAACTATTAGCTCTGGAAATACACTGTTTTGTACCGATGACTAGTCTCCTGTTTTGATGGACGCACTCAAATAATAACAATAAATGGTTTAGCCTTAGATTGTAAATGAACCACGTACCATCAGGCGTACCCTTAGAGTACATAGAGTAGTATCTATCCAAGGCAGTGAAGTCAGTTTTGGACTTGTTTTTGATGATTTTAACATGACTCGGCGCAGTTGGGCGTGGCTAAGACTAAGGCTACGGTATTTATACATCCATTCATATCACATATCGACATAATGTTTTTGTGTATTCGTATAGCCACTTTTTCACAGTATTTTTATCAAAAAAAATATAGCACATAACCTAAAAAATCGTTTAGTTGTGTCAAGTTTAGTGGCATAATAAAAAATGTGGGCGGAGTCCCGCCAGTGTTACTTCAAGGAACCAGCACCTTAAGATCATTATGACAGTATATAGAAGAGGGGCAAGAAATTTGCTGTCTCTTTTTCTCTCATGGTGTACGCCGTAAAAGCCCGGAGAAAGTGATTTTTCGCAAGTTTGTGTAGGTTGGGTAAAAATAATTAGCTCTCCCTCCATATATTGTTACTTCAAGGGCGTACCTCAAGGGTCTCACCTGGAACCGTTGTTGTTTATTATTTTCATAATTTTACATAAAATACGTTAATTACGGAAAAGTTTTACCTCTTCGCTGATGACATGAACATATTCTTTCCTTATAAACTCCATTACCGAATTATAAACTACAAGAAAAGCTTAATAAACTTCTCAATTGCTGTATTAACAACCTTCTCCAGACGAATTCCGCCAAAAGCTTTATAATAAAACATTTACGAAGAACAATATTAAATTTAACCATGATTACCATATTACCGCCAGCCTCTTCAAGACCTAGATGTTCCGATTGACAGTAAACCTTCATTCTAGGCGCACATTGATATGATTGTTAAGAAATCCCTTAGAATGTTAGAATTTTTATTCCGTATAATATGTACTTAAAATTAACTTTTTATCAGCGACAACGTGTCGGCGAATTGGCCAAGTCGATATATCGGTATCTGTATCTTTTCGTTTTTTTTTTTTTTTAAATATTAGTTACTTGTTTATTCAAGTTTACAAAGTATCTAATTATTTCATTTTCTTTTTGACTTTATAATATTTTAACTTATACACTTCTTATTATTTTGATTTATATGGATTTAAAACAGTTCTCATAGGATATTTTGAAGTTATTGATTGGTACAATTTTGATGGTTTCCGGCAGCGCATTATAAGATTTCATCCCTTTATGTAGGAAACTATTTTGTATGTTGGCTTTATTCTTCTCTGGTAGTCTGATTTCTTTGCATACACAAAAGAAATTAGTAAAAATATAAACAATACATAAACAATATGTAAATATTTATATGATTTAATAATCATAACTCACATTGACAGTGTGGCAATGAAAACAAAAACATTTCTTAGTAACTATTTAAAAATATATGCAATGCATGTTTTTAAGTGCTGTTGAAAATATCCGCTACTTCTGAATATTGGTTATTTATAGTTAGGATTGAGCATAATGTCCATAGTGTAGGCAGATCTGTGAGCGAATGCAAAGTTTGGGTTCAGTGTGTAGCCCAGTCGCTATGTAAACAGTAAACACTGCACCTACCTGCCTGGTCCCCGGCCCCCCGGCCGCCTAGCGCCGACCCCCCCGGGCGTAATCCGGGGGAGGGGGTAGAGGGGAGGGATCGATCTCCGCCGTGGCGCCGCTCCGTGCCACCCTACCGAGAACGTTCCCATTCTTTTATTCCATTTGACGAATCTCGATTCCGATATTACAATACTATACTCGTTATAAATTTTGCGCTTTATTGAGGAATAATGTGATGTGGTCGTTGATCTAAGAGGTCAGTGACCTTCCCCCTCCACCTCCACCTCGCCAACCCAGCGACCTGATGTCCTGGCGTAATTTGCCGAATTGTTTGTCTAGACTAGACACCCGCAATGAACAATAACAATTATTGTCATCCCCAAATTGGCGCATTTCAAATGCTAAAACTATCGATTTGATACTCTCGAGAGTTTTCTTCGCCGCCTCCCCCCCCCCCTTAATGTTGGAGCTCGCTAACAATAGAATTTAACTAAAGGACGATCGATAGAATCGTCCCAATACACTTCCCTATCGCCCTTTGACTCCATAGTGTATGGTCCTTGCCACTAAAGGCTCTATTTAAATTCCTCATTCTGCCACATGCGTCGTTTATGAGGAAGAGACTACAACGGAGTTATCGGCGGTATGCCTTTAGTATGTTACTTTACTGCCCTCCCACTCAGAGCTCCGTTGCGAGCTCTATATCCGATAAATGCATCGTTTATGAGATAGAGGGATGTGAATTTACAACGGGTCTATTAGCGGTATGCCTTATAGCCTTAATTCATTTGTCCCACACGACGATTTTAATAAAACTACTGTATTTCCCCGAGGAGCAAAATGGACATCTTGCATTTAATAGTTATTTTCGCCAAAGTCGCGATCCTCAAATAGCTGGTGCAGTAGTTGTAGCGTGCTCTCGTAGATGCCCTCACTGTGTGTAGTGTTATTATTGGCCTATGACGTAGCAGGCCTCGCTCCACTACGTCACCCCCGCCCTCCGGTCTCACGGAGGCATTGCTGGGAATTGGTCAATATTTGGGTATCGATCCAAGTTTTTCCGCCACTGTCAGGCGTGTTTTATGCTTGTTTTTTTTTCAGTTTATTTACCCGGTGTGTGTGTATGTATCTATGTTGATATTGTGTGTTGTTATCTCTTGTTGACATCGCGAGATACTAATAGCGCGCAGTCCTCGGCTCCGGAGCAGAGGCGGTTCAGACCGTCCGCAGAGCGGTCCTGGCGCGGAGAGCGAAGAGAACAGGCGCTCGCCGCTCGCCTCCCGCGGTCGGGCGGCGCGCGCCAGTGACGTCTCTGCGCCGTGACGTCACGACCCGGCTAGCTACGTCACGTGCCTTCCCTCCCCGCTCGCTTCTCTTCCGCACCCCTAACAATCTGCAAGCATGCCGCCTGCCGTCGAGAGGTCCGTCGTAAACCCCACAATACGCATGTTACATGTGTCTTTTATGATGCTATTCGGGGTATATGCAACTGTTTTATGGTATAATATTCGTCGTCAGATAGGCATACCGCTGATGTATCTGTTGCAATGCTCCATCTTTATCATTAACGATTTATGTTTCTTTATTTTAATTGGGAGACTAATAGTTATTTATTTATTAACGCCCTGATGGGCTTTTACATAATAAATTAACATAAGTAAGTGTAATAATAATTATACAGTAATAATAAGTACATTCGGTGAATAACAGAACTCACATTAGGTTTCCTTTTTGATTGTCGGCATTAAATAAATGCACTTTACCAGTCTTACTAGACGATGTCTGTTCTGAGACCAGAACAACATAAAATGTCAGAATGGATAGGGTTAGGGAAGGAATGAGAGGGATAGGGGGGGATCGGTCTAGTTGAAGTGCAATATTATGTTTTTATATAAAATTGTAAAAATAGTATTTGTTAAAAGTTACAAATATTCGAAACATCGCCCAGGAGACTTTGAAGTGCCTCGCACAGTCAAATAGATCAAAGTGTGAGTAGTATGTGTTATAAATATCGTCGCTGGAAAGGCAAAAGGGCTTGAGCGACACTTTGGTCAAAAATGAGTTTAATATGCAGTTTTGATCAGTTTTTTTTTTCTGCATCGAACGCTCTGACTGTCGTTTGATTCTGAAGACTTTTGTGGCCCTTCAGCCGTTCGAGAAGGGAGAAGGCTCGACTCAAGCGACACAAGTTTGGAACTTTTTTAAAAGCTTTTTGTAGCTTCGTGCAACTCAGTGAGGGCATTGAGTTACCCGAGTTGACCTTTTTTTTAAATCCAAGCATGTACTGAAGACTTATGAAGTTTATGGTAAAACAAAAAAAAAACTTTAAAGTGTTCTGGTGTAAACTCCTCAAAATGGCGCTTCAGCCCTTTGCCTCTCCGACGACGATATGTGATGCGCAATAGATGAAGGAGTTTTGCTTTGAATTAGTATTTCATCGAGGGGAGTCTAAGTTGTTTGTCTGACCCGATCTGCCGAGATTCTTCGATTTTCCAATGACAACGTATTGATGAACGCGGTCTAATCTTCGTGATTTATATCAGGATGATACTACGAAAATCTAGGTATCGTAGGAAACGATGTTTTTTACCCTTTGTTTTTTTTTTCTGTTTGTGCACATGTGTTTGGTTCTGCGTACTTCTGACGCGTATTCTGGCGTATCAGAAAGAGAAGCTTGCAACGAAGCTCTCAGTGGCAGAGGCATAATAGTAGTTCTTTATTTCGGAATGTGGGGAGGTTTATGCAATCCCACGCAATCTACATTGTATAGTACGTACACACGTTTGGTCGAGCCCTCGGTTAAAAGCTGGATTCACACCAACGTCCGGATCCGCTCAGTGACGATATTGTTGCGCATGAGAGCTTATTGATATGGTATGAATATCAATCAAGGAGTATGTGCCAAGACAAAGTTGTGTGGCAGTATATCCTTCTGCCCACCCTTGTGATATTTAACTACTTAGTTAGTTAAATAATATAATTTTTAATAATTATAATTATTAAAAATATTATTTAGTGATAAAAAAATGGTTTTCAATAAAAAAAAATCTGCATTGTAAGTATTAGTAGTTAGTTAAATAATTATTTTGATGTGTAAACACATCAAAATAATTATTTAACTAAGTAGTTAACTATCACAAGGGTGGGCAGAAGGATATACTGCCACACAACTTTGTCTTGGCACATACTCCTTGGTTGATACTCATACCATATCAATAAGCTCTCATGCGGAACAATATCGTCACTGAGCGGATCCGGACGTTGGTGTGAATCCAGCTTAAGTCGCTAATAAATTAAAATCACCCACAAAGCAACACGATGGGAGAGAGAATCGATTTAATTGAAGTGAAATATGGCCTTAGTATTGATAAGTCATATCACATGACATTAATTTATCCCTTTTTCCAATAAACGATGGCTGTAATAAAAAAAAAGATGTTACAACGTAGGTGTCAGCGGTCGGACCTCGAAGCAATAATATACAAGAGAGAGCGCTGCTGTAGTCAGTTTTGATGAGTTTAGCCGGACTCGGCAGACCTGAACTAGGGTATTTATACATCCATTTATAGCACATGTCGAGATAATGTTTTTGTTTATTAGTACAACCACTTTTTCACAGTATTGTTTTGAACAAAAATACAGCATACAACGTAAAAAACCGTTGACTTACGTCCATTTATGTCGCATATCAAAACGTGTGGATGGAGTCAACGGAGACGCGGGACATGAAGAATATCCTCACAATACTTTAAAGCGGCGTGATAATTTGGGAAATTTTGCCGTCTCTTTCTTTCTCATGGTGTGCGACGTAATAACCCGGAGAAAGTGATTTATCCCAAATTTGTATAGGTTGGGTAAAAAGAATTAGCTCTCTCTCCATATATTGTTACTCCAAGGGTCGGACCATATCGTCGCCGGAAAGGCAAAAGGGTTGAAGAGCCATTTTGTGAAGTTTACTTCAGACCACTTCAAAGTTTTTTTTTTACAATAAAATTCATAAGTCTAAAAGGTACCTCAGGTAACTCAATGATATCACTGAGTTACCTGGAGCGAGAAAAAACTAAAAAAGTCCCAAACTTGGTCGCTTGAGTCGAGCCTTCTCCCAAATGGTAAATATATTTTAGATGGCTGAAGGGCCACTTAAAGTCATCAGAATCAAACGAGAGTCGGATCATTCGACGCAGAAAAAAAAAACTGATCATAACTGCGTATTTAACTCATGTTTGACCAAAGTGTCGCTAAAGCCCTTTTGCCTTTCCAGCGACGATATGAGTCGTTGGGAAGTCAAAGAAATGAAGGTAAAATATTGCCGGCCTTCCAGAGTGCAGGTGACCTTACGCAGATCGTGTCTTCCGCCCGGCAGCGGCGTGTAGCCACCGGTCACCGGCCACCGGCCACCATGCCATCTCCCCGCCGGTGAGTGCGAGTGTGTGTGTGTGATCTTGACTGCAGACTGCGCGCGCCGGTGGCCCGCGGTGCACAGTCTATTTACACATTCCAGCCGATTTGGCCATTGTGAATCCACTTCAGAGCGGCGCAATTATCGCGAGCACGCACTCCTTCTAGCATTATGCACCTAAATAAATCTGCTTGCCAATCTGGCCGCTTTTAATTGCAGATTCGAATGGCGAACAACTTCAATAGTAGACTACTTTTTAAGGAGTCTTAAGGCCCGGTTGTTTCACCCCTGTATAGCTAAAGCAGTTGTTAAACTCCACATTTCGAACTTCGTTATAATATTTAAAAACCTCGAGTTTGGAATGGTTAACCTGTGTTCTATTTTTTTTGTGATGCCTAGGCTCGAGGCTCGGTTAATTACCGTAGATTACAACCACCACGCGGATGAAACGAGCGGCCGTAAATATGGCATTCTTCGTGTGTTCCAATCACATCTACATCCATTAGTTTATTGTCCGGATTAGGATGACTACGTTCCTTTCGCCCACCTACACGCATTGAGTAATTCATTGCGTACGGGCTCGGCATTCCGCCGCTGGCCGCTGGCCTACGACACCTCGGCGGACAGGTAGTCGCCAGCTCAACAGGTTTCCTATCCGCCGTGAGCTGTCACCTCGGGCCGCTGTCGGCTCTGAACCCACATCCGGGCTATAGGGCGGGCTGCCAGGCGGGCTCGGCCCTCCCCAATCCCGCGTTGGCGAATTATGGCCCGAGGAAAGTGAGAGCGTCTCGGAAGAGCCTGCGCCTCGCCGCCAGCGAGCTAGTACCTACGGGACCGCAGGACTACAGGACTGGTTTGAACGTGCGATTCTCACGCTTCAGGAGGCCGGCAGCCGCGGCCCGTTGCCTCGCCAACTGCCTCCCGAAGGATTGCTGCAATACTCTCCTCGGTAGTATCACGCTCTCCGATACGATATTGGTCTATTTACAAAGAAATCCGCGGTCAATCGGATAAGGGAGCAATAAAGGTTCTACGGGGGTTATCAGCCGGCAGCTAATCGGTTCCCGCGCGAGCCTGGCAACGTCGCTATCTCGCCTCCCCTTCCCGCGTACGGCCTCGTCTCGCTCTCGCGATAACGGACCCGCGCGCACCTATAGCCGTCCCGCTCCCTCGCACGTGCTCGCTTTCTTCCGTCGCCCCGCGGAGCGGTGAGCGGCGTGCGGCGCGCCCGCCGTCTCTGTCTGCCGCTCCGGCCGGCCCCCGTGTTGTGTCGCCGTCTCGCTCGGGCGGGTTCGCCAGACGCCGCGCCACCTCGCGGAAAGGGCCGCGGCCGCGGGCTCCCCGCCCCCTGCGGGAGTAGAGGAGTGCCGGTGCAATGAACCAACCGACCGACCGACCACACTGCCTAATCTGTCATCTTCTCGCTTTTTCTCTTCTACTAACTTGTTCACATGCTTTCCACGCGTTACGACAATACAGCAGAGAGCGGACCAGATCAGGTCCTGCGAGACACGAAAGCTAAATTCATTGTATTCCCTCTCTGGATTCCTCGGCACAATGTGATATTGGCAAACGTTTAGTCGACAATGGAAATGCAAATAATTGTCTGGAGCCAGGTGAGACACGAAGGCTTGCCTTGAACTTGATGCTGCATCAGTGTCCATCAATGGCATGCTAATGTTAACTCGGTGTAAATCAACGGGTCAATATTGATTTTACTATTTGTATATTAGTGACAGATACAGATAACCAGACGGCGCAAACAGATAACATGTTGTAGTTGGTTATTATCATATTTCATTCGCTGCACTTAGAATTAAAATAATACAATCTAGAAACGAAAAAAACATTCTCCTCTTTAGGTCGTTCCTCCCTATTCACCTTTACATTGAATACCTTCGTTTATAAATATTTAATTCCTTCAAATACCTACGACGGTTGTTCATCCCTAATAATACCCACTTCTTCAATGGAAAACTCACAATGATGTCCTCGGAGAATTTGCGTATCAGGCGGCTTGTGAATAAAATGTTAACTATTACAAAGTACATATATTATAATGAAAAAATAACTGTATAAGACCACAGATTTTATTTAAATTTTTATGACCGACGGTTTCGCTTAGCCTAAGCATCATCAGGGTACAAAATTAAACTAAACAAAAAATACATAGTCTGCGCTTATATGTACATACAGAAAGAGGAAAATATAAAACATAATTATATAATACTTATATTTATTTATAATACCATACACTGCTCACGCAATGTTGCATTACCATCCTTTACAAGAGTGTGAACTTTCAAATTGACAAAAGAATCTTAAAATTCCTACCTACCTTATAAAGTACTTGTCTATAGTGTGTTTTAGCAGACATTATTATAAATTTAAAATGGGAGAATTAAAGCAACTAATATTTTTATACCTTACGAAATGGACCGCGGGCCGCACGAAATGGCCGCGGGTTGTGTACCACTGGTTTATGTAAACATTATAAGACGGCACCTATTTATTTGTTTAATTTAATGGTTCATCACATGTGTGACAAATTCAAAACATAATATATCGGGACTCACCGAACTAGGACAAATTGTTGTAGTCGAACTATTTACATAAAATTATACAATACCGTAAATTACAGTTAAGTAATAAAATAAAAATAGTAGTATTTAATTATTATCAATGCGGGTTGGAAAAATGTTCTACATCTCCGTTCCATAAGCTGTCCAGTTGGTGTGTGACGGATTTCTTTGAATCTTCTTCGCATAGATAATATTTATCTTAACAAACGGATTGCAAACTTTGGAGCACAGACGTCAGGTGGGAATGCTGTCCTTGTTCTACAGGTATTTTTCAATAAAGATACTCTGAGGAACTTGCGTCATTGATCCCTTCGGCACCGGTGCATAGTCGGGAAACTCGCCAAACGCGCGCCCAACATTTGTACACAGTTGACATTCAATATATGAGAACGGGTCGCTTTTACGACTCGTTCTTATGTTCAACAGCTCGGCTACGGAACGATTTGCCGGCCTCAGTGTTTTCTCCCTCCTTCAACATGAGTATCTTCAAGATCCAAGTTCACTCCTTTCTTTCCTCAAAAAGACCCTCCACACAGCATCCCCAAAGATGACATAGGCCCTGAGGGAAATAATTTCCCTCAAGGCCTCCTGTGTGGAGTTATTGTAAAAAAGGCATACTTGGGGATCTCAACTGTACTGAGCGAGAAGACCCATCTTCTGAGGTCATTTATCGAAAGATGACCGTCACAAGGAATAGGGATTTTGTAAAGGTTCATATTTTCTCCGAGTTCCACAGCGATTGGTCAGACAGTGATTTCATGGTGTAAGCTTTCCGATTCTTTCCGACCACTTTTTGTAATGCGTTTTTAAAGAGGGTCTGTATTTTTGCTTTCTGCTTTACTGGTTGAATCTACTACATGCCTTGCCAGGAGCTAGGAAGATATGCAATCGTTGTCCAAAGGAAGTATTGATTTTTGGTACTAACACCTCTCGGTTGAATTCTTAATCGGGTCATTTAGCTGTGATATCCAAGATTGGGTGTCAAAGGTTATAGTTGTTTGTATAGTACATTATAAGTGCATGTAACATATATACATCTGTCTTACGTCTAATTATGATCGGTTTCCTTGAATAGGGGTTTTTTATTTTATTTTTACTGATCACTCTTACTGCAGCTTTTTGCGCCTGTATTCTGTATGTAAAAATCACACACCTCTAATTTGAGATATACTCGAATTGTTAACGTGAAAACTACACACAGCAACACAAAACCACACATGACACCCCCCAATCGGAGTTGCGGAAGAGAAAGTTCTAACTACTAAAGATTGCCAATAAATACCATTTCAACCTACTTACTTTTGAGTAGCGATCTCCCCCGGGCCACCCTCAAGGTATCTTACTATGAGTTTGTATACCGTTGATTCTACACAAATTTGTCTTTATGGGGTATCTCGCTTGGGTGTTAAAGATTTGTTGGGTAATTCGAGTAAAGATAATTATCCTCTCCCGCGGCAGTAGGTGCTAACTAAATGACACTCCTCCGCCGGTCGCTAGTCGCTAGTTCATCGACTCGCCGTGCCACCGGTTCGTCCTTATCGCCGTCAACGTATCAACAACTCTGCACGTAATAACAATTCACCGCACACTGCAATAAAATATAATATTGGCCTTGAAGTGTTCATGAATCGCGTTATCCGCATCTATTGTTTGTGCGGCCGGTTTGTTTGTTTGTCGGTTTGACTCCTGGCTCCTGGCCGTGGCTACTGGCTGCCTTTATGCAGCTCCGCTAGTCCGCGAGTTTAGATGTTGTGTTAATATGCAATCTGCTTGAGTTGCTCGGCCGCCCGCTAACCGGGTCAATGTTATTCTCTATTGGTCGGCCTTACTCGCCTTGCTTACCGCTGGTAGCTGGTAGTGCCGGTGATACGCCACTCTTTACCGCGTTGAATGCGCACTTACAATCTTATCCAGTACGCGCCGGTGTCATCTTTTTGTGATATCTCTGTCTACTCTCTCTGTTTTATCTCACGAAAATTGAGGTTTTTAAGGGGGCGTGCGAATCACAACAAGCACTCTTTATCAGTATTGCCCTGGTGAAAAATCACCATTCAGAATAGAAGCGTTGCTTGAAATGGCTTTTATCGTGTTTAGTGACCATACCTGAATAGGTTGGAACTTACCAACTGTTGGATCCTAAAATCAACAATTTGTTAGTTATTCTTAACATGATGTCTTCTGTTCAATCCTACCCCATTCCTTGTCAATTTGTTCTAAAGTCATGCACTATTTGTATGGCCGGATAAAAGTGTATTGAGTAGCCTGTAGCCGGTGACCCCCACCTCGACAACGAAACACAAGCCAGGACGTCAAGAGCGGCTTCGAATCCCGCTATCCAGTCACTTTATCGCACTCAACTCGCTTACACATCGCTGGGACCACCCAGGGATGGCGCCCTCGTTTCGCATCCATCTAGGATGACTCGTCATCTCAACATTCATCGGTCGGGCAGACTGGTCGGCGCTCATCGCAGACACGGAAACAGGTGTGCAAATTGGCACAAACTCCTACTATTCTCCCAACATACAATCAAGTTAATTTACCAAGTTATTTCGTCGTTTTACAGTCCATTTAATTCATTCAAGTCTTTCCAAAACCGATTCGCGGTTTCTGGATCGAACATCGTTTTACAGTCCATTTTAATTCACTTAAGTCTTTCCAAAACCGATTCGCGGTTTCTGGATCGAACACCAACCTTACTCTTCCCCTCCTTCCCCTTTAATCTCACAACTTACCAAATTGGAGATGCCATAGTCCCATTAGCTTCGGACAGTTTTAATTCTTGTGAGGTAATACCATTAAAAAAATCCTCGTCTTTACAACAAGCTCTAACGTTTGCTCTACACTCTCGACGAGACTACCCGATAATGTAGTAGGCGCGCTCGCCTCACCTCGCCTCGCCTCGATATTCCTTGGATTGCATCCACGACGCTTAGTTCCGTGTCAGAACCGTGTCGTGTTTTAAACACGAATCAAAAGACGCGAGGTTTGAGAACAGCTAACGAACTTACCAACCAACAATATTCCAAGCAAAACTTGTGCGATACAAGAGTGAAAAGCAGGTATATTGGAATTTATAGGCACAAACCTTACGATTCGTTGTGTTGGGAGGAAAACCCTCCAGTACATGAAATTAGTAAAAACAATTAGCGATTTAGGTCATGTTAGGCTCCCGACGATCAAGGGATTAGGTAGAAACTAGGTCGCGATTGTTCAATGTAATAACAATTAACATATCATTAAAACAACTGATCTTTAAATTTGAATCCGCTCCTGGGCTTCAGCCTCGACTGTACTGTATCATCTACATCGGTACTACTGTGGAGGTTACTATAGACGTATCAGAAGGTGTTTACTCGTGGAGCCATTAAAAGGTAACTGCTCGATGACATCATTTTAGTACGTACTAACCCTGCATCTAAACATCGACAGTTTAAAGTTATTCAGCGTGTGTAATCGGGTCAAAAGGTTCTTGGGAGCCAATAATATACCAGGAGGAATACCTCGTGTAGTCAGGATTGTTGATTTTTTCTTGACTCGGGCGTGGCTAGGGCATTTATACATCCATTCATAGCACATGTCGACATAATGTTTTGTTTATTTGGATAACCACTTTTTCACAGTATTGTTATCAACAAAAATATAGGATATAACCTCAAAAACCGTTGATTTATGTGCTGTTATGTCGCATAACCAAACGTAATGGGCGGAGACGCGGGAGACAGAAAACATGCTTCCATACCGAAAAGTGGTTCGATATTATGTGACAACTTGTCTTATCTCTTTCTCTCCCACGATTTACGACGTAAAACCCCGGATAAAGTGATTTATCGTAAATTTGTATAGGTTGGGTAAAAATATTTATCTCTCTATATATATATTCTTCCTCTGAGTTGTGAGCCCTCTCCATTAAAACATTCCCATGTACCGCAGTAGAAGCTCACTAATCCGGCAAAATCTCCGCGAATTTTTCCGCGTTAGGAAACATACGTCGACATGATGTTATTTTCGTAAACAGTAACGAAAAAACTCATCTTTTTTTGTTGTCGTTTATTTTCTATTTTCCATACGTTCCGGTAATCCGGCATCCATCCGGTTTTGTAGTGCCGGATTAGCGAGATTCTACAGTGATCATGTTTTTACTGTAAGCGGTGCAGCCTATAAACAAAACAGTAACTGACAAATGTTGAACTGAATACGTAATGTCGAATCAAATATACCACAACAGTTAAAAGTCGTCGACCTCTTTCGTAACGGTAACTCGCGCGCTTCCTCCGCGGCTCTCCGGCTTCTCCTCCCTCGACCCCCCTACCTCCGCCCTTCTGCCGATACCACCCAACCACCCACCACCCCACTGCACCGCATAGTTAATTAGTCATTTTTTATATATATCTCTATGGGCCCTTTTGTCTATATTACAATTATTTTTTAAATAAAATAACAAAATTCACAATTACGTATTTGGTATGCCCCATTTCTTACAACCGACCTAGATTTTTTTTTCAAATGAAACACGTGACGAGTAAATTCAATAAAACGTTAATTAAATCATGAAAACATAAACAATTAAAACGCATAATAACCTCAATAGAAAATGACGCATAAAATAGTACATCTATTATTTATTTCATTTTGATACTTAAAAGAGATTGTTAGTATTCGACAGATTTTGAGAAAATAACATTAACCCCCCCATAACTAAATTGTTGATTTGCGATTGATAAATAAGTTTGCGTTCAGGGTGTAGTGACATTTTGTTTGTAATAATGTTTTAATGGTATTTACTTGGTATAGGTTAATTTAAGTCTTAAATGCTCCCAACTGTCTAGAGCCAATGAGACTGGCATCCCCAAGTGGGGGGGTGTTGTGAGGTTGTAGGTAGTGGGGAGGGGAAGGAGTTGAGAAAGAGGAAGGTTGGGAAGTACCAGGGTACACGTAAACACGGTTAAAGCCATTTCAAGCAACGTTTCCATTCTGAATGGTGGTCTTTCACTAGGGCAATACTTAGGTTAACTACCACTCTGGTTGTCTTGATCTGCTGATAATGTTTTAAAAATATTGTTTCAATAGGTTCTGATCTGAAACCACACGCAATGGCGTATCTTCAAATCTTGCAACGTGATTTTTCTCGACAACTTTCCTTTACACATTACAGCGAGTGGCTCGAGTGAGTCGAGCCTTTACATGTTCGCGCCGCGCTACAACCTAACGTAAAACTATGTTTTGACAGATCTCATAAATAGGTGGGAACTTTCAAAATGTGCGATGAATGGTCACGGTACTGCGCGTTCAAATATAATACGCTTTTTGGCTTCCGGTCTTACACTTTATTTTTACTCTTCTGCGTGCTTCGATACCCGCGTGAAACACTAATAACGTGTCGAAATCTCACCTAATTCACAATTAAAACCCTTTTATGGGTCAGCACCCAAAAATACACACTTTTTGACTTTCTAGTGCAAGCAAAACTACAAATTATTTATCTGTTAATACTATATGGGTAGTTACAGAAATGTCTAAGGTTTCCAGTGAACACAATTCTTAAACAATAATCTTTTAAATTCTTTGTGAAATGCATACTGGAATTTTAGGTAAAACATTAAAAAATGCCTTCACTGGTTTTAAAACTGCACCTTTCACTGAAATTTTAGTATGTTTTTCATATAATCTAAAGGATTACAGTTAAAAAAAAATGTATTCACTGGAAACCTCGGACATTTTTCTAACTACCCATAGAAAGTTTGAAGATAAATCATTTGTAGTATTACTTTTATTAGAATGTTACAAAGTGACGCTTAGCGTCATTCTTAGGTGCTGGTCCTTAAGAAAATTATCTTATTATTAAATTAAATGAAGTTGAGCTGAGTAGCCGAGCTCCCCTGATACTTGATTCTGTACAAAGGATAGCGGTTCGTCTGATTACAATCCATCCTTAACAGACCATCTTCTAGTGCAAATACATAATGTAGGTATGCTGAGTTTGTTCCACAGGTATTTCAATAGCTCCGTCCAGACCGCACGCGGCATGTGGCGAATGACCCAGTCAAGTGTGAATAAGTACTGAACAATTCTTGAACATCAATAAAAGGCCTGAATATATTATCGTAGTCAAAATTGATTTCGTACCCTCTGTTTTGCCCTTTTGACTGCTAAATTATTTATTCGGTGGCGGTTTGCGAACTGTTTCATGCGCTAGCCGCGCGGAGTCTATTGATCCCTGCGCGCCGGTGCACGTGCATGAAACTCGACGGACACGAGCGGAACAACCGTTTACAGTTGAAATCGGCTTCATGAGAACGGGTCGTTTCTCCGACTTGTTTTTGTGTTAGTCAACTCGTATGTGGAACGAGCCACCGGCATCTGTCTTTCCTCCTTCGTTTAATCCGGGCCTTTTAAAGGCACGTATTAACAACCTTCGTTCAGCCCCTTCCTTGACCCGCATCAAAACGTTGCCCAGCCGGGTGGCGATATAGTTCCCATTTTTATTTAAGGTGGTCGATAGTCCGGTAGATGGGACGCTTGCTTATAAAATTACGCTTAGACCTGCTAATAGTTACATCGACCGTGAAATTATGGACAGAAAAATCTGTGCATATTTCACGATGCCAAAGCTCACTGCACGAAAGTTTTTTTTTACCGCTTCATACAATTGTATTTCTACGCTTTATAGTCAAGATATTACATGTAATTTCTTGACTGAGAATTTTAATTTATTCTGAAAACTTTATCTAGTCCTAATGTGTGATGAGTAGGTACTATGTACCATAATATAAACAGTTGGGTATTCCCTCCGCATTTCATTACGCCAGAGTTCACTGATCCAGGGTTTTTACTTCCTCAAAACCAGATTTCTCCTTTACAGTTAAGTATTTAATTTTCTACCGGCAGGTTTAAAGTCCTTGTGTGTGGGGGAGAGAAGGTACTAGTGAGTCCGTATCATCATTTCACAACGCCAGAGCTCAAAGTTCGAAAGTTTTATTTTTGTATTATAGATTGAAAATAACAATGTATGTTATTTAACTAACCATCACGCCGTTTCCCCGCAGGGGTAGGCAGAGAAGACGGACCGCCATACAACTCTGTCTTGGCACACACTTCTTGCTTCATTTACATTCATACATCGTCTCATACCTACTCTTCTGTTATTCTGACTCTTCACATGACCCGATTCAAGTATTTGATTTACTTGATCGTGCCATGTCTTTCTCGGACGTCCTCGACTTCTTCCATTCACTTTCGCATCATATACTCTTTTCACACTCCTTTCTTCGTTCATTCGCTCTACATGCCCAAACCATCTAAGCGTCCCTTTCTTGATCCTATCCATTACGCTCATATCAGCCTTGCATTCTTTCCGGATATCCACATTTGTAATACGGTCATACATGGTTTTACCGCACATCCGTCTCAAAGATCTCATTTCCACAGCATTCAGTCTACTTTCATCCTTCCTCTGCCAGTTTCATGCCTCACTGCCATACATCAGGGTTGGTATAAGCACTCCATTGTGGACTGCTAACTTCGCTTCTTTGGACAATTTCTTATTTGCCCCAACAGCGTTCAGTCCTCCATTAATGGAGTTTCCTGCATTCACCCTTCTTTCAATATCCTTATCAGCCTTTCCGTCTCTTGTAAACATACTTCCTAAATACACAAACTCATCCATTTGCTCCAAGTATTCATCACTCACAACTATATTGCACGCTGTTCTCGTACTCTCTCTTTCAAACACCATCACTTTGGACTTACTTACATTCATCATCAACTCATTTTGCATACATACTTGGTTCATCCTAGACACGAGACACTGTAGATCTTCCATATTGTCAGCAATCAGCACCGCATCGTCCGCATACAATAGGCAACATACTTTCACATTGTTCATTTTCGCGCCCAAGCCCACACCTTTCAATTCTTGCATACAACTTATCTCTAACCACTTCTTAAACCACTTCGTAAAATCACCGTTCACTCTAACAGTGTATTGTATGTTATTTCATATCTGCAAATCAAATTTAATCCTAAACTGCAGCCTGTGTTCGGAAGGGTAATAGTGGGCCAACCATCGTCATTTCATGATGCCAGAGCCCACTTTAAAAGGGGTTTTACCGCCTTATACAATCAGATCTCTGTTTCACGGTCCAAATTATAATGTCTATGCAAATTCAACTCAAATCTTAATCGTTGTTTAACTAGCTACTAGAGTTCCTTATCTGTTGGGAATATTTGAAAAAAATAAATTATATAAATCTCAACTGGTTCCAACCGTCTGGAGACCGTGGGACTATGGCATCCCTGATTGGGCCATGTTGTGAGGTTGAAGGTAGTGGGGAGGGGAAGAAGAAGCTTGCGGAGTACCTGGCCATTCAGATCTGGTCACCAAACACGGTTAAACCCAGTTCAAGCAACGTTTCAATTCTAGATGTGGTCTTTCACTAGGGTGTCACGGCCTCCGTGCTCGAGTGGTACGCTCGACTACGAATCCAAAGGTCGCGGGTTCAAACCCGGCGTGCGCCAATAACTTTTATTTAATTAATATGTGACATTACACATTTAATTCAAATAAAATAAAATATATATTTGCGGTACGTTCCAGAGTGATAGATACTTTAAGTGTCGCCTTGGTGAAAGACCACCATTCTGAATCGAAACGCTGCTCGAAATGGCTTTAGCCGTATTTGGTGACCAGATCTGAATAGCCAGGTACTTTCCAACCCTCCTCTTCCGCATCTTCTTCCCCTCCCCAGTACCTTCAGCCTCACAACATACCCAAATTGGGGATGCCATAGTCTCTACCGGCTCTAGACGGTTGGGAGCAGTTGAGACTCGTGTAAAAAAACATCTACCATTCTTCAACTTGCCGCAAATATATTATTTTATGTGAATTAAATGTGAAGTACCACATATTAACAAAATAAAATGAATTTGCGCCCGCCGGAAATTTGAACCAGCGACCTCTGGATTCGTAGTCGAGCGTCTTGACCGCTCGACCACGGAGGCCGCCGAATTAGTAACTGGATAAGGTGCCAGATTCTGTATCAATGATCAGGTCCATAATTCAGTCAACAGTGTGGCCTGTGTGAAGTACGGTGTGGAGTGCGGACTGTCGAGCGAGTGCGCGGCCGCTCGCGATAAAGTGATAAGGCTGCCGCGGGGTGGGTGGCGGTCGAGGGGTGTCGGGAGCTGGGGGGCGACCTTGCCGGGTGCTCGGGGGAGAGGGAAGGGTGCCGCCGGATCGATCCGGGACATTCCTCCGTGTGGCACGTGTCACACTACTTATCAACACTTTTTAACCAAGCAACCTCCACTGTTCTATCCTTTGTAGAGCGAATCAATCGGTATCGTGCAAAATCATCTCAAGGGCGCTATGCAAATCTTAATTTCTAGTTAATATCAATTCCTAGTTTATATAAATATACAGCAAAATACCTACTGGCAGGTCACTTCCGGCATGACACAATCATTATATCATAATAAGTTAAAATTTAGCTGATTTTTACAAATATATACGAGTATATATTTTTTAAATATAATTTTCATGTGCTCAATTTATGATGTGCATTTTTTTATGATACTCAATTTATGATGTGCATTTACTGTACTTACGTTTTTAAATACCCGAGCTCTATCCAGGTTATCAGATACTGGCTTTAGTACCCTATTTCGCCCGTGTTTCGATGCCCCCTTTTCAAAATCTTATTTGAAAAACTCGGTACAAACAATGAGGCGTTTTGCCTTATTTTAACTGGCTAATCGTCGGGAAATTTCCGCGCCGCGTTAGAAAGATAGGTTGGAATGTCACACACACCTTGCTTCAATCACATTCATACATGGTCCACGTGTTTGGTCTTGACACGATCCGACTGGTGTTTTAAAATCACTTGATCTTATTTTTTTCACAGTGAATGAACCGTCTAGAGCCAGTGGGATTATGGCATCCCCAATTGGGGTATGTTGTGAGGCTGAAGGTAGCGGTGAGGGGAAGGAGATGGGGAAGAGGAAGGTCGTTCATCAGGTCTACATGTCTAAACCATCCAAGCGTCTTATTTTTTCACAGTTAAACGGATATTTTAACGCACGAGCTATGCTCATGATGGAAATGACGTTGCCAGCCGGAAATAGCTAGACAGAAACTTCAGAAATTCCAGACTTAAACACTTCGATTGCAAGACGCCAGAGCTCACCGTTCGATAGTTATTGTTGAGATAGACAGATTTTCTGCTTCACAGCCAAGATTGCGATAAGCCCAATTAACGCTGTTTAAACATTTTTATTGTTTTTATTATTGCCACTGGCAACAAAACAAACAGTCGTGTTTCACGTTAAACTGTGCCTCGTATAAATATATTATTCTTTTTAATGAAAAGTTGTTAAATGTTCGGCTTACAAGTTTAATACTTGTTTTGATTAGGTGCCTACACCTTCTGTACGGTTAACAGTGAAACGTAGATTATTATCTCTTTCGCTCGCTTTGCAGTGAACACAACTTTGCAGCTTTGCCCATTAAACGTTTTATATTCGTTTCGTGTTAAGTTTCTCGGCGGACCTGGAATTGATTAGTATTCAAGAAGCCATTATGCATTATCCTTTGGAAATACTTGCTTTATTTTTATTATTTATGATATATACTCGTATAAATAAATAATATGCACTAATTTGGGTCATTAATACACTCAATGCGTTTGTTATGAAATAAATTAGAAATAACCCAAGTATATATATTATGTTCATATTCAGATTTCCAAACAATATCTTCCATAACTATAAAGCACAAAATCTGTTTGTATGAAGCACTAAAACAATCTCGCATGGTGAGCTTTGGCGGCATGAAAATGGGGGATGGTTTTCTGGTTGGAATTTCTAGGTCAACGCTACCATAGCTCGCAACATAATTTCCGCCATGAGTTGTGGAGCTTTAGAACATCCATTTGACTGTGAAACATAAAGGCGTATATATTTATTTCATTATTTTGACGGCCTCCTTGATCGAGTGGTAAGACGCTCGACCACGGTCCAAAGGTCGCGGGCTCGAATCCGGCGCGCGCCAATTACTTTTATTTAATTAATATGTGTCGTAACACTTTTAATTTAGTTCCAGAGTGGCAGATACCCTAAGTATCGCCCAGGTGAAAGACCACCATTCAGAATGAAAACGTTGCTTGAAATGGCTTTAGCCGTGTTTGGTGACCAGATCTGAATAGCCAGGTACTTCCCAACCTTCATCATCCCCATTTCCTTCCCCTCCCCACTACCTTCACAACATACCCCAATTGGGGATGCCATAGTCTCACTGGCTCTAGACGGTTGAGAGCAGTTGCGACTTGTGCGGTATTCACTATAAAAAAAAACAAATATATATATTGTATTATATTTTATATATTTCGATAAAAGATTATTGAAATCTCAGACAAAACTGGGCAGAGTAAAACTACATAGTTGGTTTATAAAATTAAAAATAATAACTGCTTCAAGGTCAGCATTCAACGAGATATGGAATAATATTGACATAATCAAATCAAATTTCACTCTAAATAATATTTTTTACGTTTCTAAATGATATTTGAATCATAAAAATGCTCCGATTGTGCCTTCACTCGCCCACACATTATTACGGCGGTGGCTGTGGGTGGATTGGGAGGAGGGAGGGGGTGTGCGACGAGGTAGTTATTTCATCCCCTCGGGGAGACTCCAGCTAACTGAGACACTTAACTATGCAGCAGGCTTCACTGCACCTCACCTCACCTCGCAGGACCTTGCTATGTTCAAGAAATACATCACTAATTCCTGGAATCCACAGCTCTATTGATTAGCTCCTGGAATTAATGACTTCTGATTTTAAATCCACATTTTTTTATGAGCTTGATTACTTTATTTAAAGTTCGTGGCCTTCTCGGTGTTGATTTTTATAATTGGCAATTCGATTAACGAATGGCTGAATCCAGCTCTATTTACCTAATAAGATGTTGTAAATTAAGCAGGATTGAGAAGGATGCATGCGGTGAAAATGAAATGCCCGAGCGAACGTACGAGTATAGTAATCTCACGTATGCGACTGAGAAGATACTAAAATAATTCACGTCATGAGCGTAATAAATGAAAATAAAAATATGGAAGGGTTGGGGACTTCCGTATGAGACGTGATATTATATATATATATATATATATATAATGAATATTACTCGAGGCGGGGATCATCGTCGAAATAATAGTCTAGTAATAACAACATGAGGGTCGAAGATTTTCGTGATCTCTCCCGGCCGCGGTGAGGTCAAATCATACCGGTCTCATCCTTGGAGAGAGATATATGGAGAGAGAGCTAATTATTTTTACCCAACCTATACAAATTCGGAATAAATCGCTTTCTCCGGGTTTTTACGTCGTACACCATGAGACAGCAAATTTTCCCAAATTATCACACCGCTTTAAAGTAATGTAAGGATGTGCTTCGTGTCCCGCGTCTCCGTTGACTCCGCCCACACGTTTTCATATGCGACATAAATGGACATAAGTCAACTGTTTTTTTAGGTTATATGATAAATTTTTGTTTATAACAATACTGTGAAAAAGTGGTTATACGAATTAACAAAAACATGTCGACGTGTGCTATGAATGGATGTATAAATACCCTAGCCCTAGTCCTAGTCATGCCCAGGTCTAGCCGAGTCCGGAAAAACTTATCAAAACTGACTACAGCAGCGCTCTCTCTTGTATATTAGTGCTCTGAGGCCTCCGCCGAACTTAGCAGCACACGAGAAGAAGATAATACGAGTATGTATGAATGTATATGAAGCAAGGAGTGTGTATCGGGACACGTGAATCAAAGCGTTTCATCCTCTCTGCCTGCGGTGAAACGGCCCGATGGTTACGAGCAGTGTATGCGTCAGTTTATCAAAATAACGCATTACAAATGGTGTATTTTTTCCTTATTGTGACCTCGGTACGTACTTGATAGTACCGTATAACACACATGCGCATGAACTTTGCCCTGTTCATTTCTAAATATGTGAATGCAAAAAGTCGAAAGCTTCAAAATCACCGTGTCCTCCGCCATTCCGTATCAAATCAGGAAAATAATGCGGCGCAATCGAAGAATCCCCTTACGAACTAATCTCATTATTTGATAACCTTGGTTGCGGTTTGCAAAATGCAACACGTTAATCTAACCCGATTAGATTTACTGTTAGTTAGCCGTAACGAAAACAATAAACTATTTGACAAATGCATACAATCCGTGCGAAATAACATCACCCCGCCACCCCCCCTCCACCCACCGGAAACGTACAGTTTCGTTGCAATGCTATCAATGTTGTGATATAAGAATGCATTCCTGACCGAGCGTGGTTCCCTACGCGCTGCACCTTGCATTGCCATGCGAGAGAGAAAGTACCATAAAAAAGAATTATCACCAAAAGTACTTGTCTCTGCTTCCTGCCACAAAACGCCATTGTATGAGAACGGAAGATCCGTGCGCTTATTGGTTTACGGAAGATAATATTTTGTGTACAGTTAACGGTGCGCTCGTTATCCTTTATGACTCAATTATATTTTCTACACACTTTGTTCGTGACGGCAGTTAAAAATGAATGGTTAAAAAGACACGCAAAACAGTATAAATAATATATATTACGAATATGGCCTCAAGGCCGCTTTACAAAATCACCAAATGAATTACCGTAAATATATATTCTCGATACAGATATTGCGCATATGTGGGACAAAATCTCAAGAACGAACAAGATGAAGGTGATATAATCAGTGAACAGAAACCATCATATTATAGATATAAAATATCACCCGCCTAAATGTAGGTTTGTTGGGTAATATTATATACAAGTAGATTTCGATACCAACGTATCGGCTAGAAATTAACCCAAATTTTATCTACCCACTCAATAATTAATTAGGTAGACCAAAGTGAGAGTAGTAGATTGCTTAGTAATTTGTAATGCCATAGAAACGAAATAATGAGAAAATAAAATTGTGAGAGGATTTGCAGTTGAATAATTGACTCGAGGACGGACGAAGGAATGCCGTAATGGATGACTTCTGGCTGTATATCTGCGTAAAGGTAATTCGTCATTTCCCAGCGAACACGTCAATTTACGTAACTGCTAGAGGCTTGCTATGCCGAAAAAAACGGTTGTCGAACCTCCTTGCATTTGATTTAGTAACAATATTATAATATTAAAATTAACTTAAAAGCATCGATGCTTATTTATTATCAAATATTTTTAAAAAAATCTAAAACACAAATATTAAACAGAAAAATCCGGAAACTAAAAAGAACAATGGTCATGACCGAGACTCGAACTTGGAACCTCTACTCTATCCGGGAGTAACACCGACAGCCATATCTAGACCTCATTAGAATACGGCATTTTTAAACGATCTCATACTTATATTGAAAATTATTAATATTTGAATTTTCTTTCGATTTTAGGCTCCCAAAGGCGTTATACCATTTTTTGCCAGCAAACTTAGGCCTAGTGGTTTGAACCACTGTCGCAAATCGATGATTTACGTCATTATATATTTTTTTCCGTAACCGCTTCAAATGATCGCCCCCCGTAAACCACCGATTTTCGGGCCGTTTTGGCATTTGATCAAATTATTAGCGTTGTGACAGTTTTGAAAGAACTGTTTCAAAGAAGTACTTCTTTTGACAGCAGTCCCAACTTCATTCATTTTTCATTGAACAAATACTTCAATTGAAGTTGGTTAAGTTGGTACTTCCGATTGAACAATCTATGGCATCTACTTCGAACTTCAATTTTTCATTCGTTCGAAAGACTGAAATATTGCATCATCCACAGTTCAATTGTTCATTCCCTTCTTCCTTCGATTTTAGTTCGAAGAATGAATGAAGCAATGAAGCAATGAAGTATCTTTTTAGTTATCCGTTCCCTCGCATGTACCCGTGACAGTTTCTTATGATTTCTGTGCTTGTTTTGTCTATAGGACTATATAATCTCTACCTAAAATTATGGATGGCCGTTCAACGAGAAAGTGAAATATGGGCTTATTTTAAGGAAGTTGGGGTTTACCAGGCCAAATGCAACTTTTGTTCTAAAGTTATATCCATAAAGGGGGAGGCAATGCCTGTAATATGAATCGTCATTTGCGCAATATTCACCCTATTGCTAAAGCAAACTGTCAAACTGTGTACAGTAAAGAAATATTCAAATTGTACTTCAAGTTCACATCGTTCTTACAGAAACTGGAAATTTCGCAATTACTACATTTTGCTTTTTGCAAATTCTCTGTAAGGCTATGCATACTTATTGTACATCATTCCTTTTAAGGCATGATACCGCCAACAACAACTCAAACATATGGGCAGCTGTCATCGAGAAACAATAGACAAGAAACTAGTAATAGACAATTTATTAATACACACATAGAAGAAAGAAAGAAGTAGTTTTTCTACACGGTATAATTTTTGTTATACAATAATGGAGGAGTGGGTTATGGTTGGGAGAGCTGTCCCGAATAAAACTATTGAGAAAAACGTGACTATTATTTGGTACATTTATCGCTAGCAACCCCCCCGACGGGGGAATTCTGTGATTAATATGTTACTTCAATTGAAGGGTTCATCGTGAAGGGTTCATTTTGAAGAAGTATCAATTCGTGAAGCATTCACAAATCTGTGAAGCTTTTCCCATCGCTACAAATTATGATCAGGTGTCAAGCATGACCGTTATGTTATCACTAAGGTCTAAATTTCCTTGCAAAAAAATGTGGACTAACGTCTTTCAGTGAAATTAAGGGACATTCGTTGCTTCATTTCTTCATTTTGCTTTCATTCCCGTGTCAACCGATTCAACCTTGGCCGCCTCCCCAGGGTGGTCGTGAAATTATTTAATATTATATAGATGTTTCGTATAGGTCTCGCAATTTGAATTGATGCGAACAACACAACTTAGGATTGTGCGTGATGGTGCATATGCATTGATACACTTCCGACAACGATTTCCATGAGAAAAGTTACCGAAAAACAGCCTTTTGTCTTGCTTACGCGCCTGCCTCATTAGCAAAAAGGGACATATTCGAAAATTTTGCAAAAGCATTCTAAAAAAATCAAATATAAATGTTTTTTTTTAAACAAAGACGAATATTCCCGGTTCACGAATAACCTGACAATATTTTTAAAACTTCTACTATCATTATTATAAGTGGAAAATGTTGTTTGCGCAATGATGGTGAAATTAGCTAGCAGAGGAATTGAACTCACGACGCGATGCCTGGGTGGAAACTCGACGCATTTGTCAACTCGGCTAGCAGGTTTTAAGTTTTTATAGTGCGTTATTTTTATTCATTAGTTCGAAAAAACCTGAAACCACCGAATGTTTTTTCTTTGATAAAATAGAACTTTTTGAAAGTTCGTTAGAATTTTTTGAATTAGTTAAAACACAATTTAAAATATATAAAACACGCTGTATACAAGCAATATATAACCGAAAACTAATCGGTACCATAAATCGAAGAATTGGAGCCATAAAAACATTTTTGTTTTATTCAGAAATTGAAAAGTTTTATAATGACATTCTGAAATCAGCAAAACTTTTAATTATTTTTTTTTTACATTTTGAAAATAACTGTTTTAGTTAGTAAGAAAGTAATATAAATTGATATACTCTTATATTTATTTTGATATCTTAGTATTGGTAGCTACTAAATGTTTTTTTTTTTTTTTTTAATAATTAAATGATTGACTCCACTGCATATAATACAAATCAAAAATAAAATTTCATAACACATTGCTTAAAAAGTTTCTAGTTACTAATTCTACAAGACGAATTTACTAAGCAGAACAACAGAATAGCGAAAGGAATGAAGTGTTTATGTGCAAAATATAAAATTTAGTTTTTGTTTACAATTTTTCGATTTAAATCTGTGGAAAAGCGGGTAGATATTTTTTCATCCCTTGTCTCGGCTCATCTGTATTCTGAATGGTCGCGAAGCAATGCGAGGGTGCGCGAGGGATAATTGACGTCTTTCCTCCTCGGGCGGGGGGAGGTGGGAGTGATGGGGGCGTTGTAAGTGTTGTGGGTGGCTCCGGGGTGTTTGCGGTGGGAACACATGGTCACGGGAGTATCGATCCGACCCGCCCCGCCCTTCGCGCCCTCCCCGACGCGCCCAGCCCGCACTAATCACAATAATTCGACTCGCATTACATCTGAGCATTTATCGGCAAACACCCCCGACCTCTGCTTATACCTCTGTACCTGCACCTGCATCTGCACCGAGTTCATCTCGTATTCGTGTGTTCATCCGCTCCGGGCAGTCGACACTGTCGGCAGTTAGCTTTGGCCGTACATTTTACCGAGAATCATATTACTATGAATCTCCCTCCCCCCCCCCCCCTTTACGACGTAATTCCCTCGAGGAATGAATGAGACGTTGTAACCTCCGTCAATCTTGCATTTCTCATACGTGTACCCACCGTAGCCAGCCCGCAATATTTTTTTTGTTTTTCGTTTTTATTTTTGTAATATTTTTTGTACCTGCCAAACTGTCTTGTCAACACTAAATTCAATAATGTAGCATTCTCTTTTTGCGCTGTTTTGCTAAATTCGATTTACTTGTTTTTACACTATCTCGGAATGGTAGATACTCCAAGTATCGCCCTGGTGAAAGACCACCATTCAGAATCGAAACGTTGCTTGAAAACGGTATTAGCCGTGTTTGGTGACCAGATCTGAATAGCCAGGTACTTCCCAACCTTCCTCTTCTACTTCCCCTCCCCACTACCTTCAGCCTCACAACATACCCCAAATGGGGATGCCATAGCATCACTGGCTCTAGACGGTTGGGAGCAGTTGGGACTCTTGTGTGATATATTCACTGTAAAAATAAATAAAAAAATCTCACAAATTCGAACAATGTCACAGTTCGCAGCATCTGTAAATACTAAGAGTATTGTTTTGGCATTAATCGTGTTTGGTGACCAGATCTGAATAGCCAGGTACCTCCCAACCTTCCTCTTCCTCATCTATTTCCCCTCCCCACTAACTTCAGCCTTACAACATACCCCAAATGGGGATGCCATAGTCTCACTGGCTCTAGACGGTTGGGAGCAGTTGGGACTCTTGTGTGGTATTCGCTGTTAAAAAATTTCACAAATTCGAACCATTTCACAGTTAGCAGCATCTACAAATAGTAAGAGTAATGTTTATTTCATAAAACGTCGATAATTCTAAAATTAAATTAAAACTATTTTATTGGTAATTCTAACCATTGAAATTATTTTCCTCGTAAATTGCTCTTGAGGTGATATTTCTATGTAGTTAGTATCAATTAACCACGAATTATTATTATTGTCCGAGTTTCAGTCTACTCAGAACTATTGAAAACCTTTAATTAAATATAAAATCTGTGAAACATTCCAGAAAAGAGAGGCCAGGGCCAGAGCTTACTTATCTGTTATCCTCGCTATTCTGAATAAAATAATGTGTTATTGACTTTCTTGGAGCATTCGTTAAAAAATATTTTTTCGACTACGTGATAAAAATAATTGGACGTAGTTATGCAGAAAGCGTCCAACCCACAATTTGCCAAAATCGGGTTTTAGATGTTTCCCATACACAAATAAGAGATTTCTATCTGCTGAAAACTTCAAAACTTCAAATGCAAAATAATGCAGTTATTTGACTTAAATTGAAGTTTAAAAACATTGAACTGAAGAGTAACCTAGGAAATAGTTTTTTTTTTTAAATAAGTACATTGATAGATTATAAATTGCCTGTTTATAATAATTATCATAAAGAAAAAAAAACACTGATATTCACTAAACAAATGCCTATTACACATGTTAATGCTTTTGTATCGTCATATTTTCAAACGCCTTTTTCCCGGCTTCATCTTTTTGTGATTGGATGCTTTCTGCATAATTACGTCCAATTAATACAATACATACTAGTTATTGCTACCCAATTTCTCCCGAGTTACAGTACTCTTTTTTTTTCTTATTGAAAAATATAAACAACCAATACAGCATTTTTTGCCAGTAAATTGCTAATAAATAAATTCAAAGTTCCATAGCTTTTGGTGAAAATGACGTTGAAAGCGGAAAATAGTTGCGTTCACCCATACTTTGACAGAATAAGATGTGCAGGTTTCGTAACACTAGAGCTCACTCTTTGAAAGGTTCCCCCCCCCCACTTTATTGTCATAATTTCGCCACAGAATTTAGGTCAAGCAATGTGAGTTTGAAGAAATTGTCAGGTAGGCACTCTTCCTCTATTGTACAAGTGAATCTGCCTACAAATATTTATTTACATTTACACCATGGCGAAAGAGCTTCATTATTTTTGTAATGAGAATCTCAGTCGGTTGGAATAAATTGCCACCTGGCAATATAAGCCCACCTTATACCGAAACGTAATAAAATGTTCACGAAGTGTTAATAACTATATTAATGTGATGTTTTGTTCCAGAAGGTGACCAGGGCTCCTGGGAACTGGGGCTGTCTTACGAGTGCAGGTCCCTGCTCTTCAAGGCGCTCCACAACCTCATCGAGAGGTAAATACCAACCAAACCGTCTTTCCTATGTTACCCCAATTGTTATGCACCCTCGGTCAAATGTTCATTCAGAGTTTCGGCACTGTCTAACCCCTAGTAACATTTTACTAATATACTCGGTGGATTAGGTATGTTTATACAGCCTCCTCATGCAAAGCAATGAAAGGAAGGAAAGATGATTCTAGTTACCACCAAACTGATTTAATGTTAATTTAATCCAAAAAGTGTATGGAATAAATATGAGAGTTTTTAAAAATATGCTATGTACGAGCCTGTTCAAAAGAAAAGGTGAATTTTGAATTTTCGCGGGCTGTGTACATTCGATTATCGATTTTTTTGTTGTTGTTATGTTGGTACACATATGTTTATCATATGTTAGCATTATCAGCCATTTTGGATTAGTGGTTTGTTTTTGACAACTGGAAAGGTTAGTCACGTTTATGTGTTCTTCGATTTTTTACTTTTGAAAAAAATGGATCAAATAATAAAATCCATGATTTGTTTTTCCACAAATCCAGGACGCTCATCGTCATTAACATCTTCTCGGCCTTCTGTAAAGCGCTTGTACCACTTATAAACACTTTTTTGAGACAAAGTAGACTCGCCGAATGCCACAGTCAACATTTTAAGTGCGTTGGAGCACTTTATTCCATTTTTAACGCAAAATTTAATACATATTCTTTGATCCATTTTTTTTTCAAAAGTAAAAAATCGAAGAACACATAAACGTGACTAACCTTTCCAGTTGTCAAAAACAAACCACTAATCCAAAATGGCTGATAATGCTAACATATGATAAACATATGTGTACCACCAACATAACAACAACAAAAATCGATAATCGAATGTACACAGCCCGCGAAAATTCACCTTTTCTTTTGAACAGGCCATGTATTTCGATATAATATCTCTTCGATACGGTTATGAATCTTTCTCCAAAATAATAATAATTGGCTGATTTATATAGCGCCGTTTTCGTGACAGAAATATCACCTCAAGGGCGCTTTGCAACATAATATTAAAACTAAAACTTTATACTAACTTATGCCTAATATTTATAACTAGTGACTTACAACTGACATATTTACATTGACAAATACATGTAGTGGTTGTTGCTCGTGATGCCGAACCTAGGGCAAAAAAAAAACGGAATAAGCAATAGTAAACTAAGTAATAATAGAGCGGTAAGATCTTTGGCTCTGTGCCCTATCTCATGCGTTCAAATCGCGAGCAAATGAATGTATGTATTAACAAATTTGTTTTTTCCGTATAATAAAGTGATGCAAAACATAGTATATTTGAACTTAGTTAAGTAGAATATCACACAAATACCACAATTTAGAATATAAACGTTGCTTATAATGGCTTTAGCTATGTTTAAGTTTTTTTTATCTAAGCATCTTAAAATCATTTAGCAAATAATAATAATAACAGTGAACTTATATAGCGCAGTTTTGTGATATTTCACCTCACGCGCGCTTCATACTTAATTACCTAACCTAATATAACAAGGAGAAAAAAATGATATATAAAATGTATACAAATTAAAATTCTCTAAAATCATGATCGTTATCATAAATCATGAGAGAAAAAAGTTCAGATATGGGTATAACAGTGCATGTGTACATCAACAGAGATAGATAAGTTATAGTCTGATGAATACCCATTTTTTAGCCTAAAAAGCGTAAAAAAATATCTTGTACTCTTTATAGTTTGTACGTGAATATATTGTAATGCGAGTTCTAGACGGCAGAATTGTTGACTTAACTTGGCTTCCAACAAAATACAAAAATAACCATTTGATGCACTTTACATTATTGAAATTTTTCGATAAACTTGTTGTTAAAGATTTCCGCTGTTATGGTTAACCATATTCGTTAACGAACGAAAGATTTGGTTGACACGTGTTACCTTGGTGCTAAGTCTTTAACTTGGGTTAATGTTTCAAGAGCATTCTTATTTATATTGTAATTAAAAACTACATATTAATTTGAAATTTAGAGCTATTAAAGTAGTCCATTTTATAATAATGTTGTTCTTATAACCAACTAAATTGCTATATTAATTTGACTGAAAACAAAGGAGTTGTAAATATGTATGTACACACGTTTTACCCAAGTTTTACTAAAGTCATGGTGTTTGAAAGAGAAAGTACGCAAACATCGTGCCCCTTGAGGTGATTTTTTACAAAAACGGCGCTATACAAATTATCCAAATATTATTAATATTAATATAGTTGTGAATGATTAATACTTGGAGCAAGTGGACGAGTTTGTGTATTTAGGAAGTATGTTTACGAGAGACGGAAAGGCTGATAAGGATATTGAAAGAAGGGTGAATGCAGGAAACTCCATTAATGGAGGACTAAACGCTGTTGGCGCAAAGAAGAAATTGTCCAAAAAATCGAAACTAGCAGTCCACAGTGGAGTGCTTATACCAACCCTGATGTACGGCAGTGAGGCATGGAACTGGCAGAGGAAGGATGAAAGTAGACTGAATGCTGTGGCAATGAGATCCCTGAGACGCATGTGCGGTAAAACCATGTATGACCGTATTAAAAATGTGGATATCCGGAAAGAATGCAAGGCTTATGTAAGCGTAATGAATAGGATCAAGAAAGGAACGCTTTGATGGCTTGGGCATGTAGAGCGAATGAACGAAGAAAGGAGTGTGAAAAGAATATATGATGCGAAAGTGAATGGAAGAAGTCGAGGAATACATGGCACGATCAAGTAAATCAAATACTTGAATCGGGTCATGTGAAGAGTCAGAATAACAGAAGAGTATGTATGAGACGATGTATGAATGTAGCAAGGAGTGTGTACCAAGACAGAGTCGTGTGGCGGTCCGTCCTCTCTGCGGAGAAACGGCGTGATGGTTAGTTAGATACACATTTATGTTGTAATTTTTCTTATTTCACTTTATAAATTTCCTCCATTCATTCAAAACACGAGGAACTTACGACCACCAAAAAAAAGTCTCGTATCACTAGTATTACTACCTTTTATTGATCCCACGCGTACTTCTTGAATGGCTCTGAACAAGCCGACAAGCAGTAGATTCCGGATAACGCTTTCGGGGCAGGCGCGTGGTGCGCGCGGCTTATTCGAGGCGCATCTGTGTCGGTCTTATTTTTCGATGCTCCCAAACTAGTTTTCCGCTGTCAGAGCAGAGTCCCAAGAAAAGAAAGTAAATTCACCGCGTTGCGGTAAATACCGCCGCGCGGAGAGGGGAAAGGCGATGGACCACGCAGCGCTGTGAACTGTACATAATAATAGTACGCTTTTAGGGAATGCTGCAAACCGCAACATTCCGTTAATCATATTTTTTGTGATGCAAGAGATACAACGAACGATGCTACGCGGAGCCAGTTGAACTATGGCATCTCCGCTTTGGGAATGCTGTGATATGGAAAAAAATAGGGTTGGGAATTATCTGGATATTCAAATCTGGTCACTTTTAAAAAAAAAATTTTACTTGAATACCGCACGAGTCTCAACTGCTCCCAACCGTCTAGAGCCAGTGAGACCATGGCATCCCC
This sequence comes from Drusus annulatus, assembly GCA_022651775.1. Classification (NCBI taxonomy): domain Eukaryota; kingdom Metazoa; phylum Arthropoda; class Insecta; order Trichoptera; family Limnephilidae; genus Drusus; species Drusus annulatus. The sequence goes on along the minus strand of JAGWCC010000479.1, from coordinate 457,697 downwards.
AATAGGGGTATGTTGTGAGGCTGAAGGTAGTGGGGAGAGGATTTAGATAAGGAAGGGGAAGGTTGGGAAGCACCCGACTATTCAGATCTAGTCACCAAACACGGCTAAAGCCATTTCAAGCAACGTTTCAATTCTGAATGGTGGTTTTTCACCAGGGCGATACTTGGCGTATCTACCACTCTGGAAATAACTATGGCCAAAGTAATTTTGAGTATAATTTCGGTTTTTAATGATGGGTTCTTTTTAGGGCGATAGCAGAGAGTATCTTCCACTCGAGGACGTAGGTGATAATAGCTTTTTTTTGCCAAGAGCCAAGGAGCTTACCGGCTCTGCAATTGAGATCATCGTTTCAAACGTGTACCATCCTCTGAGTCATCTATTGATTATCAACAATATACATATTGTCCCTTGCAGAGGCGGCTCTGGGGGTTCAGAAGTGGAAGGTCAATTGAAAGAAAATCATAAATTTTTTCTTAAGAAGCAATCACATGGTGGTTAGACATTATATTAATAATAAAAGAAAACTTTGTTTTAAACCACAGAATTTATTATAATGAAGGCCAACCGGTTTCGCTTAGATCAAGCTTCGTCAGGGCACATATAATAACTGTCAGTTATTATATGTGCCCTGACGAAGCTTGATCTAAGCGAAACCGGTTGGCCTTCATTATAATAAATTCTGTGGTTTAAAACAAAGTGTTCTTTTATTATTAATAAAATCATAAATATTAGCTAATCCAACCTTTACGCCTCTCGATCCTTAAGTAAACAATATTACATCTTACATCCATATGCGGCATTTTTTTAGAACCTTAACTCATAATTTCTGAATTCGTGATGTGTTGACGGTGTTCACCTCGGATTTGTAGCGGCATAAAATAAATATAATACAAAATACCAATATAATGAATTTGTCGGTACTCACCAATATCCGAAGCCGGTAACACAATATTGTTTTTTATCTTATCACTAATTAACACATAAAACTTGAGTGTTTTTTCTATTATTTATAAATGTTTTGACATCGATTGAGCAGTAATTACTATGAATGCAGCTCCGCTGAAATTGAAAATTTCTACAAAAAATCCATGTACCTAAATAAAAGAGTGGGGTGTGTACACAGCCCTTGGATTCTAATAATAAAAAAGCAAACTAACATTTCTTGTATATTAAATCCACCCTTCTTTCTTTGGCCGCTGCAAAATGATCAATAACACGGCTGTGGAATTTATCTATTTTAGAAACATATTTTTTTTCGATACTAAGCATTGCAAGCGAGCTAAGTCTGTCTTGACTCATTGTATTTCTTAAAAATGTTTTAATGCGTTTTAGAGTTGAAAAACACCTTTCACTTTCGACTGTAGTCATTGGTATCACACAAATTATTTCAAGTACTTTAATGGTTTCAGAAAAAATCTCCTGGAAATTATTGCTCATTAAAAATGTAAAAGCGATACAGCACTGTTAGCGTGGTGTAAGTCATCGCGTTGGTAAAACACAATTAACTCGTTTTTTAACTTTGATGAATCAATTTCATCAAATTGATTCAATAAACTTATATGTGTTGTTGGAAAACAACGGTTAAATTCGGCAAAGTTATCTCTATTAAATAAATTCGATAAAATGAGGTGATCGCTATATTTGAACCTACTTTCCATTTCCACTAGAATAGTATCACAAACTTCTATCGCTACCAAGTGACTGTTTTCATCAACACGCCTTTTCTTACATTCGCCTTCTACAGAACTGATTGAATCTGCGGGATTGGAACTTAATTCTGCTCGTATAACCAAAATATGATGTCTAAATTCCCCGATATGTTTTTGTATTGATATTGCATCCAAATTTCTTTTTTTGCATTTGCTTAAATAAAATTTCACAGTGAGGCATTATTTTATTAAAGAATGTTAACCAGTAAATAAAAAAACTCTTTTCTAGGTTATTTATCAAATTGTGTGCCTGACTTATAGTGTTTTGATCATTTTCCTTTTCCAAAATTAAGTTTAAGCATTTCAGAATATCTGATTTATAAGTGAAGACAGTCATTATGCATTTAGCATTGAAACACCACCTGGTTGGAGCTGCTTTTGGTAGACGAGCTTTAACGGTTTCGTCTAAAAATTGCATTCGCTTTGGAGATCTTGAAAAAAAAACGGAAAATGATTGAACGGTTGCAAAGAAAACCTTCACTCCCGTCGTTATCGTAGATGCCTTTTGCAAAATAAGGTTTAATTGGTGAGCATAACAATGAACGTATTGAGCACGAGGGAAAGTTTCTCTGATTCTAGTTTGAACGCCCCCAGTTTTTCCTGACATGACGGCCGCCCCGTCGTAGCTTTGTGCTATCAGCTGTCGCGGTTTAACTCCCAAGATTCTTAACTCGGTTAATATCTCTTCGGTCAATCCTGCTGCCGTGCAAACCCCTGGGTTTACAAATTTCCAAAAACGTTCGCATGCAAGATTTTCTTTCAAATATCTAATTACAAATACCATTTGAGTTTTAGTTGAACTGTCTGTTGTCTCGTCTACCTGTATTGCGACGTACTCAGATTTCTGTATATCTAGTTTTATTTCTTCTTGAGATACTGCTAAAATTGAGTCCAGCAAATCATTTTGAATCGTTTTAGATAAACCTTTAAAACTCGAAGAACTTTCTAAATGTTCTTTCAATACAATATCTATTTCCTGGATGAAATCAATTAGGCCACGAAATATACCTGGATTATCTGACTCTTTTGACTCATCGTGACCCCTTAGTGCCAGCTCAAATTTTCCACAAAACTGGATACACTTCAATATTTTTGTTAAAATATGTCTATTTTTATCTACTTTTTCATTGTGATCTACAATTGCTTTACGATATGCGCTATCTAATTGAATCCGAATATCAATGGTTCCTAGTAAAACAAAGCTCATTGAATTATTAATATGCAATGTCGAGTTAGAGTGCTTTTTTATTTTTTCCTTCAAGTGTTTTAAATCACTAACTCCAATTTCAGTCCATTGCTTTTCAGTTTTAGAGTCGAAAAGTAAACAATGAAAACAAAAATATACGTTCCTTTTTTTTCACACCCACAAATCCAGTCACAGAAACTATAACTTTTGAGATTAAAATATCGTTTAATGTCTTTATTTTTTTCTTTCGATATAGAGATTATTTGCATTTGTGGCTTTGGCCGGCCAATACACTTGATTTCAACACGCTTTTCGTGGTTCAATGAACTGCTCGCGACTGCTTTTAATATGAAATCAACTGAATTATACATATTTAATTATTAAAATGCAAATTACGTACATCAGCAAAGGTAAACAAAACCCAACTGCCAACTGCCACAATATACACTTGTTCAAAATGGCCATTGTTTCAACTTTCAACCTTTCAACCGTATTAAAATTTTATCGACATCTCTTTCAAGCATCTTTCATAATTGTATGTCCATCTCTGCTGGGTCATGGCCCGCGTTTCTCATCAGATAGCAGCGGATTATGAAATTTTGCATACATGAGACATGTTAGTGTTTATTCTATGTATTATATCGAATAGAAAGAGAAAAAAGATTACTCATGGGTCAATTTTTATTTTGGCCACGACACATAAGCAGATAAGTTTGATTTTTGGACGCTAGATGGTAATACTCTCGATTATTAACACTGATAATAATGAACAAGCGGACGCTAGATGGTACTAATACCCGCGATTTTCAAAATTTTCGACTTATAATAATGATCAACCATCAGTTGGTTTGTTTTAAATCAGATTTTTTATTGATAATTGTCGTTGCATATTTTTGGGGGGTCAATGTCCAAATGACCCTAAGGGGCGGCCGCCACTGGTCCCTTGATGGTATTCAATAGCTACACCCGCCTAATTGAATTCGTTCTAGGTAGGCATGGCAAGACCAAGGGAATCAAAGAGGTTGAATAATCATCGACCATGTGTGTGCCAGATATGTGGCGTTCAATCCTCTGTACCTCTGTTGCTAGATAGTCGAGATAAACAAATGGCCTGGCTGTCAGATCAGATGTGAATGCTAAGGTTCAAAGTACGCCATATCACTTCCAAAGGCGTATGTTGTGTTTTTTCCGGATATATATTTTTTAATCGTCCCTGTGAAAAAATAATTTTGGCAACAAGTGTAGTCACCGGTTCCGGCAGATCCGATTCTCACACAGCCGTGGGGCACTTCTCCGAAAGGGCCCCGCCGGTCCCTTCAGCTGCCCCGGCTATTTGCTACTTGCCCCGCGGGGACTAATGTTATGATCGGGGCGGGCTAAATACTTCGCCTCCCATCTCCTCCCGTCTCCCACTCGGGCCGAGGAAAGGGAAGAAGTTATCTAACGGCAACGGAGGCACATCTCAGAATCAAATCTCCCCACGACCTTCACGCGGCGATACTCACTATCATCTCTAATACACATAATAATAATAATAACTTCTAATAAGGTACATAAACAAGAATGTGTGTAAATTGCTATTGTACCTAGCTATAGCTATCTAGCATATTCTCATGCAGGCACCTCGCCAGCGGGCTAGACTCGTGTCATTGTGTCAGCATGCGAAACTTGAACTGCCTCGCTCTCTTTTGTTGATACGGTTAGCTATCCGGGTGACTCGCGCGCCGCGGCCGACCGTGTTTGGCGGCGACGCCGCTGACACCTAACTGCCGGCGGCGGAACTAGAAATTTCGCAAATGCGTCTTGTTTACAAGGCAGGAATGCCAATTTTTTGAGTCGAATTAAGCCGATATTGAACACTAAATGATCTTTAGCCAATTGTCAGTATACTATCAACGCTAATTTGCTTGCATGTTAAGAATATTCGATCAATTATACTACTAATGATTAATTTACGTATCAAAATCAACCCTGTGAGCATTAACTATATTTTTTCCAAGATTTCTGCTGTCGAATATTTAAAAAATGTTTTGGATATTGTGATTTAAAACTGTATTTTTTCGTAGTCAAGCATGTAAGCGTACTCGTTAAATAATTCCTGACCTCGTTTACATAATGTTTGGGGTGAATGCATTCCTCTATTGTACAACTGGGTGATTCACACCTTACTCATTTGTCTATATCAACTATTTTCAACTATGACAAAATATTACAGTAACAATCTTACTTTTATTTTTAAAGGCAACTTATTATTTGTTTCTATTGATAGTGTTTACATTGCCCACATTCTGGCGGGATTAGGTTGAGTTAAATTAAGTACGGTTAGGTTAAGTTAGGCTAAGTTATTAGCTTTATACAATCGAAACCCTGTTTTTGTTGACTTATAAGATCTTAAGTCACGATGTAATAATTCTTCGACAGTTTTGCAGTTTCCATCGTTATACCCTAATGTAGAAGAAGGTATTAGGCTATGTATGTTATGCCATAACATACATAGCATAATACGCCAAAAATCACCATATATTATAAATAAACTTTTACATGTAAATGTTATTCATTTCCAGAATGATATATATATATATACAATTAGTATTGCGCTGGTGAGAGACCATTCACAAATCAAAATATTACTTGAAATTGCCTTAGCGACTAAATCACAGTAGCCAGGTACTTTCTGACTCTCTTTCCCATCTCTTTAACCTCTACTTCCTTCAGTCTCAACACACCTCAAAGAGGACACCATAATGTGACACATTTTGAATTATCCATGTGCTTGTTTTTTGCAGATGCCTGCTGTCGCGCGACTTTGTCCGACTGGGGAAATGGTTCGTCCAGCCCTACGACGGCGACGAGGACGACATCACGAAAAGGTAACGCCACCGACACCCCTTTGCACTGCGCCACCTCGGCCACCCCCATCGTTTGGAAGCTCCCCCGGCGCGCTGGCCGCACCTGGCCCGGGCGGACAGGAGGAAAGCCTTCCTATATTAATAACTGAGATCTCTGTGTGCCTCTTATCGAGTCGAGAGTGGTACTTCGTTCTCCTCAGTACAATTGAGTCTGATTTAGATTAACGACGCCACCAACTACAAGGTTGAGCGTTTCAAGCTGTACTCGCCATTCGGGCAATCGACCTGTGTAGATTTTATATGATATATGTCTGACGTGTTTTGTTTACATGTTTTTTTTTCAGCTGTTGGCACCTGTCGTTCTCATTTGCATTCTTTGTGCACGGGGAGAGCACGGTGTGCGCCAGCGTGGACGTGCGCCAACACCCCCCCGTGCGTCGCATCTCCGCCACCAAGCCGCCGCCCCACAACACCAAAGGTACGTCCCTCAGTCAACCAGGCCTCACATTGTAACTCTCGAATCTTTATATAACAGGCGAAGATGCATTTAACAGTATTTCAGTACCTAACGAAAGATCTCCATTTAGTATTGAAACGCAGATTAAAATTCTAATATCTTTTGAAGCCATGTAATCTATGTTGCTTTCAGATCAATGAAATAAACCTGTGATACTGTCACCACATTATGTTCACAATTGGCTCTTACTTGTCTAGTGCCAGTAATCGTTTGAAAGATTTTCATACTAGTCTTGCACTTGTTTGATAGGACCAGAATCTGTAGGAATTTGTCAGATATTTTCCTATGTCCACTTGTCTGAGAATCTGCCACTTAGATCTTGCCAATGTGTCTAGGTATTGAGGCCCATCCTGCTGAACTGTCAATGTTTTACTACCCAGATTTGCGAGGTCTATACAAAGTATGAAATTTCAAGTGGTTTAGTATTTAATACCATCCCGTTTGTGATCTGTAATATTTAAAAAACGAATAATTCAGACGTTTTTTGACAGTTTTAACAACTTGCATATTTAAAAAGAAGACAAAGAGAAGAGAATTATTTTTTACTTTAATTTGACACAATAGGCCCCGAGGTAGATGATTTTACTCTGGGCTTATGTCATATTTGAGGATGCTGTGTGGAGAGCCTTTTTGAGGAATGGAAGGAGTGAATCTCGATCTTAAAGAGTATGTAGGAGGAAGGGAGGAAACAGAGGTTGGCAAATAATTCCACAGCTGAGCTGTTGAATACAAGTACAAGATGTAGAAGCAACCCGTTCTCGTATGTCCAATGTCAACCGTGTACAAATGTTGGGCGCGCGTTTGGCAAGTTTTACGACTGCACCGGTGCCGAAGGGATCAACGACACAAGTTCCTCAGAGTATCTTCCATTGAAATATCGGTAGAACAAAGACAGCATTCCCACCTAACGTTTGTGCTCCAGAGATAGCAGTGTGTTTATTAAGATAGGGGATCAAACGGATCACCCATTTCTGCATTCAAATGTTTTTTCAGGTATTTTGGGGCTCCAGATCAAAGGTGGCTGCCAAGTTCAATGTTGTGTGCTATTAATGTATCGGTGGGCCCTGTACAGTCAGCTTCTGAGAGGCTGGCTATCTTAACTCTGGCTTGACGAAGCCCCCGTGCCTGAGCTGGTTGCTTAAAGTCACGCCAAGCATGCCAATGGAAAGCTTGTTAGTAAAATTGTTTCCATTGAAGGAGACTAGATTGTCATTTCAATCCCCTTTAGTCATAATCAAACATGAGTGGTCTTTGAAACATTAAATTTGACAAGGTTATTCTTATCCCAAGAGGAAACTGTCTTGAAGTTAAGTCAAACCGAAATTAACAAGGTCCCTTGTGGGGAGTAGATTTAGAAAAATATTTTTTTGGCTCAACCAGCATTATCGAACTCTGTGTTTGTTTGTGTTGCAGTCATCCTGGCCCCGTTCGGCCTGGCCGGCAACCTCGTGTCCGGCGAGGCTGCGAGCGGCGCCATGGTGGACGCCTGGCGCCACTTCTACCCGTTGGAGGAGGGCGCCTCGTGGAGGTGGCCGTGGGTGGTGTGCGCATGCGCTACCCCGCGCGCTACACGCTTCTCACGCAGATGGACGCCCCCCCTCCATCGGCGCCACCCGAACCCCCGCCACTTTTGGCACACCGGACCCTCACGCAACTAGGACTACAGGTAACACAGACGTCCTTGGATCCTGAGGCATGTTTGATTGCAATGAAACATTTTCTACTCTGTTGCTTGAGGCTCTTTGTTAGAATTGTGACAAAACATAGGATGATTAATTGCAATGAAACAATTTTAACACTTGTTGAACACTCTTACACAGTATTTTTTTTCCATATAGAGACCTTCATCCCCCTTTCCTGACTTGGCATTGAACAAAATAATATTAACCTTATATCCAGTGGCGGCTTATGGGTTCTAATTGAATTTATAAAAACCAGTAATAAAAGAAAATTCTTTGGTAAAATGAAAAACAGTGTTTAGTGTTAACACATTTTATAATGCAGTTTGACTTTCTCATTATGTTGAGGAAGTCAAACTACTGGCGGTATCCATTTTATAAATCTAATTTATTTACCTCACCAATACATTTGATAATTTTTCAATCCGGCACTAGAGACAAAACATAGGTTATCTGTTTTCAAAACCACAAAGAACTTTTATTAAAACAATGTGAAATTTCAATTTCTTGTTTTGAGAAATATTTCATTCCGGATAAGGATAATTCCTGTCTCTTAAAGTATCTGTTGATTTGGTGATGCCATGGGTGCAACAGTTGATTCATTATTTTTATAATTGTATGTATAATGCTATATGGAATGTATGGGAACCATCTCCACATCATCAATTTATTCTTCTGAGGTAGCAAAATATTGATTGCATTATTGATTATTCCAGGAAATGGAACTGGTGGGAGGAACGGACACCGGAATGGACCTGAAGCCAACCAAGGAGTGGGAGTTTGTCGACCCCACAAGGAGAACCAACTGCTCATGTTCCAAGTAAGCAGCTTTTCTAGCGTAGACTTATGTCATGACACACCCGATGCTCAGTTGGCGGGACTTGCTGATTACTATTACTAGATGTATTACGGACTGTTTTCACTAATTATCCTAACTGCCAAATGACTACTCGTCAGAGTGTTATGCTAAGCTAGTGAAACGGGCTCTAAATACATATTTCTTAGTTTAATATCTGCCTGAGGGACGTCTGTCAGATAGAAAGCGTTCTACTTTTGTTTACTTATTGTAATGCTTTCTTGTTTGCATGTAATTAAGCTTCTGTAGAAATCCATAACTCTGTGTTATGGATCTTAGAATATTCAGGTACGTCTTGGGAATGGCAATAAGCATTTTTGTTTGAAGTAAGTGTCGTAATTAATAATGAAAGCAGAGATACTGTAGTTAGTGATAAATGCAATGGGGAGCACTATTACTTCTCGCATGCAGTATTGTGCTGTAGATGTTGTTACTATGCGCACGGTTGTATGCACTCCTTGTTGCTCTATGAGATATCCTATCTCTTATATCAGGAAACTTCACAATAACAGGCAGACGGGTCTTTCGGAGTTGAGTCCTTCAGAAAGAGAATAGTCCATAACTGTCTGGAACTTTCTAAAACTGTCCATGACTCTTTTGGTCTATCTGGGGCTATCTAGGAATGTCCAGGATCTCCACGAATCTGTTATGATGTCTATGATGCTAGTATATTTAATAGTATAAGAGAATAAAGGTAGGCTAGGTTAGGTTAACAAGATGACACTACTTGGTGAGGTGAGGTTAGGTTAGGCGGCCCATGGAGAGGAGAGGTTGAGTAGCTTGGTGTGTGTGTTCCAGATGCTGGGCCGGCCGGCGCGGGGAGCGACGGAGAGCTCTCGCTGCCCCCTTCCACCGCCGCCCAGCCCCCGCCCACATCCCCCACACCCCACACGCTGCCCTCCAGCCGTGAGTCACCCCTTGCGGTGTTGGTGTTGGCCCCCAATCGCCTACCCTCGTGCATCTAGTCTGCATAACAAACATTACACCCAACCATACAACTGCTGCCTGATCGCTGCATTCCATCTCCCACATATATTGCTATGAGCTAGCGACTTGTCTTGCACGCAGTTCCATAGCGATTGACTTAACATTATGCCAAACCTTTCCACTTGTCCGCCAGCACAATGTCATTGCAGTTCTGCATCATGCAGTACATCTAAAACACATGTCCGCTTTTTGTAACTAGTCTAGGGATATCCATCAGCTGAATGTTGTTGAAATTTCATATGATTCATCATTCTTTGTTTGTCCTCATTATTTAATTGTTATAATGCTTGAAGTCCCGAATCACTTCTAACATTTAGTTGAGGGTTTATATGAATATGAAGCTTGTTTCAACATGTATGCGTAGAATTATTGCATTTTTCTCTTTATTTGTTACGCCTCCTTTAAGTGTGGCATGAAGTTATCATAGTGCCTCTAATTCATCAGGATGTGTGGAATTTGATAAGGTTAGTGTTTTAACTGCCCTTTAGAACATTTTTACTTGTTGCATTCTTGAACTGAAGCCAAACTCAAATAAAAAATTATGATAATATAGATGAAACCTTAAAAAGTTCCAATTTAACATGTTTTCCCACCTAAGAAGTAATTTTTCCAACAGCAATAAAAATCCAAACCATTTATTCATTTTGTTCCCATTTGATATGTTGCACTTATGTTAAGATTTCCTGCATGAGAAGTATAAAAATATGGTCTCTCAATAGTGAATTGTGGTAAAGTTGTGACAATCCAGATGTCTTTTTTATGTTTGCAATTTGGAAAATAATTAAATAAACTACCCGAGACTTAAAAGGTTTCAAATGATTTGATTGAATGCTCCCTTAATAAACTTCTTAAAAGGGTTTCCCCGTATATGGAATGTATGCAATATTTCTGGAAATTATGAATCCAATCAAATCAATTCCTCGATCCATCACCTTTCCACCAGCATGATGATCATCTCAACATAATTACAGTGAATTGTCTACTAATAATTTGTATATTTGCAGGTGCCTGAGTGTGGGAGGCTCGCAAGGCACCCCGGGCGGAGGCTCCCCAGGCAGCTGCGGTGGAGGCTCCCCGCTGGGCGGGGGCGGCCCCTCCCCTCTAGCCCCCCTGTCAGCCCCCGCCCCCCCAACGCCCCGCCAGGCACCCCCACCACCAGTGTTGGCGCTGCCGCACACGCCTGCCCCAACGCCTCCCATGCACCCCCATACGCCCCATACACCCCACACACCGAGACCCAGTCAGGTCAGCAATATAACACTCCTCTCAATATATCATCGATTATGGTCCGTCGTTGTCGACTTTGAGTCACCGGTTACTTGTTTGATTTCCTGTTACGGTGCAAAATTATATTGGCTAAGACCAGAAGCATAATACTAATTTGGGACTCAAGTGTTTAAACTCATTAAATATTGACATATACTAATGAGATATCTGTTTTTGACAAGAATTAAATAGTTCACACATAAGTTAGGTTACTTGTAATTTTGGTTGAACATTGTCATTGTGATAATAGAGATATTTTTGTTGCAAATTTCGGCATTGACATTCCGGGTTTTATCATTGTGATTGTTAAGATTAGTGGGCCTTACAAAAATGGCTTTGAAGATCTTGCAAGGAACATTCATTATTTAAATTAAACAATTTCTTGAAAGTTGGCAAGCTTACATATTTAGTTATTTCAGTTCATTTTTCAATTTCAACTGCGTAACTTTTTTAACATATTAGTTTGTTTATTTTCTGATGGTCACACGTGATTCAGCCCCAAATACAAGGCTCATCTTGATTCCCGAGTCTCTGCTCAACAAAGATCTGGAGAGTTAAAGTTGTCCCTGTTTGAAGTTTTCACTAAAAAAGTTAAACTCGAATCCGTACAGCGATTGCTCCAATTCTCATAAATAAATCATTTACCAAATAGATCAATAGGGACAAAAAAAAACTCACAAAATAAAAAATGTTTGTATGGTGTTGATGCGCAGATGAATGTAGATTCCCCTGGAGAGAGTTTGAAGCGGCCCATTCTGGCGCTGCAGGACCCCGAACCCGACCCACTGGAGGAAGAACGGCCCCTGGACCTGCTGTACGACTACTCCACGCTGCACGCATGGTACAGTCCCTTAACCTCACTTGTTACACGCGCAATGAGACGCATACTTATTTTATTAATTCTCGTAACAAACACAAATATATACAGATCTACAAACATATCTTTGCAAGCGGCCAAAAGAGGAACTAACAAATATACAATTTTTCTGCTTCTACAATATCTACAGTAGCGTTGTCCCCGACTGCACAGATATGTATGTCGATCTGTACATATTTATAACAGATTATGAATTAATTTTATCCAAATTATAGTACTTTATTACGAAAACTCATTCTCAAGTGCGCTATATATGTTGATCAGTGTAATTTTTTTTTCTATTTATAATGACAATTAAGGTTGTTTCCTTTTTTTACAATTAAGTTTAAATCTGTATCTTTGCACTATGAATACTGCATAAAATAATAATTGAAAAAGGGAATTGGACACCAAACTTAAAATTACAATGTAGCGAGAGGCAGGACTTTTCAATATAAAGAGTTGATTGTGAAGACTCTTTAGCTCGCAAGATAAAACTTTAAACCCCACTGGGAAACATGATGAGCCCCCAAGCCTAGGCCAGCCATGAGACAGTAGGGGTACAGTTCTGTCAGAGTAGAGGCAGGATGCGGGTGTGCTAATGTTTGTTGTATTTGTATGTCGGCAGGCTCAACCACCCCGTGAAGAAGGTGAAGCACGACGAGGGCGGCAGCTGGGAGTGGGTGGAGGAGGGTGGGTTAGGGGGGCGGCGCGGCGAGGACCTGTACGCCGGCCACACGCACACCAAGATGGCCCCCGTGGAGCCGGCGCCCGCCTGCAGCCCCCACTACCTCAAGGACGGCAAGGCGGAGACCAACCAGGTAGGCCGCCCGCAGGGAGCATGCATTAGTTAGACTTGACACAAGTGTATGTGTATGGTGGCTATATATAATGCTGATGCTGTACACTTTCAGGACGATGCCAATAAAGAGAATAAGAACCTGTTCACCTCAGATGGGCTCCAAGCCTCGTACAAAGATTTAGACCAGATATTTGATAATTCGGATGATACAAGTGGGGACGAGACGGTAAGACTTGTGAGTGTTGCTTGTTTTGTTACTAATCTCCTTTTCCTAACTGTCTTCCACCACCACCTCCTTCATCGCCTTCAACCATTCTCAACCAACCGACTTCATCACTATAACAACACCGCAGTCGTCAGCTAGATCCGTTCTCATTCACTCACAACACTCACCATTCCGGCTACTTTCTATCACCATCATGCCGCTCCTGGAGTCTGGCTGCCGAGCTAACTTCCCGTTGTTGTTGCAGCTTCAGGTGCACACGCCGCCCGACTCCAACAAGTCCGTCGTCAACGGCGAGAGCGAGGGAGGCAGCGCAGGGCGGTTGGGGGGCGGCTTGGGCGGAGGGCGTGTGGGGGCCGTGTCGCCCGAAGAGCTGTGCAAGATGTTCCCCACGCCGCCCTCGCTGGAGCCCTCGCTGCAGGCCTCGCCCTCCGCCTTCACGCTGCCTGAAACCGAGCACGCCACACTGACGCGCTGCGGCTCCCCTCCCGATGAACCCATCGCGGTGAGTTCTCATATTACATCTAATCAATCTCACTCAGCTAACAATCTTCATGTGATACATTAATATGCTCTCTGTCATGATTCACATTAGCTCTTCTTTTTTTAGTCAACACTACAAGTTCACTGTCAGTTATTTAAACCTCAAAGCATATGAAAAAGTAAAATCGGAAGCTTTCTATGTTTAAGTCTTTGCAGGGGTTTGAAAACTGGGATGAATTAAAAAAAAACAATTATAAAGTTTAATCTTGGGGGTAAGGGTTCAATAAACACAACTATAAGACAAAATATGTATTACAATGAAACCTGCTTATAAGGATCCCACACAAGAAGTTTTCTTTTCCGATCCCTTGGAAAACCTTATAAGAGAGTTTCAATGTATTTAATGATAATTTATTTAGAAAAAATATGGAATGAGCCTGCAAGTTTATAAATGATTATGCTTCATATAAAATATTATATACACTACATGATATCGCCATATAGATCAGACCATCAGTAACTAATTTCACCCTCAAACACACAAGTACTATGTCGTCTATGTTGGTATTGTGTTATGTTTTTTCTGCTTGGTGTTGTTTATATTATCATCATTTCATAATAAATGCAGGGTATTATTTATGAACAGTTAATAAGTATATGATTGCATTTATCGAGGAAGTTTAAACAAAGAATCCTCCAATAAAATCCCCAAAAAATTGCACTTGTCGGTGTTGTCAAACATACAATTGAATCGGGGGCTGAGGGTTAATTACGTAACTTTAGAATTTTTATTTTCTTTTATTTATTTTTCTTTAATGTTGTTTCGAAACTGTCTTGTCACAATGCAGTGATGCACAATCAGCGGCCTATTTCGTACGCCCCCCTTGTCAAAATAAAAAATCTAATTGTTTGACGTGACATTCTGAATTTTGTAAAGGTTTTTTTTACTATTCCATATCTCATGTCCTAAACGAATTCTCTAGTGGTAGTGCCTATTTTTAGATTTCTCACCAAAAATATTGATAAATAGACAGTTTCAGGGTTGAATTAAATTTGAAGAACCGGTTTGCACCCAGGAAATCAAAAAATGATAATTGGGAAAAACTTGAATTTCCATCCTTCCTAGAAAATTTTCAACTTTTTATCCACCAATTTAAAAATTGATTTTATCACAGGGTTTTCATAGTTACAAAACTCCCTTACAAGGAAATTGTAAAGAACTATTAAGTAGACAGGGGGAAAAACAAAACTTTTTCATAGTGAAAACCTCTTATATGGTAAACTCATATCTAGGTTTTACTCTATATCAAATGAACGAGGAAATAAAACTTGTCGACTTTTCATACATTTAGACCCTCCATACAGCATCCCCAAAGATGACATAGGCCCTGAGGGAAATTATTTCCCTCGGCCTCCTGTGTGGAAAACAAAAAAAAAAAAAAATTAAAATTTTGCACCTATATTAAATTGACCTACCAGTTGGTATAAATCAGCAAAACCAAATTTTATAAAATAGATATTCGATTTGTTGTAAAATTTTGACAAATAATACGGAGTTAACTTTTATACACATCAAGTTATTTTTTTGTTTGTTTTTTCAAATACATTGGGAAACATTGAATCATGTTTTATTTTTTGCAGGACTGGACGTATGTGTTCAAACCCCCCACGATATGCAAATGCGTGGGCGCCTCCAAGTACGCCGCTCTGTCCGGACTATCAGGGGGTGCGGAGCCCCCGCACTGCGTGTATCGGCCGTCGTGGCAGCAGCCCGGGGGCGCGTCGGGTCAGGGGGGCGCCACGGCGGAGAGAAACGTGCCCCGGCCCGCACCGGCGCCGCATCAGGCACCCCGGACGCCAAGGACACCTGGACATAACCTGCATAGGTCAGAACAACTTGAAAATCTACCTTAAATTTTAACTATCTACCTACTGCACCTACATAGTAATTATGCAGTAGATGACTTGACGCAGCCAACCAACAATATAAAACGGGGGTCAAAAGTGTAACAGGGGATTATCCGTCTATTTGTTTTATAGGATTCTCTATATTTACACAACATTAATGTTATTGGTGGTTACTTGATAGTAGCCGAGCTAGAGAAATGGCGTAATACACAATATTTATGAATTGTGCTGTGTTTGAAAATCATTTGTTTGGATCAAAACATGATTTTCGCCAAAGCTATATCGGCACCAAAGTCGTAAATTTTACGACTCGCCAATCTATTTGAAGAAGGAATCTCTCCTCCCAACCACGCTCAAAATACTAATAGAGGCCCCGAGTGGTCTTAAAATAGGCACCACGTTTATTTTAGTAAGGTTTGAATTAATCTTCAAATTCTAGGTACATATTAGCTGTTCTTGTTCCAATTAAAGGTAAAGTTTGATTGTGCCTTTATGCCTATTATCATTATTTAACACATAAAATTTATCTTCCAGTGTGGGCAGTATATCGCAGCCTGCCTCCGTGCAGGGCGTGGGCAGCGTGGTGGTTGCGGCGCCCGTGTCTCCGCCGCCTTCGCCGGCGCCCTCCTCTTCTTGCGCCTGCCGTCCAGCAGGACGCCTCGCGGCGCTGCTGCTCAACCTGCTGCTGGCCGACCACGGCCATCAACATCTTCCGCGACCACAACTTCGATAGCTGCACCATGTGCGTCTGCAACGCCGGACCCAAGGTATGCGTACACAGCCATCACGCCTTACGCACTACCAAATCTCTGGTGGAAAAATGTTCTTAGGTGGAATAGTTAATTACAACCAATTGCTATTCGTCTACCCCCTGAGGCCCTAGATAACTTATCTGCAAACAAATTTGAAGATACTCTCAGTATCACTCTGGTGAAAGAATATTATTGTCAGATAACGTTGATAACCTATGGTATTTGGGGGGCACTTGAACATGGATAATTGGTTGATCCAAATAAAGCTTTACTCTGTTAAAATAGTTATTGTAAAACAAAATTAAACATATTAATATTTACATATTTGGTTGATTTTTCTAGCATTCTTTTTTAATTGATTTTTGATTGATTGATCTTTTTTAATTGATTTGGATGATTTTTCTTATACACCATGAATTTGCATACAAACACTTGGCTGGTATCAACACCATCTTGTGTTATCAATACCATCTTGGCTTTCCCAGACAACTATGTTTAGTTCATAAATAAACTCATGGATAATCAACGTTTCACTGCAATCCAAATTCTCCCTGCCATATTCCTTTTGTTACAAACTCCTTAATGAAATATCCCTATTGCCCCTGACTGACTCACCAGTGACTAAAAAGTAATAAAATAAACTGTTTTTTTTTCGAAAAAGTTGAAAATATAAATGTGTCTCTACTATGTTTTTAATGCTTAAACATTTTGTTTTTCTAGGTGGTTGGTAACATTCGAGGAGCAGATTCTGGTGTGTATCTATGGGGCTCCCCCTTGTCTCCTGACAGTCCATCACCTTCCCCCAACCCGGGGGCCCCACCTGATGAGGAACCCATCCGCTGCAGTTGTGGCTTCAGTGCCGTGGTCAATCGTCGCCTGGCACATAGGGCTGGGCTTTTCTACGAGGATGAGATGGAAATCACAGGTCGGTGCCATACTATCTAAATACAGAGTGTGTAACAGAGAGAGATTTACAGGTAGAGGTTACATTTGGGCTCTTACCGGTATGATCTCGTCTCTTCGAAAGTGATTTAATATTCTTCTCTTCCTTAGGCTTAGCGGAAGATCCGGCGGAACATAAGAGAGAAGGTGGAGTCTTCGGAGATCCTGACAGAACGACGGCGACGGCCTTAGTGGAACTAGTAAGAGAACAGTGCGGGGTACTGGGAAACAGCTCCAGTGCCCTCCAGCTGTGCGCCGCAGAGGTGGCAGAGCGCCTTAGTGCCGCCGAACCCCGTCTGCACCTGCTGGAATACGCGGACTGCGGAGACGCGGCAGCCTTGGCCCTAGAGGCCGCGGCGGGCCGGGCCGCTCCTGCCCTGCATCGCTGGCCCTTCCTCAGAGCCCCTGCGCCCGCTGCCGGGCGGGACGTGGTGCGACTCATGCGCCGCCTCCAACCTTTATTGCAAGACGCCATCCAAAAGAAATGTAGTACTCGAATGTGGGACGCAGTGGCGGGCCCGCTGACCTGGAGACAGTTCCACCGTTTGGCCGGAAGAGGCACAGATGACCTGTGCGAACCTCAACCTGTACCACCGTTGCTCGTGGGGCATGACCGAGACTGGGTGGCCCTCTCTCCGCACGCCTTACAGTACTGGGACCGCCTGCTGCTGGAGCCCTACTCGTACTCGCGTGGCGCAGCCTACGTCGTACTATTACCTGACAGTCCTGCCCTGTTGCCACGTGTGAAGGCCTTCTTCCGAGACCTCAGCACGGCTTATGAGCAATGTCGACTAGGCCGGCACGCGCCCCTGGTGCGACTGGCAAGAGACGGCTTGCTGCGAGTGCCCCGCAGCCCCAGACCCGAACCGTTAGATGACTGGTTCAACAACTTGGCTGACAACACATCCACCGATATCCTGAGGCTCTATGCTCAGGTGACTATACCTTTCTTTCCATATCAAACCCTATCTAACCCATTTTGCAAATCTAACCACTTCCATGCATGTGTTGTGGGAAGTGAATTTAGTCATCTACGAATAACCATTCCAGATACGACCACTTGAGTAAATCTAATGATTATGTAATCTAAACAGACGTGTCGTGGAGTGCTAGCGCCTGCGCTGTCGGCTATGCAGTTCGACCATACGCTGCTGGACCCTGAAGGCAGTGGAGGGGGGGCGCGCCTCCCCCGCCCCCCCGAGAGGCCCGCACCATCCCCCATGGCACCACCTGAACACCCGCCCACTACACCTACTAATAATGAACACGGTAAACTATTTCTACAGTAATTTTGATTTACAGTGCTGTTGAGAAGTTAAGAACATTTTGAGATAATTACAAATACAGTATTATGAAACATAGATATTTGTCTGTTTCACATTAGTTACGATTAGTTGGCATCTTATCTCATGTGATAACTATTTCCCATTTACAGAAACTGAAAGCAACTCTGCAGCCGCTATGAACACAGACACGGGGGCAGGCGAGGCGGCAGGAGCCACGGGAGACGAAGAGGGTTCTGCCCCCTGCGTTGTGGTATACCTCCTAGAACCCGGCGCGGGTGGGGAACGAAGGACCGCCTGCCTCGCCATGTTACGAGCCGCCACCACGCTACTTGCCTCCTTACCTGAACACATCCGCGCTAATGTCTCTGTGCAGGTACTGTGCCCACTCCTTTCTACTCTGGCACACAATACAATGAAATATACTCACTCTCTTATCAACACTTAGTTGATTATTGATCTTTTGAAATTTCGTAGAGCTGCATTCCTGTGTGCTATTAATGGTCCTCTGAGGCCACTTTCTATACTTTCAGAAGTTTAATTATAGGTTTTTTGGAAAGCTATGATTCACTCATTACGAACAATAAAGTAATCTTGTTTGTCTTCCGAGGGGCTGAGAAAGAAGTCTAATGAAGTTGTCAGAGGGCCACGGTGATAATGATGCGAGAAGAACTGCCAATAATAATTATTTCCCCAAAGACGTTGACTCTAAGTAATGATATCTGCAACCTGAAAAGCAGCTAACAGTTGAGAGTTTTCCGTTTCAAGCAGACATAAGAAGAAGACTAAATGTCATGGCTGCATCAATTACAAAATCTACAGCACATGCTTAAGTACAAGCGCACATGAGGAAAAGGACAACTTCCTGATTGCTGTATTATGTGCATCTCGGAGTCATGACTTGCAATAATTGCTTAAAAACGATGAACGCCAGTGAACCTTAATAATTTTATTTAATCCTTTATGATTATTATGAAAATTTATTATTGCTTTATACCGTTTTGTCAAGCTTCTTTTTATTGGACCTAAAGAAACTCTGAGGTGCTAACAATTATGACACCTATTTCGAGAGTTGACAATACTCTACTCTGGCTTCTTTCCAAGGACTTGTTGCTCAGCCCCTGTGGGAGACTACTTATTGTTGAGGGTGATAACGAAATCCTAGCAAACGCCAATCACTGTAGCCTTCTGCGCTTACTTCTGGAAAATACATTTGCTGTCACCCTGTTTGTTTTTTACTTTCCCGATTCAAATGAATCTGTCTCTTCAGAGTACGATTGGTAGAAGTTCCCGCACGGGCAGTTCTCGCAAAAGTAAATTCCATCAAAATGAAGTCATTCATTCCCGACATCAATGTGCGGGCTACAAGCAGACGTAATCCTGCTCTGACCACACAGACGTGCAAACTCTTGACCTACCTCCTTCACTTTTCAGTTCTCTCCCTTATAGTTTGAGCAGTTCTACTTACTTCCTCTTACAATAAACAGTTTAATAAAGCCGAACGACCGGCAAGTGGCGGGTAAGTGGATGTTTACGCATGTCACGTGATTAGTAATTGGGCGTGCGAGATTGCTACGGACGAAGACGCAAGTGCTTATTCTGGGGGAGACTCGGGGAAGTTGAAGGAGATGGGTACCGGGCAAGCGAGAACTGGCCGAGGGGAGCACCTACCAAGGCCGGCAGGCGTGTGAAGAAGGGGTTGGTTGGTTGGCTGTTGCTTGCTACAGCAGTGGGTATGTTGGTTTGCAGTTGATATCGTGGGAGTCCATCTGTGAGGCGGAGGTCAGTAAGGCCGCGGGCGAGGTGGGCGGGCGAGGGCGGCGGCGGGGCGCGTCGCTGCGCTCGCTCGCCCTTGCCGTGTTTTCGCAGTGCAGGAGACAGCTTCAGCATCTCACCAACATCAAGTCTCTCACCGGGTTCGGGACAGCGGCTAACGCTGACCTGTTCCTGAAGAACAAAGATGTGAGTTTGTTTAGAAACTTGTACAAAAGCCATGTAATTATTATTTCTTTTTTTATTTTCATTAATGGAATATCATACACACTGTCGGAAAACTAACCCCTTCACCTTTTTCTTTCTAGGAGAAGAATCGATTGCCATACCGGCTATATGTGCCACCTTACGTATTAGCCCCGCCGCTGCCGCTCAAGGATATTGCCGAAACGTTTGGGCAACCGGCACCCGAGGCCAGCTCAGTATTATACGTATCTTATTGCTTGTCGGCGGACCAGAGCTGGCTGTTGGCTGTAGCCACGGACGGGCGAGGGGAACTGTTGGACTCTTGCAGTATAAATGTCGATGTTCCCGGCCGGGCGCGGCGGAGACGAGCCCCACCGGCTCGTCGCCTTGGCCTCACCAAGCTCATGGACTTCACACTTGGAGTCATGAGCCAGTCTGTCCAACCCTGGAGGCTGGTGGTGGGCCGGATAGGAAGAATCGGACACGGAGAGCTTAAGGGGTGGAGCTGGCTCCTGTCCCGGAAGAACCTACTTAAAGCGTCTCAAGCCCTGCGGGAGGTGTGCTCTTCGTGCTCCCTGTTATACCGCGGCGGGGCCCCCTGCATCCTGAGTGCCTGTCTGGTGTCAACGGAGCCTGACTCGGCGCTGCGCCTGCTGGCGGATCAATTCACGCCAGATGAGCGCTTCTCGCAAGCTTCTGTGGCCTCACACCTGTCCACCCCGCAGGACGTTTCTTGCACACACATTCTTGTCTTCCCCACCAGTGCTACAACACAGGTAACTACTATATTCAGCCAAAATCTCCAGAGATCTCACTAACAAAAATATAACTAACTGTTGTTTCAGTTAATTATATTTTTGTTAGTTAGAGGAAGGCTATTAAACTGTTGCTGTAATCCATACGGTTTTCTGTCTAAGGGCCAATGTTATTATGGACTGAAAGATAAAGCCGCTACCTGGCTGCTGGTTATTCCATTTTGTAAAGATAAGCTAATAACTGCATTATAAACCTTATTGGGTCACCGACAGTTAATTAATTACCCCCCTAAGGTTAGAACTTTCCTTCAAAGAATGTGTGGTCTTGATTTTTGTGCGGGGGAAATATTTCAACTGACATCTGGATCTTTGTTTTTAGGGAGTTTCTTCTTTTTTGCAACGCTAACGACAGTTCAGCCATTTTTATGGAGTTTATACTTTTAGCAGCAGTTCCCAAGGAACCCCCCCTCCATTAAAATCTAACAAATCAAAACATCTCTGATAAAAAGCGTATTGTCCAATATGCAAATGAATTTAGAGTATTTTTTGTTTTTGTTTCTATGTTTGGTATGGCGGTATAAAACTCTACCATCACTACTGAGTACCAAGTATTGAGGAGAAAATTTAATTTAGAATCAAAATTAATGCCGAGGTCAGTATAGGGAATAGTTTTTTAATACTTCTGGTCTAGAAGGAATAATCATTGGATTCCTAAATATATAATATTAATTATTAAACCAAACATCAGAAATTTTTTGAACTATCATCGCTCGGCATTTCTAGTTGACAGATTCACCTCCTGCAAATAATTCTTTCCGATAGAACCATGTTACACGGCAGTTAACGTCATCGACATATTACAATGCAGCTGGGGTTTTTATCTGACGCCAACCATATCGGGACATCATAATCGCGAGTCTAAGTCTTCTCAAGTCCTCGTTACTGAAGATGCATATTTTTTCAGTCCTCGCAGACAGCATTCCAAGAGCAGCACATAAACGGGCCGGAGTTGGGTGACGAGGAGCTCTTCTCCCCCCTGAACGATGACATGCCGGACGGCATCGAGAGCATGAATGACTTCAGCGACATCTTCAACGGCTGGGCCGGGGGCATGCAGAGCTCTGGGGGCTCGCCCGGCAGCGAAGGGCAGCGGCGCGGCGAGGAGGGGGGCACCTCACGCCCCGGATCACCAGGAAGACCAGCCAACCATCACGGGGCGCATTCGCCCATGTCAGACGAAGGCAATGCTAGGGTGAGTCTTCTGAACTTAAATACCTACTTTTTAAAATATATGTAATGTGATGTTTTTACTTATCTTTATGAACTTAGTTTATATTTTATGATACTGTTTCATTTCTTCATTTTATTTCTAATATTTATATGTATTTATTTTTATTTGATGTCCTCCACAATGCAGGTTAACTCCTAATGTAGAGGATATTACATGCTATTTGGTTATTAAACATTTATAGATTTTAAATAAATAGTTAGATTCTATAGTCTGGCAAATAAAACATATACGTTACTTATAATAAATTAATACTCTCAACTAAGCTCTGGAAAATGCAAATTTTATTTACCTTATACACTTTCAGTAGACTTAAAAAATGTTGATAAACTCAATATTGTACTTATTCTGTATTATATAAATATCTTCACAGGAAAGGGATTAATTTTATTAACTTTTTCCTCTACATTATCTATTAGGGTTCATGTTCTTAATTCAGATTAGTTTTTCGACTCTAATTTTGACAGTTATAGTAGTATCGCTTTTCTGTGACAATATCACGACGGCCTCCATGGTCGAGTGGTAAGACGCTCGACTACGAATCCAAAGGTCGCGGGTTCAAACCCGGCGTGCGCCAATAACTTTTATTTAATTAATATGTGTCATAACACATTTTAATTCATATAAAAATAATATAAAGTAATAATATATATCATAAAATCTAGCAAACTCTTTGTGCCTCATTTAACAATATCTCGCATTTGTGTAACAGTGTGGTTGGGAAGAAGTGGGGGCCCTCCTGCAACAGCCCTTGGCGCTGGGCTACCTAGTGAGCACGGCGCCGCTGGGCCGCATGTCGCGCTGGTGGTGGGCGGCCTGAGCTCACGCTGCCCCCGCCTGCCCCGCCTTCCTGAAGAATGCGCTGCACCTGCACTCGCCTGCTGTGCAGCAGACCAGCGACGACCTGCTGCAGCAGCCCCAGCAACCTCAGCTGCCCCAGCACCCGCTGGATTCGCACTACACCACCGACGTTCTGAGGTGTGTATCTCTAAGCTCATGAAACAACCCCATTTGAGCAATTTTGTGAGGCTAATGAAGTGGTCAC
The DNA here is from genome assembly GCA_022651775.1 of Drusus annulatus. Classification (NCBI taxonomy): domain Eukaryota; kingdom Metazoa; phylum Arthropoda; class Insecta; order Trichoptera; family Limnephilidae; genus Drusus; species Drusus annulatus. The sequence goes on along the minus strand of JAGWCC010000479.1, from coordinate 434,352 downwards.
TCATTTGGCTTTCAAAGAATTTTTTTTTTTCGGTGTCCCCCTCCAGGAAAACTATCACTTTTTTATTATGGCCACCCACACTTGATCTATAATACTTCAATAATTTTAGTATTGACAATACTATTGAGCGTGTACTTGCTCTAATATTGATTGATTTCAGAGTATATTGAATTATTGCCTATGTGCAGGCCGCCAGCCTATTAGCGCTCTTGAGGTGATATTTCACAAAAATGGTGCTCTATAAATTATTATTTCTAATTGTGAAAGTGTTAATTCGTGGTGGAACTCCATGATTTGATATTACCAAATTCTTAACCTTACTGATAATTTGATATTATTAAATCGCTATATAAATTAGCCAAGTATTATTAACATCATTGATTGTGTTGCATAACACTGAGGGGTTGACATTTTAAACCTATTCATTAAAATAAACATAATTTGTTAAAAGTGCATTTATTAAAACTTTTACAAAGGTCGATTGAAGTTTCCCAAACGGAAAGGAAAAAAAACTTTTTGGCATGGAATGATTTTTGTACATTTTCCGTCTACCCTTGACACATTTGATCCAACGCTTCTCGAATGCCATTGTAACAAATAAATTGATAATTTTGGTAAATAGTCATCAAACTGTTTGTAACGTGTTTGTCTTGCGCAGGTACGTGTTGGAGGGCTACAACGCGCTCTCCTGGCTAGCGCTGGACAACAACAGCCACGACCGGCTATCGTGCCTGCCGGCGCATGTGCAAGTGCTGATGAAGCTCTACCACCTCACCGCGGCGCTCGTCTAGTCGCAGCCGCCTCGGTGAATCTCAGCCCCGCTGGATCCAAGCAATTAGTTACCTGAAGAAATTTATCTTGAATATAATTTGAGATTAATAATAATGAAGAATATATTTAGTAGATTTTATACTTAACATTACAAACGTGGAGACGGTGAAGTCTCCACCCAATATCAGATGGCAAATAAACGTTATCCACTGTGATTGGAACTTGTCGGATTCAGGAAGGTTCAAGTTGAAGTTCATTGTTCGTACTGAGTATCATCACACGGAGCCGCTCGATGCCCGATGCCTGTTGCCCGGGAGTGCATCCATCCGCCTGCCATAGCTCTATTATTTAACCCGTTGTTGCGAATGTCTCGTTTGCCAAATGAGAAGAATTGATTATTGTGCAATTGATACATCACGCCTTCACAATCCACAGTAAAATGTCTGCGATCTGTATTTATAATAAACAAATTATTACAAGTTAATTATGCAATACAAATGTGATAGAAGATTTTAAAACTTGTTACATGAAATATAAGTAAATTTTATACCAGGATTTTAATTACAGCGCTTTCTGCTTGGATTTTTCTATATTTATTTGTATCCGTATCTCGTGTTAATTTAATTTCCAATGTGTCCAGTCTCGACAAGAAGTCAATTTCATAATATAGCTAGTTCCCGTGTTTAGTTGGGCTGCGGGGGAGCTCCGATGTTAAATATAAATATTTATTGTTATTTATGAAAGGAAATAATATATTGTTAGGCGAGCTCCCGCATCCCAGCCTATTTTTATACACACAACTGCCTTACTCGTCACCAGTGTTTGTTCAGTTCACGGCTGCATCTCAATATGGAGTTTACGAGTGTTAACCTTACCCAGCCAAAGAGTTATGTTAGTGGGAGCGGTGGCTCCAGGCAGTTCCAGTTCCCCGCGTTGACCGTTTCTTCCATCGCATTGTGAAGAGGCTAAGTATTTATATAAGTTAGGTAACTTTGCTAATGAAACTCTTCTTAGTGTTTTTAAATGGTTTTATTTTTGTTTCATTATTGTATTTTATTTTTATTACCTTTTGATAACGGCGTATTTAAGACTTGTTTGTATGTATATATATTTATACAATATTAGAATGGCAATTATGGTGAATTATTTTTGTGAATAAGAATGAGAAGCCGGGGCCAACCGTAGCTAATTGTGATGTCGCCCCTCGGTGCAGTCAAACGTCGTCGAGTGTAAATACATACTGTCCCGTCTCTCTTACATGTACATACTAGCCCCTAGCTGTAGCCTGTCGCCTGTCTACCTGCCGAGCCGTCTGTCAAACTGTGTAAATACCCGCCAATGGCGCGGCACGGGCGACAAACAAACAGACAAACAAACAAACCAACCCCGCGTTGTAGGTAGAGCAATCAATCTATAGGAAATCATTTCAACAACTTGATATTAATATAACTTTATAAATAATTATACATATAGATAATTACCAATTAAAAATATTACATATTTAAACTGAATTTTACTTTTACCTCCTCTCCCCCCTGGGATACTATACAGGTAATAAAGGCACACTGCTGAGAGCTCCGATGTTATCTCATTCTCATAAATGACACATGTTACAGGAAAGAGAGAAGTGCTCTCAGCAGCGGGATCGTACTAGTCTTCCTGGAGGTACATTCTCCAATTCATCCAATTAGTTGCTATGCTCTCCAGAACACTCACATAGTACAGTGGATGATACAGGTAAAACAAACCATACATTTGACAGACCTGAAAACCATACCGATGCGAGTAACAAAATATGTATTAGAATTTTTGTCATATCTTTATCTTCTGATTTGTTTCTTATAATTGTATGGTTTTTAGCCCTTCAATGAATACATATTGACTAAAAAATACTGGCCTATCTTATCAGGCCTGCTTACAATGCATAGTTAATTGGCAGTGAATACATATACTAATTCAACAGAAGCGTCACTATATCTAGCAGTTTTCCTGTATTTTTTATACTTTGTTCTGATAGTAAATAATAAGTGACTTACAAAAATACATATTCATTTTTTAAAACACTACCAAAAATATCTATAGGCACACGGATATTATTATGTAAATGAGTTGCTATTCTTTTGTACAGTGAAACCTCTCAGAACTTGAAGTAAGAATTAATCTAAATACATAAATAAAGAAGAAGTCAGCAGGTCCATAAAATGTTTAAGTCAATACCAGATACAGAGTATGTATAAAACAGATTTGTGTAGTGTTTCATTCTCTCTGCCTGTATCTGAGGGAAAATGGCATGATGCTTAGTTGATTAATCTCCGTATAAAAAACCTTCCTCTACTTAACCTTTACGCCGCGATCCTTATGTAAACACAACTCATCATTTTAAACTGCTATAACTCTCTTAGTTTGTGACAGATCTATGATTAGCTTAAGTACAATCTCAGGATGCGCCTCTAATATCGTAAACAGTGAGACAACAATAAATCAGGCGGCATCTCAGAAAGAAATTCAAATGACTGAACCGGTATTTCTAACCATCTTTGGTTTCAATCTGCTTTATGTAAACAGATCAGAAGTTTACACTGGTCACCAGAAGATGACAGTAAGAGGAAGGATTGAATTATTTTTGGGTTTACTTATCGGCTAAATTTGTGACGTGTTTACGGTGAACACAACGGATTTGCACACGTGTATGCGCGTAGCGGTGTAAAGGTTAATTCATATTTTTGATGCTCAAGAAATATTAAGATTGGAGTATTTCAAAGGCCATATTTGATGACCATTTTAAATTATTGATATTTGAACAGTACCCTCCTAAGAATTAGCACCTGAGAAAATTTCTTACAGCTTTAGAATGACAATTTTATCATTGAATGGGGTTGCACCAATAAATTAGGATTAAATGGTTATATTAAAGCAAACACTATGATCTATTTTAACTACGAGATGTCCAATTCTTCTCTTAAACATATTAGTACTTTAAAAGACTTGAGAATTATATTTAAATTACACATAACATTTTATGTTCATATAGACGTTGTGCAGCTGGGTCTTGAGAATGCTGGGATTTGTGTGAAACAATTCCAGGCAATTTTCTTACTCTGCTGTGGTTCGTTAACTGTACTATAGTACGTAGTATTTTGGAAGGTGGATTTGTAATATGGGAACCAGGGGAATGTTACTCACTTTTTGATGGTGGAGAAAGTACAAAATAGGTTTTTAAGGTGTTTATATTTTAATGGTTATATCCCTCAGCCGTCTTGCCTGGAATGTTGGGTACTAGTAACCTTGCCAACAGACGGAAAACTACTTTGCTGATAATAGCCTATAACCTCTTGAACGGTCACATGCTGTTATTAAAATTGCCTATTATGTCCCTGAAAATTTTACAAGAGCAATGCGTGCACAGATCTTCCTTTGTTCCGAGATGCAGAGCTAATCTACCATTATTAGTGTTCTTTGGAAAAAAATGATTGTGCTCCTAAATGGCCCCTCTCTGACCCCTGACCCTGATATCGAAATTTTCCACATGAATATTGTTAAATTTAAAACCCTAATATGCTTGTAACGAGTATCGCTTAATGATGTAATTTACTTTTTTTATTGGAATATAATTCTGTAAATGTACGTTTAAAATAAATAAACGCTCATTTTAAATAATAAGCACGTTCCAGATGTTGATCAAATCATAATCAGCTGTCAAGCTTAACGGTTATGTTGTTATTGGGGTGTGAAATACCCCAACCTAAGGTGCAAATAAGAAAATTGTAATAATTTTTCTGTTATACAATAAATGACTGTTTGAGGTCTCAGCTCACTATAACATGACCTATTAGCCATCAATTTCTCTGTATATTAAATACATCCTAATATGAATTGAAAACAAAAAAATTAGAAAAATACACATTTCTTCAAAATATAAGTACATAAAACTAAATAATATGTTGATTTTAGAGGCATTCTGGTTGTTTTATCTACAGCTCTATGAGAAGGTCCTCCTGGGCAGGGGCGGGGGCGCGCGCGGGGTGGGCGGGAGAGGTGGGGGGCTTCTTGTGCCGCCACTCGTTGTAGTCTGCTAAGATTTTCCTTCCGTAGGCGGTGTGCAGCTCCCGGAAGGTGATTTTGGAGCGAGGAACATTCTCTGGAAGGCGCTCTGTTTTACCTGCATTCAAATCACGTACAATTATATAAAATTCTTCACAAAGCACGAGAACAATTCATTACGCGAACGACTCAATAGTTCAAACATCTATTTTATAAAAACTTCAGCTATGGGACCGAAATTGGTTTTAAGTTGGACATTTACTTCTGTAGCTAGTGGAGAATTTTCCATAGTGAAACTCATATAACAGGAGTTCTAAACTTATGGTTTGGCACCAAAAACTGGGTTGATTGGCATATTCTATGGCTTGTAAAATATTTTCTGATTGAATTGAAAAGCAAACGTTAGAAAATGAAAAGCTAAACCAAGTCCCTTCCAAAAACATACATGTGCGAGTCAGGGTTTTCAACTCTTTATAGCAAAAACCTAATTTCGAAACAGACTTCAATCTTCATCCTCTTCCTAATATAATTCCAGAATTTGACTCAATCCACGATAAGATTAAAAAAAAAATGTGATGTTACCAGAATTTCACTCAAAACTCCATTAAAGATGAGATTAAAATGTAACATAATGTGTAAAGTAAAACTATTACCCTCTTGGGTCGTGGATCAAAAGATTAGGAAAGCTTGATATATTATACATTAATTGGAGCAATACATTTCAGATAAGCAAAATTAATTAGCATGTAGTGTCAATCATGAATAAGTTAGATTCAGTGATAATTTTTTTTAATATAAAGTAAAAAATATTTATAAAATGGACAATGCGGAAATGGTGACTTCATGCTAAGCCTTGATTAGTCCAAGAAAGATAAAATGTTCATATGGATATGTATCTTTTTTGTTATCAAATAGTTGGAGCATCAGGGTCACGGGAAACTTCTTGAAATGTAGTTGAATGTATTGTGAGAACTAACCACTCTTGCCGGGCTGGTGGCGCGAGTCCTGCACCTTGTTGAAGGGGTTGTAGCGTTGCCCGCGGGGCGGCACTTTGGGCACATTCTCCTCGGGGACCAGCACACTCATCTCTGCAGGAAGCCAAACCAACCACACATGCAGACAGTTGAATAGGTGGATGAAAGTTGCCCCGGAATATTTGTATAGTAAAGGCGGTGCATAATTATGTGATAATAATAATAAAATAAGATAATTTTCAGAAATGGAGAGTTAATCCTTGAACCAGTCAAGTCTTCAGCGCTGTTCACATTGGGTGTCAAAAGAACCTACTCCGAGCTCAGGCAATAATCTGTGCTTTTATATTCACGGTTACAAAAACTTTTAGCAAAATCGCCAGTCGGTAACTTTCAGCGCGAACACTCACTAGTTCAGGTCCCATACAAAAACAGGATAGCAATTGCACCGCACTAAAAGATCCCCAATGTGAACAGCGTCATATATGTATACATAAGAACCTCCTGACATTTTTTTTTGGCTATGAAAACAGCCGTGGCAACAATGGCGACAACCATGGACGATACTTTACGATTTGCCTAAAAAAAACATCAGTATGTTTTTGACTCCCAATATAAGCAAGATAATACCATTTAACTGATCATAAAATTTGTACATATTGACATATTTATAATACCCAACTTGCATTAAGCACAAAGCTAAAGAATTTAGGTAAAACCGACCTTCCAGTTCATCCAGCTGTCGCTGCAACTCAGCCACCATGAGCTTCATGTAGTCGTAGCTGGCGCAGGCGAGCGCCTTCATCCACTGCTCCATGGCGTCCTGCGACTCGGCGCCCAACATATAGGCACGCCCCGCCACACCGTGGAACACGATCTTGAAGCTGAACTGCTCGTCATCTTCTGTTAGCTCTGCGGGATTTAACGTTTTGTTATACAAAAACACAAAATTTCAACAGTAAAACCTGCAGCCCCTTCCAGATACGGATTATTTTTAATAATATGCAAACAGCACGGTGTCTTGATTAAAAAAATTTGGTCCCGAAATTTTTCTATAAATAAATAGTTATGAAGTTCAGTAGATCCAACAAAATGATAACATAGATAAGACTCTAAATTCCAAGTAACACAAGTACCTCTGTAACAATTCCAAGTAACAGGTTTTGCCTACCATAGAAACTTTTAGAGAGTGTAACATACAAAGCCAAATCACAGTTAACATTTAAAAAATAGAGAAAATGTAGGGGGTCATCTCAAATAAAGCGCAAAATGTATTGTAGCAAAGCTTACGGCTGCAAAAACTAATACTAGAGACACAGTTTAAAAAAAAAAGCAATACTGAAGCTAAAAAATATTCCAATGTTTACACACACCTATTGTGCAACCTTCTAAAATAACAACTCCTATGGGTTCCTTGTCTCCCCTTTTATCGAAGTAAAATAGCAGATTCCCCTTCAAGACGAACCATCGCCTTTGGTAGGATTTGTTAACTTCCCCCTTTTTGTTGAGCCAGCCCTCCCGGTCCACCGGAGTGGCTGAAGTAGCGAATGAACAGAGATTCTTTTCATTGATCTTCATTCTAGTTTTCTATAAAACCACACAATTAATCCGAAACGAAAATTGAATCAAGACAGCATGACAAGAGTAAAAGCTCTTGCAGAATACAGTATTCTAGAGCTTCGAAAAATATTTTTTAAATAACTAATATTGTCTTCATAACTGCAAGCACTACTGCCCAGACACCACAACTGACACTGACAGTTGTTCCATAGATATTATTTTATTCAAATAGGGATGGGCGCAATCGAGATAAATAATAGATTATTTCAACTTTCGAAACATTCTGAAAAAGTCGAGATAATCGATTGTCTCAGACTCAAGTCCGAGGAAAGTCAAAAATATTTGAAAGAGTCAAGGCCAACGATTGTGGTCTGATCAACATCAATTAATGATTTTACAATCGATTGAGTTTCAAGAACTGTCAAAATGAAACAGATAGCTTTTACGGTCCACGTATTTTGTTTGTAAGTAACGTATTTCGTAGTCGATACAAAATTTATATAAACATTTATCCAGTCCCCGTCCCTTCTACCCCCTGCGCTGGATTTTTCATTTTCAAATTGTTTCAATTATGTCTATCGAATTATTGATCAACGCCTAATTCAGATTAATCCATCAATGGAATAATAAATATGTACATGAACAGATTAGTTCAAATAAAACTAGACAGTTTTTTATTTTAATTTTTACGCCGTGTTTCACAACAATCAGCTTCCGAATTTTTTTACGAGCAGAATAACCTGATCGCAATATTCGTGGTCGAAAAATCACCGAACAAAGAGAAATATTTATAACAACTTTTCCATTCTGTATTTCGAAAAGACAAAACTGAAATTAGCTGCACTTTTAAGAGAATATTTTGTGAATGCATTATTTATTGTTAATTTATATTTATTTTTACTTGAAGGTTTAAACATCTAATTAATCTATTTCTCGCTGTTCATTGAAAATTACAACTCTTAACAAATTTATCATTCGAAACTTTCAGTACTCACCTAGTAGAATGCTTTTTATTTTGACCATATATTATGTATAATTTTTATTTTTCATCTTATTTACTGTCATTTATGGAATGTACATTGCACTGCACTTTCTTTCCATACATATACTCGTACAACTGACGTGACGACAATGATAAATAAAAAGATTACCAATAATTTCAATAATTAAAGGAGTGTGAAAAGAATATATGATGCGAAAGTAAATGGAAGAAGTCGAGGACGCCCGAGGAAGACATGGCACGATCAAGTAAATCAAATACTTGAATCGGGTCATGTGAAGAGTCAGAATAACATAAGAGTACGTATGAGACGGTGTATGAAAGTGAATGAAGCAAGGAGTGTGTGCCAAGACAGAATTATATGGCGGTCCGTCCTCTCTGCATACCCCTGCGGAGAAACGGCGTGATGGTTAGTTATATTTTCAAACGCCTTTTTCTCAGTTTTATTATTTTGGGGTTGGATGATTTTTTACCTTATGAATAACTACTAATAACTATGGCGGTTCGTCCTCTATTCTACCCCTGCGGGGAAACGGCGTGATGGTTAGTTAGTTTTTACCAATAATTTCGATGAATTTTAGAATTCGTCGAAATATTGTTTTATGTGTAAAAAATTATAAATTATTGAAGATGATTTTAATTGTTATCGCATTTCGATTCCGTGACTAACGATGGCCATTTATTTATTCATGCTCCTTACGACAGATGTAGTCATCTTGAACGGTTCGTCATACATAAAACCCCTTCCCCTTCCCCTTCTCCTTCCCCCCTCCCTTCCCCTCCCCTTCCCCTTCCCCTCCCCTTCCCCTCCCCTTCCCTTCCCCTTCCTTCCTTCCCCTTCCCCTTCCCCTTCCCCTTCCCTTCCCCTTCCTTCCTTCCCTTCCCTTCCTTCCTTCCCTTCCCCTTCCTTCCCTTCCCCTTCCTTCCCTTCCTTCCTTCCTTCCTTCCCCTTCCCCCTTCCCTTCCTTCCCCTTCCCCTTCCCCTTCCCCTTCCCCTTCCTTCCTTCCCCCTTCCTTCCTTCCCCTTCCCCTTCCCTTCCTTCCTTCCCCTTCCCCTTCCTTCCTTCCTTCCCCTTCCCCTTCCCCTTCCCCTTCCTTCCTTCCCTTCCTTCCTTCCCCTCCCTTCCCCTTCCCCTTCCCCTTCCCCTTCCCCTTCCCTTCCCCTTCCCTTCCCCTTCCCTTCCTTCCCTTCCCCTTCCCTTCCCCCTTCCCCTTCCTCCCCCTTCCCTTCCCCTTCCCCTTCCCCTTCCCCTTCCCCTTCCACTTCCCTTCCCCTTCCCCTTCCCCTTCCCCCTTCCCTTCCCTTCCCCTTCCCCTTCCCCTTCCCTTCCCCTTCCCTTCCCTTCCCCTTCCCCTTCCCCTTCCCCCTTCCCCTTCCCTTCCCATTCCCATAAATAACGATACCACCATAATATTTTTATTTATTTAATTATATACGCCCTCATGGGCTTTTACATAACATGATAAATAACATAAAATAATAGTGACACGCAGGAATCGAACCGCCAACTTCCCGACTAAAAATGTGATGCGTAAACACCCACGCTATGGAGGTAGTTGATTTGAACGATTGAAATGTAAATAGTAGACGCCAGTAGCAGAAGACACTTTTACGAATGCCCGTCAAGGTTGTACAACATATTTCTATATCTACTAGCTTATTTGTTAAGAATGGCGTATTTTCACAAATGAGGGATACTAAAAACGTGTGGAACATTCTTGGAATTTTTTTTGATTCTTTTCCTACCTCACTAAAATTGATAAATTTCAATGTTTACACAAATAATTATTTATTTATAAACGCTATTTTCAAAACGGTCATAATTTAACTTTGACGTAGATACCGCTACTGGTTGCTAACACAACTGTCATTGGGACCCGGAACTGCCTACAAACGTTGGCCGGTGTGACGTCACAGACGCCTTCCATACGAAAATATCGTTATGATGCCAAATCAAAATACGCATAATTTATTTACACAAGCAAAACACTTATGCATAAAATTTAGCTTCGTTAGAAAATACCTTCCTACCGAATTCCTCTACTAATTAATTCTAGTCGTAAATCTTACATATCTACTAAATCTACAAAATATCTATAAACAAATAACTAATTCAATTTACCTTCTTTACATTTAAAAAAAAAATTCAGTTACATATTTAAGCAAACTGTCGTGAATTAAAATACTGTCAGGTTATTTGTAACGACCAAAGAGCAACAACCTAACAGAATATTGTAAGTGTAAGTATTTAAAATATGTTTATTTATACCGGTCGGTAGCTGAGTGGACAAACGCGTCGGATTCCCACCCGGACGTCGTGCGTTCAATTCCTCTGCTGATTAAGTCCTCCATCATTGCACAAGCAACATCTTCCGCTTCTTATGGTGGTAGTGGTTGTTTTTCAAATATTGTCAGGTTATTCGTAACTCAGGAAAGCTTGTCTTTCTTTTAAAAAAAAACAATTAAAAAAAAAATATATATATATAAATTAAGAATTATATAGAATTCTAAATATATAAATTATATGGAATTTTGGTTCACTTACACAGGCCACCACATCCGTAAATATATTAAATAAAAGTTTACGTTTATTTTATAATGTCTATGTATCATAACGACTAGGAACGCAAATTAACTATAATATTATGTTTTTTCTAGTCTTGTGCCTTAAACGTAATATTTCACAAAAACTAGAATAATAAAAAATACAAAAATATTTTTAAGCTTCTACTTTTATACAATAATTTTACAAAAAAGAATCACCGTTCTTCGTTCATCGAATAGCACCAGCTGTAAGTTTTGACTGTACACCCATTGTAGCCGTGAATCACAAAATCTAAAATAAGCCGTGAAAATCCGGCGAAGCGAGTTTCCGCAACGTCGGAACTCCACGCCGTTCCATGAAATACTTTTTGAAAGTGGAACTTTCAGCGGCGCGTTTTTCCGGCGTCTCCCTCCCTCCACTTCCCTCCCCCTCCGCCATCCCTATAAGGCGGCGGCAGGCCAGTAACGCGCGCCTCGTCCTCTGGTGAAGACGCGCTCCCTCCCAGCCGGGGAACTCACGAACGACCGCTCCCGCGACACGCGCGAAATAATACATCGACGAAAAGTTTAAATCATTGACTTATTTCTATAAAACTGTCTTAGTGAAATTAAAGAGATATCAAACAGTGTGCAAAGGTGTTTTTTATGACATTCTTTTGAAGAAACAGGTTTCTAGTGCAAATTAGGAGTTGGTTTATTTTAATTTAATCGGTCATAAACATACCGACATAATTATTTTACCACCGATCTTTGCTGAAGCGTATTTTTTGTTATTTGTGCTTTGGAAATTGAAAATTAAATATTATTTCAGACGAGATAAACGGTTATATCAGATTTGCTTGTATTTCGAAGGCGACGGTCACCGTTTATAAATACCAACGGTCCGTGGCGAGGAGAGACCGTGGTCCGTGGTCCGTGGTCCGTGCTTCGTGCTCCGCGCTCTTGTGTCTGGTGTGAGTGAGTGTAAATGTTAGTTTGATCCGCCTGGAGTGATGGTGCCTCCGCCGGCCCTGCTGCTGCTGGGGGCCCTGAGCCTGCTGGGCTTGGGGGGCCCCGTGCGGGGCTTCAACCTGGACACGGAGCACTTCACGCGCCACGGGGCGCCGGGCGCGCGCCCCTCCATGTTCGGATTTGCCGTGGCGGCGCACAGAGAGCGGGGACAACCCTGGTGAGACAATTGATATTATTCTGACAGCCTCTGTGGTCGAGTGGCTAAGACGCTCGACTACGAATCCAGAGGTCGCGGGTTCAAATCCCGGCGCCCGCAAACAAATTTGATTTAATTAATATTTGTTATTTCACATTTAATTCATATAAAATAGTATTTATTATATTTGCGGCACGTTCCAGAGGGGTAGATACTAGTATCGCCTTGGTGAAAGACCACCATTCAGAGTCAAAAAGTTACTTGAAATGGCTTTAGCTGAGTTTGGTGACCAGATATAAATACCTAGGTTCTTTTCAACCTTAATTTTCCCCGTCTCCTCCCGACTACCTTCAACCTCACAACATGGCCCAATTGGACGTAGTTATGCAGAAAGCGTCCAACCCACAATTGGCCAAAATCGAGTTTTAGACGTTTTCCCATAGACAAATACAAGATTTTCATCTGCTGAAAATATCCAAGCTCCAAATGCAATAGATTTTTGGCAATTATATTTTTTACTAACCCACATTGCAGGTATTTGACTTAAATTGAAGTTTAAAAACATTAAAATGTGGGATAACATAGGAAATACAATTATTTTCGCAATAAATACATTGATAGATTATAAATTACCTATTTTTAATAAAAACCCTGATATTCACTTTACAGATGCCGTAATATGCTTTCGTACCGTCATATTTTCAAACGTCTTTTTCTCAGTTTCATCTTTTCGGGGTTGGATGCTTTCTGCACAAGTGCGTCCAATTGGGGATGCCATAGTCCCACTGGCTCCAGACAGTTGGGACTCTTGTGCGTCATTAACTATAAAAAATTACCTTATTTACTATGTAAGAAGTCACCTAGACTTCGAAGCCATGAAGTGGGGCATTTATTCTACCATTTCTTTCAACGATCCTTCCGTTTCGTTCATCATACTATTGTAGTTTTCTTCTTTTCGTGGCCAGTACATTTTTATTATTTTCCCAATATCATCATGCGACCTTAGAGTAATCGTTCGGCATAACCGGTAAACATCTTCGCGCGAACGGTCACTCGGGCGGACATGACTGCCTGCTACCGAATTAGAGATGAAACATAAACAGATGGGAGAGTGCAAAACAAGTTGTCGTGAAGGGAAACATCTCTAAAAAGCGGATTCAACTAAAAGAAACGCCACCCCGACTTATCTGCTTGCAGAATACCTGATTGTTTTATCTATGATCTAATATATAAATATAAATTCACATCTTCACGTGTTGAGATATCGAATTTCACCTATTATCAAGATACAAGTATTCAGTTATTTCTTATTTAAAAAACTTTTTTTGTTTCAAGGTGTTTTTAAATAAAGCGAGTAATAATAATAATAATTAATAATAATAATAATATATTTTTATTAAATTTCATAAAAGAAATAAGATTAAAAGTTTTACAAATTATAGTACCATATAGATACGCAAGAAAAATAAAATTTCAAAAAAATAAAATTTCAGGCAGTGGTGATGATCAGGTCAATGAGGAGAAACTCTTTCAAGAATCAGTAGGATTTCACTTCTGAATCTCTCCTCACTGACATGAAATAAGTCGATATCGGAAGAGATTTTGTTCAGGAGCAAAATACTTCTCCCCACCGGCAGAATTATTGGCAGGTTGGTCCTACAGGCAGGAAGATAGAATAATCTATGAAGACGCTGTCTTTGATAGTCATCAGGAACATAGAGACTTATTATATTACTTACTTACTTATATTACTTATAATACTTACTAATTTATATTTATGAACATAGTAAGTGTATTAATACACAATATTCATAAATATAAAGCAATTAATTCTAAAACATATAAATTGCAATGGATGCAAAGTATAGACAGTAAAAAATAGGTCAATTTAAACATAATATTTCATCAAAATGATGAATAAAAAAAAAAAAAAAATAAAACCAAGGAATAATTTCATAAATAGCAGGAGTGCTTGTCGTTTGAACGAAGCTTCATTTATGCAAAATATATCGACACCCGAAGCGATTCGATTCAACAACAAGATTGCCCTCCCCATCCCCATCGGCATGACCATTGGCAAGTTAGTCCTGCAGGCCGGGAGATAAAACAATCTATGCTGCCGATGACGAAGATAACCATCAGAAACATAAAAATGAATGCTCTCCATGATAGGTGAGTTTTCAGACCATCCACGAATCAATCTGAAGAAATGTGTTGCAATGTATACATCCCTTCTGACCTCTAGATGGTATGTTCCGAGCATACTCAAGAGAAAGTCGGTAGGATAGAGCCACGGGTAGTCACCAGTCACCATACTTCTTCAAGTAAAGAAATCTCAGAAATTTCCTCGTGTCTAGGACCAACCAAGTGTTTATGCAGAATGGGTTGATGATGAATGTAAGTCAGTCCGAAGACATGGTGTTTGAAAAAGATAGATTACACGAACAGCGTGCAATATAGTTGTGAATGATAAATACTTGAAGCAATTGGGTGAGCTTGAGTATTTAGGAAGTATGTTTACGAGATACAGAAATGCTGATAAGGATATTGAAAGAAGGGTGAATGCAGGAAACTCCATTATTGGAGGACTTAACGCTGTTAGCGCAAATAAGAAATTGTCCAAAGAAGTGAAGCTAGCAGCCCACAATGGCGTGCTTATACCAACCTTTATGTATGACAGTGAGGCGTGGAACTGGCAGAGAAAGGATGAAAGTAGACTGAATGCTGTGGAAATGAGATCCCTGAGACGTATGTACGGCAAAATCACCTATGACCGTGTTAAAAATGTGGATATCCGGAAAGAATACAAGGCTGCTGTAAGCGTTATGAATAGGATCATGAAAGGGACGCTTAGATGGTTTGGGCACGTAGAGCAAATTAATGAAGAAAGGACTGTGAAAATAATATATGATGCGAAAGTGAATGGAAGAAGAAGTCGAGGACGCCCGAGGAAGACATGGCACGATCAAGTAAATGAAATACTTTAATCTAGCTATGTGAAGAGTCAGAATAACATAAGAGTATGTATGAGACGATGTATGAATGCGAATGAAGCAAGGAGTGTGTGCCAAGACAGAGTTGTAAACGGCGTGATTGTTAGTTAGTTAGTTAGATCAGGTATTCAAACTTAATCGATTGGTTGTTTACCTCAGGATCGAACGGATAATAACAGCATACAGAAATAGCTCGGAGAGTATTGACCTCTTAGGATAGTCAACTCCAACTGCAACCTAATTAAGACGTCGAGAGATTCTTTGATTGAGAGTAATTATAATTGTGAAGAATGCCCAGCTCTCTTCTCCAGCGAGAGACGCACTACCTACCCATGCATCATTCCAATAGCACAACGTACTGAGAATGTCTGTCAGTAATACCTATATAGTTTTTTTAATGTAAATACCTTGGAGTATATAGAGTGGTATCAATCCAAGGCAGTGTAGTCAATTTTTGATGATTTTTACCTGACTCGGCGGACCTGGGCGTGGCTAAGACCAAGACTAGGGTATTTGTACATCCATTCATATCACATATCGACATAATGTTTTTGTTTATTCGTATAATCACTTTTTCACAGTATTGATACCAGCAAAAATATAGCATCTAATCTAAAAAACCGTTAAGTTGTGTCAAGTTTAGTGGCATAATAAAAAATGTGGGCGGAGTCCCGCCGTTAACTAGCACCTTAAGATCATTGCGACAGTATATAGAAGCGGTCCAATAAATTTGCTTATTTAGCCTTAGTCTTAGCCACGCCCAGGTGCGCCGAGTCATGTTAAAATCATCAAAAACAAGTCCAAAACTGACTTCACTGCCTTGGCTTGGGCTACCTCTAGTATACTCTAAGATTTTAACATATTTGTCAAATCAAAGAAAAGGAAATAAGATTGAGGACGGTTAATATGTTGGTGCTTGAAACATTAATATAGCGTAACCAGCTACGATACACCCGGACTAAACGCTAAATATTATCGCTTGTGTGTTTGCATAATTTTTTATCGTAACTTGAACAGTTGGCCGAAATACCAAAATTATAATTCCCCGAGATGTTCAAGGTGAAATTCGTATGCGCCGTCTCGCGACTTTGTTTGGCATGTTGACTTTGTAGAGAGTGTGTAGGTTGGGTTATTTTATGTATTCCGCACAATTTTATTTCTCTTTTTAATACCTCAATTGTGTCTACGAAGAAACGGTAAATACTTGTGATCTTTCATTTCACTTATTTAGTATTGCAAACCCCTTTAATTTTTTTAATGCTTTGACTGTCCAGAATAATAATAATATTTGGATGATTTGTACAACGCAATCACTTCAAGGACGCTGTACTGATCTTATTTTCTATTATTACATGTTAATTTTTAGTTTGAATAAGAACATATACAGGAACATACTTACCTGGCAGGTCCTATCAGATAGACACACTTATTAACTTAAAATTATAACTTTTATTATAATTTTTTTCCGATTTAGGGCATGGGAGCGAAATTAAAAAATGGACTTTCTGAATATTGTCGTACAGTACAGGATTTGGTTAAAATTTGTATATCTAAAGGTGATTCGTCGAGAGACAGATTATGTTGAGATTCTTTTAATGAATTTAAAGATATGAGAGTGAGGGCATGGGAGCGAAATTAAAAAATTGACTTTCTGAATTTGTCGTACTGTACAGGATTTGGTTAAAATTTGTATACCTAAAGGTGATTCGTCGAGAGACAGATTATGTTGAGATTTTTTTAATGAATTTAAGGATATGAGAGTCTGAAAAGGTGAGTTTTCAGTTTGGACCGAAATTTTGTTGGGCTCGTTATACATCTTAGTTCCGGAGGAAGTTTATTCCAAGCCTTCGGCCCCAATACTCCGAAAGCGCGATCTCCAAACTTAGTAGTTGATGATGGATATAAGTCCAAAGTCGTGGTGTTTGAAAAAGAGAGTACGAGAACAGCGTGCGATATAGTTGTGAATGATGTGAATGTGTTATGAGACATATTAATTAAATAAAAGTTATTTGCGTACGCCGGGTTTGAACCCACGACATTTGAATTCGCAATCGAGCGTCTTACCACTCGACCATGGAGGCCGTCACAATGTGTGTAGATAAGACATAATGCGTTTTTTAACTTATTTCTTATTTGATTAAATATTAACATCAACGTTGATAATAGTTCTTATCTCTTACGACTACAAGCAGTAAGTAAAAGCTAATTATTTTATAGCATGTTCCCATAAAAATCACTGTCAAATAAATATAAGAAATCGACACATGTTTGCGTCTATTATCTGACAATAATTATCCTGTTAATAGCCTAATCTTTGTCCACTTAAATACCTTTGTATAAAGGTTGGGGTTTTCAGAGAGAGTGTTGCTTATCAAAGCGTATTGTTGTGTTGAGTGTGTTTACAAATAAGATAATGGCTGACCATTGGACCGAGGCTTTGGTAGGTGCGCTCGCCCGCCCCTTACCTGTATTATAATGGATAGATACATCTATCTATACACGTATATAACCACTCGGTAAGGGAGACCGCCCCTTCGAGGTTGTAAACCCTTGTAATTAATTGCCGGGTTGTTACTTCTTACTTTAATTTACCTTTTATTAAACTAAGAGGGACATTTATTCTTGATCCTGAAATAACGGTTGAACTACGTGTTTAAAGAGTTTTTGATCAGGGTAGGCCGTAGACTGATTGTTATTCCATTTGTTCTGTAAAAGCACTGCCTAGACAACAAATATACTAACACAAACGAGCAACGTGAACGTGCACACAGCCCACAGCATACATGCATACATGGATACATATTTTGTGTAGAGAGAATATAGAATAATCTACTCTGACGTTGGCGGCGTTTGGGCATATGTAGTTACTGCTTTTGACACGTTATAGTCAGTGGCGGCTCGTGAGTTTTTAGTGTGCTAGAGTGCTGAGAATGAAAAATACGACATTGTTAGTGTTGTTGTAGCCAAAAATGATTTTTATTTTTTTTTCAAGATGAATTTTGTATGAAGATTTTCAGGATTTTTCAGTTTTGGTGGTGTACTGCACGGATTTCTGAAAAATCTTCATACAAAAAGTTGAAATTTCGAAAAAAAAAAAAAAATGTTTTCGGCTACAACAACATGAATGATGACGTTTTTTTCAATCTTACCACTCTAGCACACTAAAAAGTCACGAGCCGCTACTGGTTATAGTAGTACGGTCGGTAAAGCGCTTGCGGCGGTGCGATTAGCTGAACTTCGCGCGTATTTTTGAAAGTGTAGATTATTTTTTTGCAATTATTTCAAATTATTTAATTTAATTATATAATTTATTATTAATATATATTTTATTTATTTTAATTTATTTAATTTAATATTTTTATGCCAGTGCGGCAGGGTAGGCAGTGTTTATGCGCCTATATGGAGTGCACGCCTCTGCTACCAAGTATTTATTATATCTTTATTGTATTCTCCATCTCCTTCCCCTCCCCACTACCTTCAGCCTGACACATACCCCGATTGGGGATGCCATAGTCCCACTGACTCCGGAGAGTTAGGAGCAGTTGGGACATTGACTATAAAAAAATTTAAATAAAGTTGTTAGCGGTGAAAAATGACGTGATGTAACTTGACTTGCCAAGAAAAAATATTATTTGCTTTAATCCACCTATTTCAAATATAGAATAATGTCTGCTAAAATACATTACAGGTTTTTATATTTTCAGTTTAAGTTTTAACTAACATCGGTTCCAAATTTGAAAAACTCACACTCGTACCCATTGTAAATACTCACTCATCAAAAAAATTATACCTACCAACTTACGAGTGTATTAAGTGTCACTTATAAAGATTTTATAATACATACAATATAAGATTCTCACAGACATTAAAAAGTAGGTACCTACAATGTTGTTGGAATTTTGAGGTGTTTCGTGTTATATCTTCTTTTTCTGAGCCCAGAGTCTACAGAAAGTACACATTTGCCTTGACGATAGACACTGTGAGACTATCCGAAAATTTGGGGCACGAATAATTACCAGAACATGGTTTAACAACTCAAAAATCAACCACATTAAGATATGTCAAAAATTTTATGTCAAAATTATACCCAAATCAAGTTATTATCATAATTAACAATCACTCCTTAACACTGGCGGAATAAAGCAATCAAAATTGATTTATTCAACGATTTCTTAGCACAACACGCGACATGTGAAAATGATAATAAAATGTAAAAGCACTTAAAAGAAAAGAGAAATAATTTATACACATCACATACAGTCAAACTTGATTATAACGAGCGCGATGGGACCAACGAAATTTGCTCCTTATAGCCATTACTCGTTATAAACGTAGGTAGGTAAAAAAAAGTACCTACCTACTAATATTTATATTTACACCAGGGTATGAAAGCTTGCATATTATAAAGCAAGTCTTTTTTTTATTACGAAAATCATGCTGAACTAACTACGAAATGATTTAATTTGTGATTACACTAACAATAATAATAATAATATAATACTGGATAAAAATGTTTCTTAGAGCGACAACTATCAGGGATTATAAACCCTCCTTAACGTGATTTGCGGAAAGTCCGCCGCCGTTTATGACATTATTAGACTGTTTCGAGAATTGTTTTTTTTTCTCATACCCGGGCGCATTGAGTTGACAATATTATTTGGACGTTATATCAGTGAAGCGACCTCGTTATAACCCTAAACCATTGCATGAAATAAGCCCGAACTGACATATCATTAAGTAATTGCTCATTATAGCCGTGACCTCGCTATTACCGTGATCGTTATAACCAAGTTCGACTGTATGGTGTTTGGAATTTCATTCCCATCGAAAGTTTATTACTCAAAGTAATTTCCCAGATGCCATAAAGATACCTATCGTAAGTCTAGTCATAGTTGCTACCAGCTACTTTCCCCAGCACACCTGGACAGAGTTTTGAACAGAGGACAGGTCACCTATACCCCACAGTCATTAGCTTATTGCTATCCCAGGGATTCCCCCGTCTACCAAATGTACAAATACAACCCTTAATAATGATTGCCTTCGGTCGGGATCTTCGGCGCATTTGTCGAGATTACAAAGGCCAACGGTCTAGGCCTTTATAAGTACTGCCCATAAAACTCTCGTGTGCATACCAACTTACCAACCTCTGATGCCTGCGACTTCAATATTCCCCTTGATAGACTTAAAGTACATAGAGTGGTACCTATCCAAGGCAGTGTACTCAGTTTTTGATGATTTTTGCCGGACTCGGCAGTCCTGGGCGTGGCTGGGACCAAGGCTAAGCTATTTATACATCCATTCATAGCACATGTCGACACAATGTTTTTGTTTATTCGTATAACCACTTTTTCACAGTATTGTTAATATAGCATATAACCTAAATAACCGTTTAGTTGTGTCGAGTTTAGTCGCATTTGAAAACATGTGGGCGGAGTCCCCGAAGACGCGAGATACCAAGATCATCCTTACAGTATACAAAAGCGGTGTGTTATTTTTGCTGTCTCTTTCTCTCTCATGGTGTACGACGTAAAAACCCGGAGAAGGTGAATTATCACAAGTTTGTATAGGTTGGGTAAAAAGAATTAGCCATCTCTCCATAGATTGTTATTCCAAGCTTAAAGTAATGACCACCCATAAAATTGAAAGTGCTTTTAAAATATAAGCCAAAGAGTATCTTAGCGAAGTATTTTTAAGCGTACTTGTCTGGGATGTCCAATGGATGCACAACCTGCCGTATAAAATAAATTAATTTGAAATGCTCGAGTCGCGTCAAGGGCGGAGTCGGAATTACAGAAGAATGAGACGGTGTATGAATGTCATTGAAACAAGAAATGTGTGCTAATACAGAGATGTTTCCATTTCACCTGCTGTTCATATACCTGCGCAGAAACAGCGTGATGGTTAGTTACTCGTATCACATAGTGAAATATTTTCAATTAAATGAAACAATAAATTTGTATAGGACCAGAGTTTTTTTTGTTATGACCGACCGGTTTCGCTTAGCCTAAACATCATCAGGGTACAAAATTAAACTAAACTAAAAATACATGGTGTGTGCTTATATATACATACAAACAGTGGCGGCTCGTGAGTTTTTAGTGTGCTAGAGTGCTAAGATTGAAACACACGATATTGTTAGTGTTGTTGTAGCCGAAAATGATTTTTCTTTTTTTTCAAGATTTTATTTTTTGTATGAAGATTTTCAGGATTTTTCAGTTTTGGTGGTGCACTGCACGGATTTCTAAAAAATCTCCATACAAAAAGTTGAAATTTCAAAAAAAAAAAAATGTTTTTGGCTACAACAACATCAATGATGATGTTTTTTTTCAATCTTACCACTCTAGCACACTAAAAAGTCACGAGCCGCCACTGCATACAAAGGGAGAACACAATATAGAATAACATAAAAGAACAGTGAGATATCAAACGTCAACTGAGATGCTGATTGAGGAACAATGAGATAATTTAATTAAATAATTTCTCCGTTGACTTTTTCCCTCTTTCAATTTATATTATCTCTCTCTTTCTCTCTGTTCCTTTATTATAATTTAAATGTTATTCTATTTATACCTCATTGTTATTTTATTTTATTTTATATTGTGTTCTCCCTCTGTATGTACGAGTATATATAACCACTATATTTTTTTGTTTAGTTTAATTTTGTAGCATGATTATGCTTAGGCTAAGCGAAACCGGTCGGTCATAAAAAATAAAATAAAATCTGTGGTCTTATACAAATTCATTGTTTCTTTTAATGAAATATGTCAAACCACAAAGTGATTGCTTTCCACGAAAATATGAAATATTTTCACTGTTTGCTGTTAAAAATACACAGTATCACAATGCGATCTTATTGATTGACCAAACACATGGGTAGGATATTCATAAATCTAGATTCAGGCTGTGAAAGAAGGTCAAACCTTGTATCTATCGATAATTCAGCTGCACAATAGTTCGTGGCAAGAGAGATACAAAGAGAAATAGAATTAATGACTTATAAGTAAAATGTGACTGGTATGTTTGTAGTATGAAGTACGACGGGCAACAGTTCCAGGTGTTGGCTGGAATACTCGCTATCATTATAGTGATTGTGCGCGAGGAAATTAATCACGCCGCGGTGTTTTAATTTCACCTTTCGGAAACATGGAGTATTAGGGAAACACGGAGAAGAGGAGATAGAAGAATAGCGTGCGCTGGAAGCGGCGTTACCTGCGGGGGTACTTTCCGGGTAATATTTTAATTAATAACATAATAACGAACGCTCGCGTGTCCGCGGACATTTACGCCGACGTAAATCAAATAAAGTCGCGTTAAGTTTAGTGGAGCGTTTCGGCACATTTAAATGTTGCAAGTCATCGTAATGGGAGTGGCTTATTTATATTAATTGATGACTTATGGTAGATTCACACCAACGTCCGGATCCGCTCAGTGATGATATTGTTGCGCAAGAGAGCTTATTGATGTGGTATGAATATCAATCAAGGAGTATGTGCCAAGACAAAGTTGTGTGGCAGTATATGCTCTCTGCCCACCCTTGTGATATTTAACTACTTAGTTAGTTAAATAATTATTTTGATATGTAAAAATACTTAGAACGCAGATTTTTTTTTAAAACCATTTTTTTGTAACTAAATAATATTTTTAATAATTAATAATTATTAAAAATATTATTTAGTGATAAAAAATGGTTTTTAATAAAAAAAATCTGCGATGTAAGTATTTTTACACATCAAAATAATTATTTAACTAACTAAGTAGTTTCATATCACAAGGGTGGGCAGAGAGGATATACTGCCACATAACTTTGTCTTGGCACATACTCCTTGATTGATATTCATACCATATCAATAAGCTCTCATGCGGAACAATATCGTCACTGAGCGGATCCGGACGTTGGTGTGAATCCAGCTTTATTCAGACTTATTCTGCAAATAATTGCGGGGGAGGGGGGAAGAATATTTCAAGGAAAATAAGTCATAAAATATGCATTCATTGCGTAATTTGTATATCAATGTATAACTGTATGTGGAAACTTGACACAAATAGCGAGTGGAACAATATGATTTTAATAATATCAAAATTTTAACTTTATTCCACATTTATTTATTTAAGACCAGACCGGTTTCACTGCTCCGAACCAGTCTGAAGATGCCCGTCATAAGGTGAAACCGGCCATGTCTTAAATAATTAAAAAAATAGTGGAATGAAGTTAAACAGTCGGTAGCTGAGTGGACAAACGCGTCGGATTCCCACCCGGTCGTCGTGCGTTCAATTCATCTGCTGGCTTAAAATTACCTTTTAAAAAATTCGCTGCTCATTTCCATTAATATACACACATACGAGTATAGTGGTTTTACGTATTTACAGATGTCGCTGGCAGACTTAGATTTATGGGATAAACTTTCAAGAATAAAAGAAGTGCAAAAAATACTACAAATTCCGAACAGGCTCTGAAACACAGTTATGATTTCATGAATAGATGAGTTTTACTCTGAAATCTGTAGAATTTTTTATCTGTTTCTTGTTCTGGAAGTTATTCCAAGCTTGTCTAATACTCCTGTGAGAAGTTCGATGTAAAAACACTTTATGCTGTACGAACCAACTCTATATTAGTGGGTTGTGCTTGTTCCATTTTTCTCAATTACTAAAACATTTGTACCTTAGAACGTACAAATCTCGGGCGGGTTTAATTAAAACAATATATTCCGTTTCTCGCCTCCCATGGCATGTACGTATTACAGGTGTAGACAGGAGGCCCTCTCGCTGCCGCTTTCGTAGAGTTAGAGCCTTCACATTTACTGAGTTTAATCACGAAACTAATTTGAAACGAAGAATAATTTCTTTTTGTAATTAGGATTTCCAATATAACGTTACACAATTAAAAGGTTGAAGGAGAACATTCAAACTCATAAAAAAACATGAAGATAGTAGATTTAGATCAGGATGTTTCAAACTTTCGTCACATTTGACATTGTCAAGGGCCATTCTTGTGATTTAAAAAAAAAATTATAGTTATTACCGCATAAGAGTCCCAAAAGCTCCTAAACGTCTAGAGCCAGTGAGACTATGGCATCCCCAATCGATGTATGTTATGAGGTTGAAGGTAGTGAAGAAGGAAATAAAATGGGGAAGAGGAAGGTTTGAAAGTACCTGGCTATTCAGATCTGGTCGCCAAACACGGCTAAAGCTATTTCAAGATGGGGGTCTTTCATCAGGGTGATACTTAGAGTATCTACCACTTTGAAACGTGTCGCAAATAGCCTATATATTATTTTATATTAATTGAATGTGTTATGACAGATATAATTCAAATTAAATGTATTCGAACCCGCGACCTCTGGATTCGTAGTCGAGCGTCTCACCACTCGACCACGGAGGCCATCAAAAATTCCCTTTAAACATCGATTCTATGCTCTTTTCAGCTTTTGAACAAATTGTTATCAGCAACAATATGACCGTGTTGATTTTCAATTCATCACAATTTGTCCGAGAGATGAAATGGACCGACAATCATCATATTGTAAACCTTGCTATTTTGGAGCGCGTAAGTCTCTACGTTCCTGATGACTATCTAAGACAGCGTCTTCATAGATTATTCTATCTTCCTGCCTGTAGGACCAACCTGCCAATGGTTCTGCCAGTAAGGAGGAGTATATTGCTCCTGAACAAAATCTTCCAGAAGTGAAATCCTACTGATTCTTGAAAGAGTTTAATAATAATAATAATATTTGGACGATTTCAATAGCGCCGTTTTTGTGAAAAATCACCTCAAGGGCGCTGTACAGATCTTACTTTCTATCATTACATAATTCCTAGTTTAAATAAGAAAATATACAGGAACATACTTACCTGGCAGGTCCCATCAGATAGACACAATTATTAACTTAAAATTATGATTATTATTATAATTTATTTTTTTTTGTAAAATATCCTACTTATTTGGCGAAAATAACAAGAAAGACTAAAACACATCAGGCAGCTGCGAAAGCGCCACGACATATCTAACAGGTTATATGCGCAGGCAAAAAGAAGAACTAACGAACAAATAAAAAATATTGTAATGATGATTGTATTGAATTGACAAAAAAGGCCGCCTCTCTCAGTAAAAAAAAAAAATTTGTTGAAAACATCGCTCGCGTTCGGGAACAGTCGGTCGAGATCGGCACTCCCCCGCCCCCCTGCCGGTTCCCGGGCCGGCGGTCGAGACGAAAAATGTGGCCAATGGTCATCAAAGCATGTGACCATTCTCAGTCTATGGCACTGCAGTTAAAACACTAATATTTAAAGATTAAAATATTTTCTTAAAAATCGAAATTACGTCGAAACTAGTCACTTTAAAATTATTTAGAGTTTATTCACTTAACCTATACACAACAACGGTAATTTTAGTGTAATTTTAAAGAAGCAATTTGTGAAATACCCTACTTATTTGGCGAAAAATAACAAAAAAGACTAAAAGACGTCAGGCAGCTGCAAAGCGCCACGACAGGTTCTCTTCACTGACCTGTTCATCACCGCTTTTTTTTTGTAAATTGATCTTATTTTCTTATCTTGCGTATTTATATGGTACCTTAATTTGTATTTATTTTATTAAAAAAATTCTTATTTCTTAATGCCATATGCATAAAATTTCAAAGTTTGTCATGTATAAGGAATTTCATAAAGAAATTATTATTATTATTTTTATTTTACGGGGACCGGTCAAATGTAAAAAAAAAAAAAACAAAATGGCGCCAATCATTGAATTGTGACGATGTCAAATACGGTGATAGTTTGAAGCAACCCGCACTTAGATACTCAGATGTACATGATTAGAAAAATAATAAAACAACCGTGTACCTCGATAGTTGAAGAAAACCTGCCTACGGTGTACAAAGCTATGGCATCATATGGATATTATGCTTCTTTTATTACAACATGTTCACATTTTGATAGCGCTTAAACAAAGGTCAATAAAAATCTACTACATCATTAAACCTGTGCTGTTAGCTCTTGGCCACCCAGTATATTGTACGTCCTAAAATATTGTTTAGTCCCAAATAATTGACCCGATCATTGCCCTGGTGATCGGAAACCTTCGATAGGAGAGGGCGCCAGAAGGAGAGTAAGACCCAATTGTCAAATTATAGATACCTCTGATGGCACATCAAATGTCAAATGATTTACCAAAACCCGGTCCGATGGGCTAACCTAATTGACTTTTATAAAACCCCCATCATAATTATTATTATAGTTATAAACGATCATTTATAACTAACCGATTAGTAGTTGAGTGAGCAAACGTGTTGAATTCTCACCCGAGCGTCGTGGGTTCAATTCCTCTGCTAGCGAAGTCCCCCATCATTGCACTAGCAACATTCTTCGCTTTCAATTATACTATATTTATGCGTTTTTACCTCCGTGGTCGAGTGGTAAGACGCTCGACTACGAATCTAGAGGTCGCGGGTTCAAGCCCGGCGTGCGCAAATTACTTTTATTTAATGGATATGTGCTATAAGTCAAAACACTTTTAATTAATATAAAATTACATATAGTGTATTTATGGTACGTTTAAGAGTTGTAGATACTAAGTATCGCCCTGGTGAAAGACCACCACTCAGAATCGAAACTTTATTTGAAATGGCTTCTGCCATGTTTGTGACCAGGTCTGAATAGCCAGGTAATTCTCAACCTTCCTCTTCCTAATCTCCGTCTCCTCCCCACTACCTTCAACCTCACAACATGTCCCAGTAGGGATGCCATAGTCTCACTGGCTCTAGACAGTTGGGAGCAGTTGCGACTCTTGTGTGGTATTCAATATTTTAAAAAAATATAGCAGGAGTTTTTAAAATGTTGTCAGGTTATTCGTAACTCGGGAATGTTTGTCATCTCAACAAAAAAAAACTATGTATCACTCCAGAAAACGAAAAGATGTAACATTTTTTTTTCGCGTGAGAACGGTAGTTTTTACGACAATTTCGTGTGTTTAAAATTATTTTAGTCTCATTCGCATTAATAAATCTTCTCATACGTATCATTGGTTATTCCGACACTCGACGAGAATTCAAAGCAAACCTTCACAATGCTTGAAATTACCGTTCAACTGATAAACTGTTGATAAAATATAATCGTAGTTATCATTATGTTTATCTATAATGATTGTAAATTGTCTCTGGTAAGCTCCCACAAACAAAAATAATAATAATGACCAAATCAAGCATGGACCGGAAGCCAAATGCACTAGACAAAAAAGATAAACCCTACATTAAACTGAATATCTTTAAATCTCTGTTTTTATTGAGTATGTGTTTAAGAAATGGTTTATAAGAAGGTATTTTAACAAAGCCAGAAATTATATATTTTTAACATCTTTCAATAATTTACAATCGCTAAATCTACATCTCATTAATTACGGTTGGCTCGTTTAGACTTTTTAATCCGGATAGTTTACCGCTTCGCTGGAATGTTTTACACGGCACACATCTGTACCACGGCTAGGTGTAATAAATAAACTTAATTACACTGGTTAGTGGTTCCTCTCACCAAAATACATTTATCAACTATTTTGAACCTACAATTTAAACCATAAAGTTTCAATACATATTATTTTGAAAATGACGCTATCGCGGATGGTTCTGCGTGGAGGCATGTTAAGAACGAGCTAAGCCAAAGTGGGGTCGGAGTATAGAAGTGGAGGTTTATACGCCAAAATCTGGCATCCTAACTGCCTAGCCGTGAAGGAAATGGCATTCAAATTAGTTTTGAAGTCATTTAACGAAATTATATAAATAAAGACTCTATATACAATATTCATCACATTGGCAGCCACCTTTAGTTTTGAGCCCCAAAACACCTGAAAAAATCCTTGACTCTGTTTGATATTTCCCCAATTTTAACAAACAGATTGCAATCGTTGGAGCACAGACGCCAGGTTCGAATGCTTTTTTTCTACCGGTATTTCAATGAAAGATGCTTCAAGAAACTTGCGTCATTGGTACCTTCGGCACCGGTACTCAACACGCCAAAATCGCAAACAACATTTTTTTTCACACGAGAACTGATCGCTTCTACGACTCGTTGTTGTGTTCAACAGATCGGCTGTGGAACGATTTTCCGGCCTCTGTGTTTCATCCCTCCTACAATATGGGCCTCTTTAAGAGCCAGATTCACTCCATTCTTTCCTCAAAAACACCCTCCACACAGAAGAAAGAAGGCTCTCTTGTGTGGAGTTAATAATACTTTTACACTACAAACCTTCTTGCCTCCTATTTAATTAAAGAATATCGTTTCACATCCTTCCCCTTGTCCTCTTCGGCTTCAACAGGCGCCCCGGGGCGTTCCCGTCCTGGGCTACGTTAGCTGACCCCGTCCACTGCAGGCCTAACCTCTCCTCGCACAGCTTCTGGAGTTAATTTCTACAACTTAGCCTATATTGCTTATACTAGAGTGTACATTTGGATATACTTTGTCGTTTTTAATTTCTTCTTCCTTGACAGTGTATCGGACACCATTTCAAAAACAGTAATAAAAACCAATATTTACTTAAATACCAGTTTACATTTTACAACGCCTCGTTTAATCTACGTGAGCGGTTAATTGTTTTTTTATGGTAATTAAAATAGTTTTAATTTCTGGTTTCTAGCTTTGTTGCTAAGCGATGTTCAAGTAATATACGAGTATTTACAAAATAATTCTACATTTTTTCCCCTATTATCATTCCTCTGCCCCTGGCTTATAGGCAATCGTAGGAACACACATTTTCAGATTAAAAAGATTTTTTTTTCATTCACCAAAATAATATGCGATTTCCTAGTTGCATTCTTAGAACTTTTCTGAAATGAAACCTCTCGAAGTGTAATTTCCTGAAACTGACCGGTGTTATTGAATGCGTGACGACCGTTTCGAGAGCAGATGCTGCAGCCGGCTTGTAGAGCAGATAATATATACCGGGAGAGCAGAGATGGTAGGACAGCCCCAGGCAGCAGGTAGTGGTGGATAGTGGATTGACTACGTTACACACGCGTCAAGCACGTGCGGGCGTAGTAGCTTGGTCCGCCCGCTGCCAGACACACGTGTGGACAACTAGCGAGAGGGATGTGAATGGAAGCCTGCGAGACCGTAAAACCCACAACACACGTGGGACTTGCAACGAGTAATGATTATGGACTTTTCAACATGTTGTTTTGTCTTCAGCTGTATTTTTGTAATACTTCAAATCTCACAATTATGTATCTTTATTTATTTATTAGATACATAAGATATAATGATATGACATTTAAAAAATAAGCCGAATGTAAAAAAGATACATACTTAGAGTATATAGAGTGGTATCTATCCAAGGCAGTGTAGTCAGTTTTTGATGATTTTTACCGAACTCGGCGGACCTGGACGTTGCTAAGACTAAGGCTAGGGTATTTATACATCCATTTACGAGTATATTACATATCGACATAATGTTTTTGTTTATTCGTATAACCACTTTTTCACAGTATTGTTATCAACAAAAATATAGCATATAATCTAAAAAATCGTTTAGTTGTGTCAAGTTTAGTAGCATAATAAAAAAGTGTGCCCTGAGTCCCGCGGTGACCCAGGAGCCTAAGATCATCGCGACAGTACATAGAAGCAGTGTATTATATTTGTTGTCTCTTTCTCTCTCATGGTGTACGACGTAAAAACCCGGAGAAAGTAATTTATCGTAAGTGTGTATAGGTTGGGTAAAAATAATTAGCTCTCTCTCCATACATTATTACTCCAAGGATACATACATATGCAAATCGATAATAAGCTACAATACAAGTGTAAATACATGATGGTCCAGTCAACATTAGTTTCTAAATAGGCTGTCCAAAACGTTGGTTAAAGGAGAATAAATCACAACACGGTATGATAACCCAAAAATCCATTTGGATATTATGGTTATTATTATTTCATTCATGAAATGTTTTGACACATGGTTTGAGGGAGCTTACAAAAACTGCTTTAGAGTTGTCACAAATAACTTGGTTGATCTCTGTGGTACAGACGATAGATCCTTGGCTCAGGGCCCAGAGGCCGCGGGCCTAAAACACGGAGATGGACAGATAATTACAATTCGTCAGATGTTGACTGCCTCCATAGTCGAGTGGTAAGACGCTCGACTACGAATTCAAGGGTCGCGGGTTCGAAACCGGCGTGCGCAAATATATTTTTTATTTAATTCATATGTTTCATAACACATTTAATTCATATAAAATAATAAAAATTATATTTGTGTCACCGGAGTGGTAGATACTCTTAGTATCACCCTGCTAAAATACCGAAGAATCGAAACATTGCTTGAAATGGCTTTGGCTGTGTTTGGTGACCAGATATGAATAGCCAGGTACTTTCCAACCTTCATCTTCCCCATCTCATTTCCCACTACCTTTATAACATACCTCAATGGGAATACCAAAGTCTCACTGGCTCTAGACGGTTGGGAGCAGTTGGAACTCGTGTGCGGTATTTATTCACTATAAAAAAATATATATAAAAATACATTTCGATAAAAGATTATTGAAATCTCAGACAAAGCTGGGCAGATTAAAACTACATAGTTGGTTTATAAAATTAAAAATTTCCTTCCCCCCCTCACTACCTTTAGCCCCACAACATATTCCAATGGGTGATGCCATAGTCTCACTGGCTCTAGACGGTTGGGAGCAGTTGGAACTCGCGTGAGGTATTCACTATAAAAAATGTAAAAAAATAAATGTTGGAAAAAACTCTTAGAATCGCACTGATGAGTCATTCAGAATCGAAAAAAATAGCACGAATAAAACTGAAAACGTATTCATTTTCATGACACCCATTTATTTCAGTTGATTCCGTAATATTCGGGTGTTTATGCATCTACCGTGCGCAATGCATATTTGATGACATCAGCCTCCAATTTGTGCATTTTATCCGAATCGAAATAACTCGAATGACTAATAATAAGGACCTTGTAACGCTGCACTGAAAACTAGTACGCTCGGTGAGTTTTTTAAAATGATCTGTTAGCATTGATGACGTCTTCCAGCGGCTGTACCTTACTGCAGCCGCCAGTGTCCCCTCTACTGTTGATCAAGACGGCAATAAGAATTGCACAATGCACGCGGTGCAATTGACCGCCGAGGCCATTGCCATTTTGGGATCTCTGCAGCCTCTGTTGCAAGGACACACCCCATCACTCATGCCTTATGATATTTCACATTAAAGTAAACATTATAATAATACTTGACTAATTTTAATGGCCCCATTTCTGTTCTAGTAGAGTAGTGATTATACTAATTAATTTTAAATAATTTTGCTATTCACATGGTTTTACGGCCTCCACGGTCGAGTGGTAAGACGCTCGACTACGAATCCAAAGGTCGCGGGTTCAAACCCGGTGTGCGCATTTAACTTATATTTAATTAATATGGGTCTTAACACATTTGATTCATATAAGATAGTAAAAAGTATATTTGCGACACGTTCCAGAGTGATAGATACTCTAAGTATCGCCCTGGTGAAAGACCACCATTCAGAATCGAAACATTGTTTGAAATGGCTTTAGCCGTGTTTGGTGACCAGGTCTGAATAGCCAGGTACTTCTCAATCTTCCTCTTCCTCATCTTCTTTCCATCCCCACTACCTTCAGCCTCACAGCATACCCCAATTGGGCATGCCATAGTCTCACTGACGGTTGAGAGCAGTTGGGACTCTTGTGCGGTATTCACAAGAACTATATATATATATATGACTTTAATAAAAAAGGATTAAACGAGCAAAACCTTGTCGAGAAATATCATACCGGTCTAAAAGGCAAGTCAATAAAGAAGCTCCAATAAAATATCTAATAAAATGCAATTCAAATGCTGGTATGGGTAACTCAATTAGAGTTGAAACAAACAATACATGCTTAGCGTTGGGTGTATTGTGCTATCGCTCCACTACGTCAGGTGCGTCATAAAGAAAGAGCTCTTTGTCTTGTTTACGCGTATTTATTGTCACTAGTGGAGAAGGGACAGCAAGTGTTTACGATGATTCTTCTAGTATATTGAAAGTGGCCTTACAGCGTGCCTTATTCATGCAGATCGGCCGGGTGCTGTTGAAAATAATATTGTAATCTGTTTTGAAGAAACAGTAATTAGCATTAATGCTCGTGTTCGAGAATGTCCCAAATCGGAGAATACTACAAATTACTGGGATACCTTGCATTATTTTCTTTAACACTCCTTTAAGTTCAGTTCTTTAAAGAGAACCGTATTTTAATAACAATGAAATAAAACAAAATACATGTTAAAAACTTTTATATAACTGACATCAACACGCTTTGACTTCGATTTCTGAAGTGTTAAATAATCAGTAATTGTTTAAAAAAAAATGAAGTTTCAAACTTGTGTGAGTAGGTGTGAATACTGTCCCGGCCTAAACTCTGATTGCGAAACCTATACGTGGTCAATGAAGTAAAAATATAGTTGAAAATAGGAATGCTTTTTTATTATAAGCACTTAAAGCCCGGATGATCAACAAAGAACTGCGGTTAAAAAACCGATTTAAAGTTATTTTCAAAAAAAAAAATATCACAACAGTCTTTGAACGTTTTACTTTAAATTCTAGTATGCTTTTCATAAAGAATTAAAAATATTACTGTATTCACTGGGAACCTCAGATATCTGTTCTTCACTACGAAAAATTAAAAATGCCTCCGATATACTTTATTTTAAATTTGCTCTCATGCCCTAAAAATGAAAAAAAAAAAAAAAAAAAATTATTAATTATTAATATTCTAAATTTTAAGTTATTATGATATGGTGATTGTGTCCTGCCAGAAGTGACCTGCCAGGTAAGTATGTTGCTGTATATTTATATAAACTAAGAATTAATATTAAGTAGAAATTAAGATTTGTACAGCGCCCTTGAGGTGATTTTTCACAAAAACGGCGCTATACAAATTATCCAAATATTATTATTATTATTATTATTTTCTAACTACCCGTATAGAGTTAACAGATGAATCATTTGTAGTATTGCTTGTACTAGAAAGCCAAAAAGTGTTTGATTTGGGTGATGACCCTTAAGTTTGATTGGGAACAACGGCCGTTTCAGTATTTTGTCAGTCTTAGTTCATGCGGGAGTCTATTCCAAGCTTTTAGGTTCGATATTCTGTAAAATCGACTTGTTTTTCCATCGGCTGCAGAGGTGGTGTAGCCAACAGCAAGCAGTCAACGGAGACGAAGGCTTCTGCTATTTAAAGAACCAATAAACTTTGCCACGGTTGAGCGACGTCTCTTGGGGTTCGGCTTAGCGATGCGATGGGAAGCCGCCTTCTAAATCCAGCGGCGCTTTAAAATTTTTATCGATTGCTATTTGCCAGGCAATCTCGTTGTTTTTATTTTTGAAATCGCGCCGTTCGTCCAATATCCTAGAGGATTGAAACTTAATGAAATAAAACACTTCTGTATTTCAACAAACATTCCAACATTACCACATGCCTTCGTTTTGGTACATTCTACTAGAGATGGTCGATATTCCTGTTCCAGTTAAAAGGAACCTGTTCCAAGCCGGTCACTGAAACTGTCGATATTAATTATCCGAGGAGCCGGTTCTAAATTTTTGGAAATAAAAATATCGAAATCCTTTGTCCGTTTTTTTGGTGGAACCGGTTCCAGTTCAATTAAGATGAAGCAGTTCCAGTTCTTTTTGTTTTCATATCTTTACCGACTGGTACTTTTTTTGGTGAGGAACTTTTGTGGATTTGCTAGTACTTTTCGAAAAAATCCCCTTCTTGGAACTTCTCTGGCACCAGGAACCGGTTCCAAAAAAACTGGATATGGGACTAGACATTACAGTTTGGAAGAACTCCGTGGTCGAGCGGTTAAGATCCTCGACTACGAATCCAGAGGTCGCGGGTTCAGATCCAGGCGTGCGCAAATAAGTTTCAACTATCTAATTTTTGCTATTTTACAAATGATTCATTTGAAATGTATACGTTTTAGAGTGGTAAATAGATTGCCTTGGTGGCATACCAAAAATCAAAGAAACAAAACTTTGCTTGAAATGGCTTTATCCGTGTTTGGTGACTAGATCTTAATAACTATGTAACTTCCAACCTTCCTCTTCCCCATCTCCTTCCTCTCCCCGCGCCGTTATACATCACAAAATACACAAAAGGTACATTGGTTCATTTGATAATTTTTATCGGAATGTTACTGTTTTCATTAAATCGTATAAAATGGAAATCTATTTAATTGTCAAATATTCCAATCTCAATGTGTATATGTTTTGCCTTTATGATGATTGAATTATAAATACGATACTTTCTTTCTAAAGCAGCTTTTCGCAACTGGACAATTGTTTGTCATTGTTTAGTGCAATACCTATATTTTAAGTTTAGTATGCGTTTTACAGAAGATATAAGAAGACATCTGTTCCACGTAATTATGTTTTTAGAGTGAACGGACCCGATGGTCGGGCCACCTGTCACAGTCCTCGCCACATCCTCGCCGTCCTGACCTTATAAGATCACGCGGGCCAAGGATGCTGGGTACAGCAGCTCGACGCGCAGAGCGCAGTGGGCTAAGGCAGGCGTGGGAGGGATGGAGGTGTCGCCATCGTCCCGGCCCACCTCCCAACACCCACCGCACCGTATCACTAACATTTTATTAGCGCCGCGAGAGGAAAAGAGCTGATCCGATCGTTTCGAGTGATCTTTATCGCGCACGAAACGTATTGATACTCCAATAAAAGTGAAATTAGACATCTGGCAACAGCGAGGTCCATTTATCCATTGTACATTTGGATTTTTTTACGAGTTTCCGGGGCATCTAAAATTTACACTCGTAATGTCGAAACAATGATCTCAAAATGACTTTTCGCGCTGCTAGAAGTACCTATAATATGACAAACCAACTTTATCTTGCACGAATCGTATTGATTCTTCAATAAAAGTAAAATAAGGCATATATGGAAACATTTAAGTCACTTTGTAGCATTATAATACAAGCAATACTACAAATGATTTATCTGCAAAATTTTCTATGGGTAGTTAGAAAAATATCTATATATAGTGTCGAGTGAATACATTTTTTTGACTGCAATCCTTTAAATTCTATTAAAAACATACTGAAATATCAGTAAAAGGTGCAGTTTTAAAACCAGCAAAGGCATTTTTTAACGCTTAACCTAAAATTCCTGCATGCATTTAATAAAGAATTTAAAAGATTGTTGTTTGAGAATTATATTCACTGGAAACCTTAGACATTTTTCTAACTTCCCGTTTAGAATTGACAGATAAAGAATTTGTAATTTTGCTTGTACTAGAAAATCAAAGAGTGTGTATTTTTGGGTGCTGCCCTAAGTGAAAAAAAAAAGTTTTTTAATTAGAGATGCACAACCTTTCTAGCAGCGGGAAACGATTGATGTGGTCATACCACAGTGGGTAAAGACGCTCAGCTAGCAGTCGGAAGGATCGAGCTCGATATTCACGGCGGGTAACTGACTTCCCTAGTCCATTTCAAAACAAGTTGGACTTAGAGAAAAGGCCCCTACTATCAATCTAAGGGATATCTACTGCTTCTGGTGCTCTTTCTTATCGGAGGTTGGCTATCATCAGGATAATTTTCGCCCCGCAGGCTGTAACAACTGTGCGAAACTCGTAGGTACAGCTTTTCAAGAGCTTTGGCGAGCTTCCGGGGTGAACTAAACCTGCCACAGTACGTAGTGTATTAATGTATCAATCGGTTCCCGGTACCTTTAAATACGCAAAAGAAATCAGTTCAAAATTACAACACAATATGTAAAAAAATATTTATAAAAAGTCTATTTAAAAAAAAATAGTATTGCATGCCCTTCAACAAATTATTTGTATCATTCTTGAAAATTTTCAGCAGAATGAATTAGCAAATCATACCACAATATTTATACATAAAATCGGGCTGCAATACGTGAATCTCATTCTCAACGTTGTGAAGGTGTGCCATAATAAAAGTTTATTATGTGAAAAGCGTTGCACCACCCTATGCAAATTTACCGTATTATGTACTGTTTGCGTATAGACATACGTAGTTCACTGTTCGCCAAATGCCATTCTGCAACCTTTAAAAAATTCGACATTTACCCGTGCAGATCCCATAGCACTATGACTAACTGAATGCTTCAACAAACTCCATGGAAATTCACAGAATAAACTGTCGAGTACCTCGCCAGCCTCGCCTAATTGTAACTTTTTACAAACATTGCATAAAAATTCAACTAAATATATCTCTATTTTTGATAATCATATCATTTGATAAAACATTTACGAGGAACTTTAATAAAAATATTACGATTTAAAGTTTAAATTATTTTTTTTTAAATTCCGGTTAGCTTTGTTGTAACCCAAAAACTTTATTATAAAAAAAAATATGTTCACATAGTAGATGGAACGTCAATTACAAAAGTTTCAAGTTTTTCCTAAGTTGCATTGTATCTATATGGTTATTCCCACAGTCAATAAATAGTTTTTATTTTGTTATAAAAACCAACAAATATAAACGCTTCGTTCTGACGTCACTCGATATATGAATATGTGACGTCATCTGATGGAAATTCCCTTGGCGCCACTTCTAATTGAACCCGTTTCAACGAGTTTCAAAAATTCTTTCAAAAGTTTTAAATAATTATTAGATATTATTTACATTTAAAAAACTTTTTTTTTTCAAATAAAAAAGTTCTGTTTTGAAATTACTTTTACGCGTGACAGCTAATTTGCCTTTTTAAAGCATTGACAAAATTTTTTGTTAAAAAAAAAAGATTTAAATATCTAACAATAATTATTATTATAAAAAATACTCAGTTTAATTCTGTACCCTGAGGAAGCTTAGGCTGAGCGAAATCGGTCTTGTTACTGGTCTTGTATAAATTAATTTTTCTTTTCATTAAAATAATAAGCTTTAAAAAAATGTGTTGTACTAGATTTATAAACGTAATTTATGTTAGACGGTGAATATTGTAAATAAAATAGCTGGAATTCCTCAATGTAACTAATTAGTTACACAATAAGTTAACTCAATAAAATACTGTTTTTAATAAACATCTCAATGGTTCATGGTCCATTAATTTGATAAAACATGCAATCAAATACCTGAGTGATTCTGAACGGGACGATAATAAGTCTGATGTCACATCTAGCTGCAGCGTGTATTATGCAAAGGCTACGTTATCAGTGTGTGCGGTGTGAACAGGTAGAGGTGTGTGTAGGCTTGTCTGATCGTATTGGTCCAAGCTGGTGACTGGTTCGCCTTGGCACTGCATCTGTTGGTCTGTTGGCTCCCAGCTTCGGGGGTCCAGGCTGTGGCCGTTATCTCGTCGGGATATCAAATCCATTTTACACAATCGTAATAACTTTCTCGGCCGTCTAACTGCGGGGGTCACGGCTTGAAGCCACTTTGGTAATTCTTTAATTTCTCAATTTATTATAATTACGTAGAAAACAAACTTCGGGTTCTGCAAAGGCTTTTTCCTTTCAAGTTCTTCAATAAAAAAAATAAAAAAAATAAATAAAAATCAGATAATCATCACGTCGTTTCCCTGCAAGGCTAGACAGAGAGGATGGACCGCCATATAACTCTATCTTGGCACACACTCCTTGCATCATTCACATTCATACATCGTCTCATACATACTCTTCTATTATTCTGACTGTTGACGTGGCTTTCTAATTACTAAACTCTATTAAATTGGGTTTAAATCATTATATAATAATAATTATATTTGGATAACTTGTATAGCACCGTTTTTTGTGAAAATCCCCTCAAAGGTGCTGTATTTTTATTATACAGGGAATATCAGAAAGCCTATTCTTATATATGTAAACATTTTTATATAAAAAACTACCATTATAAGATAATAAATACTATGTAAGTTATCTATTTATTCTTAGAGGTCGCGGGTTCAAAACCGGCTTGGGCAAATACATTCTATTTAATTAACATATGTCATAACACATTTAATTCACATAAAATAATATAGTATAGTAAATTTGCGGCACGTCCAGAGCGGCAGATACTTTAAATATCGCCCTTGTGAAAGACCACCATTCAGAATTGAAACATTGCTTGAAATCTCTTTAGCCGTGTTTGGTGACCAGATCTAAATAACCAGATACTTCCCAACCTTCCTCTCCCCCATCTCCTCACAATATACCCCGATTGGGGATGCCATAGTCTCACTGGATCTAGACGGTTGGAAGCAGTTGGGACTCTTGTGCGGTATTCACTATAAAAATTAAAATAAACAAATTCAGTTCGAAAGATTTTTTTATTGAAGGCATCAATTTGACCACTTGCTGTCCTCACATTGTAGTTATTTCTTCGACTAATGACTAGAGGCCGGCGGACTAGCCTCGAGGTTCCAGAATTTATTCGCGAAGTGCGACCAACAAAAAAGACGACACGTTTAATATTTAAAGAAGAATTTAACGACCAGTACCTACTAGGCGAGGCCAAAGTTTTGAATTTCGTATTGGTACATCGCCTACAATCTACATTATGTGGCTTGAGTTTACTTTGGATAGCAGCGAGGATTGTCTACCCATACAATATTTACAATGAATATTAAACACCGCCAAATGTTACGCGATATTTGCAATGAATATAGAAACAATTCCGAATGTTTCGGGATATTGTTCCGCCACGTTAAAATGCGGCGTGAGTAAGAAGCAAGTCAATATCGACAAATGTTTAGCAGCTTTTATCTTCGGAAATTGGCGCCGGAAAAAATCTGGTTTTGGATAGTTATTATCGACTCGGTGATTTATGCGACTAGTTTTTCGGAGTGTAGTATAATTATAATGTTATTGAATAATCCGGCGTTGCCGAGTAACAGCGTGATATCATAAACGGCTTTATATTTAAGTAGGCGAATTATTTACGAATTTCATTTTGCTTCTGAGAAATATTGGTATTTATTTATTTTATATTTGCAAAAACAGTTTTACACAAAAACATTGCATAAAACACAAAAAATGGTAATCATAATTACACAAAGATTAAGGTAAAAAGAAGTTTAAAAACAAACAAAAAAACAGTTTTCAAGAAGTACATAATATAGTTAGAACTAAATAGCTAGTTCTTGCTTAAACTTGTTGTGGCTCGTGATGAAAAATTTCAAAATTTCCCGCGAGGCAGTAAATTAACCTAGTTAGTCTTCCCAGGGGCATCACCATTGGTAAGTTAGTTCTGCACCTGGAAAACTGGAAACAAAAGCCTGTGTTGGCGGCCTCGCGTGAAATTATCAGGGATAATAAATCTAATTTCCGCCAGGATGTCAGGTATTAATAATACACCGTTCAGGAGTTTATGAGCAAAAGCGTATCTGGTATACGTGAGATTTTATTTAATTATTTATTTTCTCTGTTTCTTTACCCGAGTAAGGGTAAAGAAACAGAGAAAAAGTGGTTATTCGAATAAACAAAAACATTATGTCGATATGTGATTTGAATAGATGCATAAATACCCTAGCCTTAGTCTCAGCCACGCCCAGGTCCGCCGAGTCCGGTAAAAATCATCAAAAACTGACTACACTGCCTTGGATAGATACCACTCTATATACTCTAAGGGTCCAATACTTCCAAAGCGGCTACCATGACCACTTGGCGTCGACTGTAGATCTGACCTTTATTGGCTTATCTTCGCATTCTTGAGTGAATTCTAGTTTACTCGTTCCCAAATGTCGAGTTTAAAGTCAATATCCGTGCTAACTTAGAATAATTATGTTTTGTCGTCTTATTAAATTCCTTATTCCAATTCGTTGTAAAGCGCTTTTGAGATAATTTTTCTCAAAAAATTGCACTTACAAAATTATCCAACTGACACAAATTGAACATGGTTAGGTAGAAAGCGCACAACGCGCAATTTGCGAAAATCGAGTTTTACATGTTTTCTTATAGATAAATACGAGATTTATATCTGCTGAAAACATCCAAACTCCAAATGCAATAGATTTTTGGTGAGTAATTCAACTTTTTAATATCGCACATTGCAGATATTTAGATATTAACAATTGAAGTTAAAAACATTGAAATCTAGGATAACATAGGAAATGCATATATTTTTTAAAATAAATTCATTGAAAG
The DNA here is from genome assembly GCA_022651775.1 of Drusus annulatus. Lineage (NCBI taxonomy): Eukaryota > Metazoa > Arthropoda > Insecta > Trichoptera > Limnephilidae > Drusus > Drusus annulatus. Next base: position 394,243 of record JAGWCC010000479.1, on the reverse strand, counting down.
ATTATAAATTACCTTTTTATAATAATTCTTATTGAAAAAACACTGATAATTACCGTACCGTACAAATGCTGATTACGCATATTAATGCTTTTGTATCGTCGAAACTGGTAGAGGAAGGATCAAAGTAGACTGAATGCTGTGGAAATGAGATCCTTGAGACGTATGTGCGGTAAAACCATGTATGACCGTATTAAAAATGTGGATATCCGGAAAAAATGCAAGGCTGATGTGAGCGTAATGAATAGGATCAAGAAAGGGACGCTTAGATGGTTTGGATATGTAGAGTGAATGAATGAAGAGTGTGAAAAGAATATATGATGCGAAAGTGAATGGAAGAAGAAGTCGAGGACTCCCAAGAAAGACATGGCACTATCAAGTAAATCGAATACTTGAATCGGGTAATGTAAGAGTATGTATGAGACGATGTATGAATGTGAATGAAGCAAGGAGTGTATGCCAAGACGGAGTTATATGGCGGTCCGTCCTCTCTGCATACCCCTGAACGGCGTGATTGTTAGTTAGTTATATTTTCAAACGCCTTTTTCTCAGTTTCATTATTTTGGGGTTGGATGATTTTTTACTTTCTGAATAACTACGTTCAATTATCTGTCTCTACTCATCATCAGTAGGTACCTACTGGGATAGTTTTTTTTTATCATAGGATGGCCACACCAAACGGAAGCACTGACGATGGCGAGCGCCAATCTGTCAGTCATCTAATTACATGTCCATTGAGTGCCCTGCTTCTTCCAACAACTGTGTAATTGGCCACTCGAGAGATACAAAAACCCCCCATCCAATGATTCCATACGACCTTATCAGCACACGCAATCATTTGGGAGTAATTCCTTTTCAACGCCTTGTTGTTTCTGTTCGACACTCTGCAGCTTGAATCTGGAGAGCAAAAGAAAAATTCTACCATTGAATATTGTATTTTGAAAAATGACGCCTTAATTTGTTGAAGTTGATCGAATTTTTATTATGCTAATTTTAAAAATTACCAATCCTAGAAGTTTTTCTAGCTAAGTGCTAGAAAAAATATCTAAACAACTTATAGGTCTATTAGGAGGCTTACATTGTGGTTCGAATGAAAGGAAAACTGTTAATGATTTTTAGACCTGACCGGTTTCACCTTATGACGGGCATCTTCAGACTTCAGACCAGTTTGAAGATGCCCGTCATAAGGTGAAACCGGTCAGGTCTTAAATAAAAATAGTAGAAAAAAGTTAAAATTTTGGTATCTTTAAAATCATTAAAATGGAGTTCCACCACGAATGAACAGTTTCAAAATTAGAAATTGGAAAACTGTAATTTAAGTCGTAGGCTATGGATAGGTTCAGCTTTGCGAAATAAACAACTCTCAAATCTTTATTAAAAAAATAATAATTTATAGTGAAAACCGCACAAGAGTCCCAATTACTCCCAACCGTCTGGAGCCAGTGAGACAATGCCATCCCCAATCGGGGTATGTTGCGAGGCTAAAGGTAGTGGGGAGGGGAGGGAGATGGGGAAGAGGAAGGTTGGGAAGTACCTGGCTATTCAAATCTGGTCACTAAGCTCGGCTAAATCCGTGTCAAGATGCGATGTTCGATTCTGAATGGTGGTCTTTTAGCAGGGTGATATTTGAAGTATCTACCACACTGAAACGTGCCACAAATATACTATATATATTGTTTTATATGAATTAAATGTGTTATGACACATATTGATCAAATAAAATTTATTTTCGCACGCCGGGTTCGAACCCGCGGCTCTAGATTCGTAGTCAAGCGTCTTACCACTCGACCACGGAGGCCGGCATAAATCTGAAAAGAAAGAAGAGTTTCATTTGACATAAAGATAAACAAATATTTCAAAGAAAAATATATAAATTTGTGGAAATAAAACATTATTATTATTCATATTAGTTTCTGGCTAGAAACTGTGATCGGAAACAACCAGATATACGAAATAATCATGGGAAAGTAATGGGAATAATATATACCACCTATACAGTAAGAGAACCTTCAAATAAGATTTTAACGTCATTTTCAAACTCCGATTGTCAATCCGTTTCAGAATTTGAACTAATTGTGAACAGCTAAAAAGCGTAATAGTCATGTTCTCAGGCTTCTCACATGAAAACACTTTGTTCAAACACTGAAACGGGCCTATAATCGACCTTTAACGGGGACCATTCAAATGTCAAAAAAAAACAAAATGGCGCTAATCGTCGAATTGTGACGATTTCAAATGTGACAAAATTTTGAAACACCTCAACCTAAAGCTAAGGTAAAATCGTTTTGCATAAAGTAACCAACCTCATAGCAATAATATGCCAGGAGGCATAGCTTGTGTAATCAGGATTGTTGATTTTTTCCTGACTCGGACGTGGCTAGGGTTTTTAAGGACACACCTTTTTACTTCCATTCATAGCACATGTCTACACAATGTTTCGTTTATTTGTATGACCACTTTTTCACAGTATTGTTATTAACAAAAATATAGGATATAACCTCGAAACCCGTTGAGTCGCATAACAAAACGTAGTGGGCGGAGTAATCTGAGACGCTAGAGACGGAAGAGATGCTTACATGTCTAAAAGTGGTGCGATATTATGTGACAACTTGTCTTGTCTCTTTCTCTCTCACGGTTTACAACGTAAATACCCGGAGAGAGTGATTTATCGTAAATTTGTATAAGTTGGGTAAAAATATTTAGCTCTCTCTCCATATATATTCTTACTCTAAGTAATCGACAATAAGCGAAGGTATTAGATCTGGAGGCTACTTCTAAACTGTAACATGAATATTATGATGAACCTCTCGTGTTGATGTTTGATTAATTAGTTACCGTATTCAACTGTCATGGCCAACGATGGGCACCTTCATTACTTGAAGATTAGCACATTCATAACACACCTCGCATCGTAACACGGTGTATTTCACCAGTGCGATCCTATGAGTATCTACCACTATGGAACGAGTCGCAAATACCTATGGGTACCATATATTATTTTTAATTAATTAATTGTGAAATAACACATATTAATTGACCGGTTAATTGCTGAGTGGACACACGCGTCGGATTCCCACCCGGGCGTCGCGGGTTCAATTCCTCTGCTGGCTAAGTCCTCCATCATTCTACAAGCAACATCTTCCGCTTATTATGATGACAGTAGGAGTTTTCAAATATTTTCAGGTTATTCCTTTTAAGAAAACAAATATGATTTATTTGCGCACGCCGGGATCTGAACCCGCGATCTTTGAACCGTAGACAAGCGTCTCAACCACTCGACCACGGAGGCCGTCAGATGAGACCCATGATGCCTCTAATAGGATCCGCTGTAACTAAATTCTCCCTCTTGTTCATAAACGTCGAATTTAACAGAAAAATAGGTTACAGGGGAGCTCTCGGCCGAAGGACCATACGTTGAGTATAGCAGGCGAGTCAAGGTCGGTACACGTGACGTCACGCGGGCCCGATACGACGACGAATCCAAAGCCGACCGACTAACGCCTCACTCGCTATTATGATGCTAATGACGGAGTGGTGCTAATCCGCCGATACCCGAGTGACACCTGACCACTGATCGCTGAGTAGTTCACGGTGCTTCATTACGTAAGGATTAGCGTCAATGTCAATTTGGCAGCCGCCGGCTAGCACTCATCTTTTAATAACCAAAAATTGAGTGCTGATTTCCTCTGAACAAGCTTTTTTCCGGCTTTAATTAATTCTGTTATATTTGAATACTTCGCTCAAAAAAATTTTTTTTTTAAAGGAGGAAACCTAGATACAGACTGTAACTAGTAAAATAGTAATCATCAACTGGAGAATTCGCTAGAATCCCAACTATTTCTCAAGGATCAATAAAATTATCATTTTTTATCACGCTAAGCAGATCGGTTCTGAAAACTAAGATTACGAGTTCAAAACCCGACGAGAACATTATTTTCATTTAGATATTATAATTAACTTAAGGGTTGTCCTGGGGCCCTAGCACGAAATATTGATATAGATTTTATCGACAATGTCGGTAAAGTGGAATGGTTCCCGAGTCTGACTGCATATCGTTAACAAACAAACGACAGTACAGAAGGTAATAAAACTACCCGAATGCATTTTTAATGTTATTGTAAAGCCGCATTCAGTCAGCCATAAAACAAAACCTAAAGTCACAGACGTTCACTATGAGACAGACTCAATAAAGGCTGATTCACACCAACGTCCGGTTCCGCTCAGTGCCGATATTGTTCCGCAAGAGAGCTTATTGATATGGTATGAATATCGATCAAGGAGTATGTGCCAAGACAAATTTGTGTGGCAGTATATCCTTCTGCCCACCCTTGTGATATTTAACTACTTAGTTAAATAATTATTTTGAAGTGTAAAAATACTTACAACGCAGATTTTATTTGAAACCATTTTTTTATCACTAAATAATATTTTTATTAATTATTAATTATTAAAAATATTATTTAGTGATTAAAAAATGGTTTAAAAAAAAAAAATCTGCGTTGTATGTATTTTTAAACTTCAAAATAATTATTTAACTAAATAAGTAGTTAAATATCACAAGGGTGGGCAGAAGGATATACTGCCACACAAATTTGTCTTGGCACATACTCCTTGATCGATATTCATACCATATCAATAAGTTTTCTTGCGGAACAATATCGGCACTGAGCGGAACCGGACGTTGGTGTGAATCAGCCATTAAGCGTCCATTCCGGACCCAATAGTATATATGCCATAGACTTACTTAAAATTCTACCAGTCTGAAGATGCCCGTCATAAGGTGAAACCGGTCAAGTCTTAAATAAAAAATAGTGGAATAAAGTTTAAAAATAAATAAAATGGTATTATTATAATCATTAAAATGGAGTTCCACCACGTAACTAACTAACTAACCATCACGCCGTTTCTCCGCAGGGGTAGGCAGAGAGGACGGACCGCCATATAACTCTGTCTTGGCAGACACTCCTTGCTTCATTTACATTCATACTTCGTCTCATACATACTCTTCTGTTATTCTGACTCTTCACATGACCCGATTCAAGTATTTGATTTACTTGATCGTGCCATGTCTTTCTCGGGCGTCCTCGACTTCTTCTTCCATTCACTTTCGCATCATATATTCTTTTCACACTCCTTTCTTCGTTCATTCGTTCTACATGCCCAAACCATCTTAGCGTCCCTTTCTTGATCCTATTCATTACGCTCACATCATCCTTGTATTCTTTCCGGATATCCACACTTTTAATACGGTCATACATGGTTTTACGCACATACGTCTCAAGGATCTCATATACTTAATTAAAATTGTACCAGTCTGAATATGCCCGTCATAAGGTGAAACCGGTCAGGTCTTAAATAAAAAACAGTGAAATAAAGTTTAAAAATAAATAAAATGGTATTATTAAAATCATTAAAATAGAGTTCCACCACGAATTCACAGTTTCAGAATTAGAAATAAACAAACGACAGTTCACATCGACAAACTTGAGCATACTTAGTCGACGTGAGTTTAATGTTGTACCCTGATGATGCTTGGGCCAAACGAAACCGGTTGTCCATAAAAAATAAAATCTGGTCTTCTTATACAAAGTTATTATTTCATTTCCATTAAATATGTTTAATCACAAAGCGATTGCTTTCTACGAAAGTACCAAATATTATTATTAAGCTTTATACTGGCTACAGCTTGCATGGTGAAAGATGGCTCACCAATCGACATTACGTATTCTTCTGTTGCTATTCCCCGGTGGGTCTAGGCTTATGGTTTGTACCTTGCGTTGGGTGGTGACGGTGGCGAACTGGCGAGGCCCCGGGTGAACCGCGCCCGAGCCGCGCCGCGTGGGTCATATCCGTTCTGTGGAACGGATTGAATAAAAATTATCTTATTATTATAATATGGCTGCAGACAACCAATACGATGCGGACTTATAATTCCACGCATACATCATGTCGTTGGAGCTATTTTTAGTGCTGTACACATACATATATTATAATGCATCTGCATAACACTAAAGTGATTACAATAATTTATATTTTCATAGAAAGTAATCACTTTGTGGTTTGACACATTCAATGAAAATTAAACAATAACTTTGTGTAAAATCACAAATTTTATTTTAATTTTTAAATCTATCAGTTTCGCTTAGCATAAGCGTCGTAAGGTTAAAATATTAAAATAAACAAAAATACATAGTGTGTGGTTATATATACTCGTACATACAGAGGGACAAGGGCGATATGAGGGCGTACATACATTAGATAAAATGTATTTGTACACGCCGGGTTTGAACCCGCGACCTCTGGATTCGTAGTTTTTTCCACTCGACCATGCAGGCCGTCAAAAGTGTGCTAAAGCGCTTACATAAATAAGCTAGTCAAGGAACAAGTGAGCTTTAACCCTTTACCGCATACTGTTCCAAATTTGGAACATAAGAATGTTATCATCATAAAGGGCTATGTGGGCCATGCATGTATTTTGTTTTCAGCTAATTCCGTACAGTGAGCTTCGCATTATCATAAATCGAACAGTGCTGCCAGTCACGAGCTTTTTAGTAACTACAGTCGCGTCAGTAGGTTGTCATTTCGGCCATTTGGTGAACGAGCGTGGTTGTGATTGTTCAGTGTGTGTATTATTTTGTAATATTTTAGAAGTGATAATTTTTTTTTTCTACTCCTTGGTGTGGTTAGTATATCTTTAATGCATAAGTGACAAATTTGGGAATATTTAATTTATTTGCCATATTGCACGTAGTTCTAAATATAAATCAAAACATTTGTAATAAATATTTTGCAATTCTTAAAAAAATATACTTTTATTATTTTTTACATGATTCTAAATACATTTCCAAACAAATGTATTTTTTCTGAAGAATTGAAAAATTCATGCGGTAAAGGGTTAATAAATTTATAAAAAAACGTTTTCTTAATTTCTCATAAGCCTGACATTGTAATAAAGATCAAACTTTAAATTTGAGTTTAATACAAATGATTTTTTTTTAATTTCCCAACTTTTAGCAGTAACCTTATGGCAACGATATTTTTATGAAAGGGTCAGCAAATATGAAGGAATGCCACAAAAATCTGTCTTATCACATACTCCTTGTTTTACTTTGCAACTTGGGCCGTAATGTTTTTCTAAATCGTCCTCGACATCTTATTTCATCCTCTTTCGTTTTATTTAATAATATCTTTCCATGCAATGATCCACGATCCTCAATCCTCGATTTACTCCTAAACAAAAATTTCGACAATTTTCACAGCCCACGACAAATGTAAATAACTAATATTACGTAATCAATATGGCAATTTTAGCTATAGTTTCAGGTATTTAGATAGTTTTTTGGTAAATTTAGCGATAGTTTTTAAGTTTTGCAAAGCGCATAATTTTGTGATATTTCACAAAGATGGCGCTATATACAATAGCCAAGTATTATTATTTTATATATCTATTCTTCTGACATTCATTTCTCCCACCTTTCGCTCTATGTGTCCAAACATAACGTCCTATTCTTGATCTTTCTATTTAGGTACGTTTTTCCATCTTTATAATAAAATATTTAAATTATAAAAAAGTATTCCCTTTTCGAAAATATATTATGTCAAGTGTGTCAGCGTCTTCAATTTTTATTTTATATGCGTATTCCTTAAATGTGTTTTTAGACATACAATGATTGAAATTCATAAATAATAATGATACAAGTTTAATTCAGCAATTGAGTTTATTTGTTTATGATTTCATCGCTTAATGCATCGTCTGCCATTTGTTACAATAACATAGCACAAGTGTTTTAAGTGGGGCAGTGAACGTCTCTGTACTCCGTTCTTAGTGCGAGCGAAACGTTTTAATATCGAAGTAGACTTAGCCTTTCTTGGCCAGCGAAGGACATTTTCAATTGCTTCGGTTTAGCCCAGGCGAAAGCAAACTTCTCTGAAAATGTATCTAATCCGTGACATTAAATAAATGCAATTATAAGCACGAGAATTTCTTAATTAGAGAGGTAATTATCATTAACTAGAAACTAGACATTGTGTGTTAACTGAATTAATATTATACCTACTGTTAGTATTAAGTAAAAATGTTTATTTTTGTACAATTGATTAAATTTTTTTTTTTTTAAAGCAGATTATATGTGTGCCGAAACAGTTAAAACTCTCGAACGGTGAGCTTCGGCGTTATGACATTTTTGCACCGATTTTTGGGGCGAGAATTTGTATGTAAACGCAACTACTGTTAGCTCAGTACGTCATTTATGTTATAAGTTATGAGGCTTTTAAATATTCGGTTCACTGTAAAAAAATAAGAGAAATAATATCAACACAACCAATAATATATTGCCACATATTATTGTTTTTGATAGTTCAATAAGTACTAACTACGTAGTTTTTCAATCAAATAGTAATAATAATGGCCGGTGTACGCGAGGAGTGTTTAGTGTTTAGACCTTAGAACAATAATATACAAGAGAGAGCGCTGCTGTAGTCAGTTTTGATGAGTTTTGCCGGACTCGGCTAGACCTGGGCATTGCTAGGACTAGGGGTAGGGTATTTATACATCCATTAATAGCACATGTCGACATTATGTTTTTGTTTATTCGTATAACCACTTTTTCACAGTATTGTTATAAACAAAAATAAGACATATAACCTAAAAAACCGTTGACTTATATCCATTTATATTTGTCGCATATCAAAACGTGTGGGCGGAGTCAACGGACACGGGGACACGAAGAACATCCTTACAATACTTTAAAGCGGTGTGATAATTTGGGAAATTTTGTCACCTCTTTCTTTCTTTTATGGTGTACGACGTAAAAACCCGGAGAAAGTGATTTATCCCAAATTTGTATAGGTTGGGTAAAAATAATTAACACTCTTAATATATTGTTACTCCAAGGTTTAGACAGTGGTAAGTGGTGACTTAATGAAAAACCCTAAGCGCACTGTTTACACGCCATTAAGGAAAGAAACACGGCCAGTTAGTAGCTATGTAGACAAATGCGTCGGGTTACCGCCCAGGGGTCGCTGGTCCAATCCTCTAACAGCTAAGTCCTTCATCATTGCACAAGCAACCTTTTTCGCTTATAATGATGATACTAGGAGTTTTTTTTTAATATTTTCAGATTATTCATATCATGGGAATGTTTACGTTATTTAAAAAAAATATTTTTTTAAATTTTAGTATCCATTTTTTAAGTAAAAGGCGTGTGTTAACAAGAGTAACATATTAGTGTACATATGTTTGTTGTTCACTTCTTGCTACAATAGTAACACTTGCAATGGGAGGATCTGTCGACAGGACTAAGATAAGATAGGACTAAATATTTACCCACGCGTTACGACGAAAGACCAAACACTAAACATGCCCGAAACACCGCCCCAGTAAAGTGGCTGTGAACAGCACTGGGAACAATCAACTGGTGCAGCTTGAGCAAGGATCATTACAGATATACAGACTTGCTCGTTAATTAGATTGATGAAGGAACCTTCAAATTGAAATACTTATTCAAATTCTTAAAGCTTTCGTTTGCATTTTATGTATCAATCTATCGACTGAAACTCTTCTGCAAACAATAATCTAAAACTACAGATTGATTCGTTGTTATACTTTATCTATTCTTATGTATAGCATGGAAACCTGGACAGTAAAATAAGCTTTGATAAGGAAGACAGATTACTCTGGACAAACAAGGTAACTTAATGCAGAGTTACTTTATCGAGTGACCAAAAATTGCGAAATTGTAGTAGATATTAAATCAAGAAAACTTCAATATCGTGGTTACATAAATATACAAAATTACCCTACTGATAATCCAGGGTAAGATTGACGAAAAACGTAGTCTAAACTCATGTGAATTGTATAGCTGCAGTTCCACTGAGTGGTTCCTGGTCAAATGATAGTCAGGGATAGGAGAGGGTTGATGGGAGAGGGAATACGAAGAATACAAAATAGACAGATGGATAGAGCTAATATTGCGGATACAAGTAATATAATAATAACAAGATATTCTTTGTTGCAACTCATCCAAATCAACATTCCTTGCCGTAGTCTTGAGAACAATAAATTGCTGTTCCTCAATCATCACTCTACTAATTATGGGTATCATTCTCCACTATCCAGAATGTCGAAACTTGTTAACTCATGCCATGGTTTTGAAATTTTTGGTAACAGTCTAAATGATTTTTGTCATTCTTTACGACTCCACCAAAACTTTGACTTGACCTTGGCTTTGATTTGAATGTTCTTTCTTATGTATAAATGTATTTTGTCCTATTGTTGTCATTGCTTCATTTAATATTATGTATGCGCTGTTCTTTCTTTGTTGCTCTTTTTCCCATTTCATGTTATGTATTTTTGTTTGTAATTGGACAATAGTCCGTTAGTTTATAAATAAACAAATTAATAAATATACACTAATCCGTACACAACTAGAATGTAATGAGTCCTATAGTTAATGATTTGATGGGCCATAAATAGTAATATGTGTCGATGTATTGTATTATCATCATACCATAATCACACCTCACAGCGCTTTGAGCGATCCAATAATGATAAATGGCCACTAATGACCAAACACTAAGCACCTTGGCAAAACAGGTTCATCTAAGTAGGACACTTCCGTACAACACTTACCCGGATCCAACCAACGTTTTCAAACATCAAATATTTGCTGAATCGACCAAACACACTGAACAAGGGTGATACACTGATACACTAACCTAATAATCGTTATCACCATGTTGCTACATATTATTATACTATAATGAGCAATCAAATTGTGTTACCATAATATCAATGTTTATGATCACTATCACGTACCGCTGGAGGCCGAATCTTTAGCTGGGATCTCAGGGTCAATGAAAACAACATTTTCAAGAATCAAGATTCTTATTAGACATTGACTGGATTACTGGATATCCATCCCTTGGGGGCAAATGTGTGCTCTATGAATAGAATAACTTTCACTACACAGCGTAACATTATTTTGAAATAATCTTTTGTAGTAAGCTTTCTTTTGCTTTGTTTTCTTTAACACCTCTGTCTAATCAGCGTTTTTCAAACGGGTTCCGCAAGGCACACTTTTGGGTACCGCAATAATTTAATATAGAAGTTTAAAAAATACGCATTAAAAGTTCAACGAGAGAAACAGAATAAAAACATGGTACGTACGTTTTTTTAAAACACTTTTTAGGTACAAAAATATTATGGGGTTTTTTTTTTAAAACTATTTTGGAGACAGTTTTCTTCTTTCGGGAAACTAGATATTTTGACGGAATCCGTGGTCGAAGAGTAACATGCTCGAGTACGCATCCAGAAACGCGGGTTCGAACCCGACTTGTGCAAATAACTTTCATTTAAATAATATGTGTCATAACACATTTCATTCATATAAAATTATATATTGTAAATTTGCGGCATGTTCCAGAGTGGTAGATACTCGTCAATTAAAAAACTCCTACTGCCATCATAATAAGCGAAAGATATTGCTTGTGCAATGATGGAGGACTCAACTAGCAAAGGAATTGAACCCATGACGCCCGCAGGAGAACCCGACGCGTTTGTCCACTCAGCTACTAACCGGTCAATTAATTTGCTATTTCACAATTAGTCAATATAAATTAATATAAAGTACCTACAGGTATTTGCGGTACGTTCCAGAGTGGTATACCCTGATTATCGCCTTGGTGAAAGATTACCATTCAGAATTGAAACGTTGCTTGAAATGGCTTTAGCCGTCTTTGGTGACCAAATCTGAATAGCCAGGTACTTTCCAACCTTCCTCTTCCTAATCTCCGTCCCCTCCCCACTACCTTCAACCTCACAACATACCCCAATTAAGGGTGCCATAGTATCACTAGCTCTAGACGGTTGGGAGCATTTAGGACTCTTGTGTAGTATTCACTTTAAAAAAAATAAAGTAGGAGTTCTTCAAATATTTTCAGGTTATTCGTAACTCGGGAATACTAAGTATCGCCCAGGTGAAAGATCACCTTACAATCTTCCTTTTCCTCATCTCCTTCCCCTCCTCACTACCTTCAGCCTCACAACATACCTTAATTGATGATGCCATAGTCTCACTGATTCTAGACGGATGGGATCAGTTGGGAATCTTGCACGAAGGAATCTTGAAGGTAATTAATTATGAGCAAAGAAAACATTACGCCTGTGACGCAGTTTTCTGTATGTGTTCGAAGAATGTATATAATATTGAAGAATTCCATTGTGACTACAATTAATTGAGATACGCTAAATCGTACCATTGTAAAGCCATTTTATTTTAGAGGACATCAATAGAACAGCTAAAAATGATTCGCAATCTTAGCGTATATAGAGTGGTATCTATCCAAGGCAGTGTAGTCAGTTTTTGATGATTTTTACCTGACTCGGCGGACCTGGGCGTGGCCAAGACTAAGGCTAGGGTATTTTTACATCCATTCATACCACATATTGACATAATGTATTTGTTTATTCGTATAACCACTTTTTCACAGTATTGATATCAACAAAAATATAGCATATAATTTAAAAAACCGTTTAGTTGTGTCAAGTTTAGTGGCATAATAAAAAATGTTAGCGGAGTCCCGCGATTACCCAGGAGCCCAAGATCATCGCGACAGTACATAGAAGCGGTGTATTATATTTGTTGTCTCTTTCTCTCTCATGGTGTGCGACCTAAAAACCCGGAGAAAGTGATTTATCGCAAGTTTGTATAGGTTGGGTAAAAATAATGAGCTCTCTCTCTATGCATTGTAACTCCAAGTTCGCAATGGATTCGGACCAGAATGAAGAGCATTTAAATAGTTAAGCGAACCGACGACCGCTCGTGCCATTTTATTACCGCGCATCACATCGAGCCCGTTCAAAAAGTTCACGAAATGTTCTGACCTACTTCTGGCGGAGACGACACTTCAGCCTGTTGTTTTGTGAAAACAAAATTAGTGCAGAAATTTACTATAACTTGTGTTTTTGGCAGAGCGTCGGGTTTTTTACTTTTGAATTATGCAATGCTTGTTTTGTAGTTGGATCTAAAAACAGGTCGCCGTATTTCAAAAGGTGTGCGCGGTTCGAGTGATATTTTTATGATGCGACGAGGTCACCGTGCAAACATTTTGAGCAAAACATCTGCGTGCTGATGCAGGTAGCTAAAACTGCCAAAGGTGAGCTCTGGCGTTTGTGAAATTTACTGTGTAAAATTTAAAGGCAAACCAAGCTATTTTCAGCTTGCAACGTCATTTACATCTTGAGCTATGAAGCTTTTAAAAATATTTTTCAATTGTTCAATAAAAATATGGTTTTAGGCCTACCACTGATAGATCCGTTGCATCGGTCGCGCTATTAGAGTTGACCTAAACAACACATATAGGATTAGGTGTATTGATGTATGTATACACATTTCCAATAGTGATGTCATTGCAAAACGTCACTGAGAAACAGCATTTTTTCTTGGTTGAGCCCACTTTTTTTTTACTTTTTCTCCGGTTTTTTTTTTAGTTTTATACTTAACGGGCCAAGAATCGACGTTTAACGGGAAACATTCAAATAAAAAAAGGTATTTTTTCTTAAGTTTTGCTTCGGTTTTTTTTTTTGTTTTATGCTTAATAGAGTTAATAGAGTGGTACCTATCAAAAGCAGTGTAGTCAGTTTTTGATGATTTTTGCCGGACTCGGCAGACCTGGGCGTGGCTAGGACCAAGGCTAGGGTATTTATACATCCATTCATAGCACATTTTGACATAATGTTTTTGTTTATTCGTAAAACCACTTTTTCACAGTACTGTTATCAATAAAAATAAACCATATAACCTAAAAAACCGTTTAGTTGTGTCGAGTTTAGTCGCATATGAAAACATGTGGGCGGAGTCCCCGGAGACGCGAGAGACCAAGATCATTCTTACAGTACATAAAAGCGGTGTGTTATTTTTGTTGTCTCTTTCTCTCTCATGGTGTACGACGTAAAAACTCAGAGAAAGTGATTTATCGCAAGTTTGTATAGGTTGGGTAAAAATAATTAGCTCTCTCTCCATACCTTGTTACTCCAAGCTTAGTACCTATTTACACAAATTAAATATGCCCCCAAAATATGAACACCAATACACATTCTTATTCCGTGCAAGTCGTGACTTCAGCCAACGCCGGCCCATAAATCTCCCCTTGGATCTACTTGAATTCACATCAGGAATTATTTCCCGATTGTTCTACATTCTTCACCCAAACGACTCTCGGCCTAATGGGACGTGTTCCTACGGCGGCTTTTATTACGGCCGGAAAGTAAACATTCAATAGTGCAGCCATTACCCTAATTCGTTTTCTATTCTGATTTCTAATGTGGTGAGCCTTTATAAAGCGTAATCCTCTAAATTTACTGTCGGTATTCAACACTGATTTGTCCGTTTATCCGAGAAGGTACCGCTATCTTTTACTTTGAGACGATCTGCATAAGTAGGCACGGTAAAAATACCAACTTTGCTCCTGGTAGGGTAACTTTAACAGTTTTGAAAAAGTTTCTCCGCTTAAAAATATTTCAAATACTCCGGTATGAGTATTTATCATTGCGTCATTCCAACTAACCTCGTCAACTGTGTTTTTTATTTATTTTTTTTAAGAAAGGCAAGCGTTGCCGGGTTACGAATAACCTGACAATATTTGAAAAACTCCTACTGCCATCACAATAAGCGAAAGATGTTGCTCGTGCAATGATGGAGGACTTAGCTGGCAGAGGAATTGAACCCACGACGCCCGAATCGAAACTTGATTTAGTTGGGTCACTTGATCGTGCGATGTCTTCCTCGGGCATCCCCGACTTCTTCTTCCATTCACAGTCAGATACCGGTGTTACATATATTCGTTTCTATTTATTGTTTCTTTTGTAGAGCCTCATTTTAATTTCAAAGTTCTTTTAATATTTTAATAATAATAATTTTTATTTTTATTTAAAAAACGATTTTTTTAGTAAAACAGTTCTGATATGTAATTATTTTTACGCGTGACAGCTGTTTCGCCTTCCGAATGCGTTGTCAAACTATGAATAAGCCTCGTACAGACGAACTATTTATATAATTTCTAGAAAGTACCAATAATTTAAGATTTAAAAAATATGTTTTTATTATCAATAGGAATATTTACATTTTCACACAATAAAAATTGTTTCTAAGTATGGAATGATTGGTTTCCAGGAGAAAACATCAAAAGTTTTGCATGACAAGTTTCATTGGCAAAATATGTCGCTACGACTACTGCTTTGTGAAATATGATGACAAAGCACTTTTAAGAAATCTTTTGAAAAAAATTTTTTTGGGATAGTTACCCCTCAACGGCCAAAGTGAGGCAAGTTTACGGTACCTACTCCAAGAGAATCAAAAAGTCATCGTCTCTATCTTTCGCCTGGTACCTGCATGACGCTGTTTAATCAAGTGAAGTGAGCGGTTGAAGTAGTCTGTGTATTACCGTAGGTGTTTGTCGTCTCCTAATGTTCACAGCGGTGTTGAATCTCAAGCCTCTTGTTTGGGAACACGCGCACAGGTGTTCCACAGGGTCTATTTTTGGTCCCCGCCTAAACTTGCTTACCTACTCAGACCTCGTTTATACATAGACAAGCGACTGGACCAGGGCTGGGTATTGAGAAAATATGTTTTATTTTGACGTGCAAATAATTACTGAAGAAAGGAGCTTAGGGAGATTATACGTCGCCGGAAAGGCCAAAGGTCTGAAGCGCTATTTTGGGAAGTGTACACAAGAGCACTTAAAAGTTTTTTATGGATCACAATAAAATTCATAAGTCTTCAGAACCTAAATGGCTGAAGGTCCACAAAATTCTTTAGAATCAAACAAGAGTCAGAGCATTCGATGCAGAAAAAAAAACCTGATCAAAACTGAATATTTAACTCATTTTCAACCGATGTGTCGATTTAGTCTTTTGCCTTTCTAGCTCCGATATGATGCGCGTGGGAATGGAAGAAGAAGTCAGGATGCCTCAGGTAGACATTGCGCGAAGGAGTGAATTAAATTCGCAAGTTGAGTCATGTTTAAATGAAGATTATGTACGAGACGATGCGATGTGGGAACATGAATGTAAAGAGTGTGTGAAAATACAAAGTTTTATGGCGTTCCAGCGTTACCTAGTAAGCTTTCCAGGCTTTGAATAAATCTACACAAATTATGGAAACCCCTATCCTACGTTTTTCCTCCGCACAGCATACTCATGGCCTCCCACCGGTGACTTATAATGACGACTTTGATGTTGGTTAGAAAAGATCTGACGATGACATAATTTATGCGAGGGCGTTAAATCATGCCAATACCAATTAGGTTATACGTTGAATTTTATGTAACATATAATCTATCGAGCTATTTGTCACTCTGGTAGTGGTCCTAAATGACTCGTTTGCTCCCCCAATCAGCATTAAAAATAGTCAATATGCCATCAACAATAAGATGAACAGAATTCAGTCGAAACCCTGACCCGTAAAACACATCAAAATCATTAAACGGTAGGGTTATAGATCAAGAGCTTAATAATTATCGCCCCTTTTGTGTGCAACTCGACTTAATAGGCTGTTGCTGATCGAGACTTCCTCTCGTTTCCTCTTTTAGTTCCCTGCTTCCTCCCCTCCTCTGCCTGTGACGACACGCGTCTCCGGACACGTGGGACGATCTCCGGTTCTCAAAATACCATACGCATTCTGCTGGCAGCTCCGTTCTAACCTCTCCCTCTTTCCTATTGACTACGCGTGTAATAGAAAGAGAGTGGACAGCGATGCTCTCGGTGGCAGTACCATAACGCACGATAGTTCGAGCGAAAATTAGTTTCCAAACAACCGGGTGGCTCAGATAGATAAACACATAAATGGTTTGAAGCACAGATATATTCTGACCGTAATGGCCGATTCGTGGTTCAACGGGTAAATACACGAGTCAGTTGAACTTCTAATAAGTTGTTAGCGTTTGGATCTTTGGATCTGTGCTGCCAAATAACATATTCTAGAAGATTCGTCACCGTTGGCTCGTCATTCGATTATTAGCTATTTTAGTCGATTGCGTTGGTTAGCAAACGCATTGTCTTTTAATCACCGATTGAATCTCAGTCAGACGACGAAATTAACTTTGACACTATACATACAGCGGAAAACTGATTGTATGAAGCAACAAAAACCACCGAACGGTGAGCTCTGGCGTCATGAAAATTGAAATTAATTTTCTGCACATATTTTTTTAGGTGAACGGAATTATTTTAATTTCGCTATATCGTGAGCTATGGAATTTTTAAATTTCCTTTTAGATGTCGAGAATATTTTTTTTTTCAATTTGTTCAAAAAAAAATGATTCATTGAAAAGAGAGTTGAATTTGAAGTGCCGGGTAGAAACTGCAAGTAGTACATCTATAAAAGTAACTCTATAATATTAACATGGAAACAAAAATGTTTAAAATAAAAGCACGTACACACGAACAGAACCACATTTTTAATCTGATCGAAACGTGCCACGTATCAGTCATGTTTCAACAATCGAAGCCGCGAATCACTTTGATAACAATGATGCAGTCGAGTTATAAGAACAGCCTACGGACCCTAGATGACCAGATGACGGATCTGGTGACACACCAGGTGTGGTGAGGTGTCAGTTGTGAGTTGTGCAAATACTGAGGATAGAATGAATGAGTTGATAGTCGCCCACCGCTGCTCCAGCCCGCCCGCCCCCGCCCTCGGACCCTCCGCCCACTCTCGTACTGACGCTGGTCTGGTACATTTAGCCGATGACTTGATTCCTCATTGTCAGCGCGTTACAATAAGATGATGACGTTTTAGCCATAACTAAATTATTATGAAGTCAGATTACTTGGAAATAGTGACATTTCTACCTTGGCAAGTCAACGTGAATTGTGTATGCATTCAGAAATGTGTCACTTTGTTGAATGTATCACTTAATCTGATGCAGCCATTTTGGCTGTAGGCGGCGCTTGCAGAGTGCAGTGTACAAATACTATAAATGTGAATAAAATACAAGATCAAAAAATATATTAAAAAAAATAATTAACATTTAAAAAAAAATTACATAATACGACCCCCAAACTAAGCATTTGCACGTATTATGGTGATCTGCATTCTATGTTAAATTATTCGATGAAAGTTAGTGAGCAAAATAACCAAAAATAAAATTACCAAGTCAGTCAAGATGCCCATGGTGGTTTACAGTGGATTATAAAACTATTCCGCAAACTTATCGTCAATCGTCACTGGAAAGGCAATAGAGCTTAATCGACACTTTGTTCAAAAATGAGTTAAATATGCATTTTGATCAGTTATTTTTTTCTGCATCAAATGCTCTGACTCTCGTTTGATTCTGAAGTTTAATTAAATTCTAAATTATTTAATTTTGTGGCCTTTCAGCCATCTAAAGTATATGTATGCATTTGGGAGAAGGCTTGACTCAAACGAGACAAGTTTGGGAGTTTTTTTAAGCTTTTTGTCGCTTCAGGTAAACTCAGTGAGAGCATTGAGTTACCTACGTTAACTTTTTTTTCAAAATCCAACCAGGTACTGAAGACTTATGAATTTTATTGTAAAACAAACAAAAAAACTTTAAGCTACTCTCTTTGGCTTCCCAGCGATTATATAGTCTGAAAGGGTTCATAAACTCGTTTTGTGAAAGGGATTCTGATTTCGTTTTTTGATTTTTTTTCAGAATCTTAAAACAATCAGGGATGCTTGTTGCCCTTTTGGGTAGCTGGATAATGATAATGATTGATAACAACGACGACCTACCTTTTAGATTTATAGTTTTATTTTTATGTGAATACCGCTAGAGTTGCAAATGTTCTGAGCCAGTTGGACTATGGTATTTTTATACTATCGAGATCTGGTCAGTAAACGCGGATAATGCCATTTCAAGCTAGGTTTCGAGTCTGAAAGTTGGTCTTTCAACATAAAGATATTGAGGCATCTATCACTCTGGAACATGGTGCTAAAATATACAAAATTATCTAAGAGATACTTCAACTATTAACGAGTTCTTAATTTAGATTGAAGTATATCATCCTACACGAGAAATAATTTATTCTCAATGTGAGATTTATAACAGCAATATTCTTGTCTCTAGATAAACTATTGACCTGTATTGTACTGATAGCATACTCTACGCGAATCTCTACATGCAAATAAATTCACCTCTTTACTGATAGCAATATATTATTATAAAGACCGCTTGATGCAAATGGTGCTAGGAGAAATTTGTCAACTTTTCAAGTCTTTTTTGAAAATAAATAATTCACTTGATATTTCCTATGTGGACCCATGAGGTTAGGAATACCTCAAGGGTTCAGTCTTGGGCTTTTACTAATAGTAACGTTTTGCAAAATGTACTATAATACTATATTCGATGCTATTACGTAACCATAATAATAATAATCTTTATTTATGGGTCAGCACTCGAAAATGACACTAAATGTTACTTTCATAGAATTTAATTTATTATATAAAAACTTAGTTTTTGAATAATTAGTTAGTTATTACTTTTGTCTTCTCTTTTTTTTATTTTTGTCTTTTAATTTTTATATTATGTTTGTAATTTTTTAACGTTTCACTTTTCCAATTTTCTGGAAAAATGTTGAAGATGATTGTCACAATGTACCTAAAACTCCGTTTGTCCAAAAGTAGTAAAGATAACACGATTTTGGAGTAAATCTTTGATAGCATTTCGAGTAAAACGAGTGTGTGATCTTTTTTCGCAATATTTATGTTTGTTTGTAAAAATAATGAGTGAGGATGGTTTTTGCATATATTTGTCAAACGAAAAACTATAATGTGAAATCGTTACTTTGTAGACGTACAAGATTTTATCACTGTTAACAAGGAAAATGAATTAAAGAGCGTAGAGTAAGGTATTTTATTTTTCTAACAGCATAGATCATCGCGATAATAAAATCTCTATATATAAAAATGAATGTTTGTCTGTCTGTCCTCGATTTTCACGAAAATTACTTAACCGATTTCGATGAACATAGCACAGTTTGTTCTTATTAGTGTAGGGAAGGTTTAAAGAGTAGTTTTAATGAAATCCAACGTATAAAACTGTTGCTATAACGTTTTAAAATTAGTTTGAAAAACATTGAACCCGCCATGTTGTATTGAGGTTAGCCCATAGATATACCACTCTGGTTAGCCGCACATTACATATTCCACAGAAGGTTTGTTTGGGTAGAATATTTAAAAAATGGAAAACACAAGCAGGTACCTACTTAATTGAAACAAATACACTTTCTTTCTTTGAGTGGCATTGAAAAGCATGCCAGGTACTTACTAGTTAAATATAAATTTTATTTACGCGGATTCTTGCAGCTAAGGAAACAAATTGTTGGGAACACACTTGAAGTAACAATATATGGAGGAAGAGCTAAATATTTTTACCCAACCTACACAAACTTGCGATAAATCACTTTCTCCAGGTTTTTACGTCGTACACAATGAGAGAGAAAGAGACAGCAAATTTCATAGACCGCTTCTATATATTGTAAGGATGATCTTAAGGTCCTGGTTCACGACGGGACTCCGCCAACATGTTTTATTATGCCACTAAACTTTACACAACTAAACGGTTTTTTAGGTTATATGCTATATTTTTGTTGATAAAAATACTGTGAAAAAGTGGCTTTACGAAAAAACAAAAACATTATGTCGATATGTGATATGAATGGATATATAAATACCGTAGCCTTCTTAGCCACGTCAGGTTAAAATCATCAAAAACAAGTCAAAAACTGACTTCACTGCCTTGGATAGATACTACTCTACCAACTTTATGGACACACATCACAACACCGTCCAGTTGTAGCAAACAGAGGATCGCAGTCCGAAGGCCCATCGAGGCTGTCAAGTGCCAAGTGCTGTAATATACGACTTGAATCGAACTCTGAATGGAAGGTGGCGTAATCTTAATGGCCGCCTGGCTCCAACGGGTTCTTTTATGGGGATACTATATCGGCCGCAAATTTATGGTAAATACTAAATGATAACCTACTTCCCGATAAATGCAGCCATTAGAATCTAGAGCCAGTTGAGTACTAGAGCAAACATGAAATAATTAAAAATACATAAATTTATTAGTGTGTATTTTTAATCAACGGCCGGTTACACCCGTGATATAGAAAAAACAGTTGTTAAATCCTCAGAGCAATAATATACGAGAGACAGAGCTGCTGTAGTCAGTTTTTATGAGGTTTTCCGGACTCGGCTAGACCTAGATGTAGCTAGGACTAGGGCTAGGGTATTAATACATTCATTCATAGCACATGTCGACGGTGTGATAATTTGGGAGATTTTGTTGTCTCTTTCTTTCTCATGGTGTACGATGTAAAAACCCGGAGAAAGTGATTTATCCCAAATTTGTATAGGTTGGGTAAAAATAATTAGCTCTCTCTCCGTGTATTGTTACTTCAAGGTTAAATCGTAACTAATTTAGGACAAGTTGCGTGAATCCCCGTCACATTTGACGTCTTCATCAGATCGGTAATAAGCGTAATTTTTAATATTTTTATTTTAACGATTCTCGGCCAGTCAGCGTTTGGTTAAATTTAGATGACCATTATGCTTGCCAACTCAATAGACAGACAGCTGTTTAAAAAACAAAACTTATTCAACTAAACATGGCACTGAATGCCGATTTTTGACGACGTCAAGTGTGATGGGAGTTCATACCTCCCTCCGTCTTAGATTAACTTTAAAAATCTAATTTCTAACATTTGAAACAAACTATTTTAACTGTTTGGAATTTTTATCCCACTTTCCAAATTTTGGCCGTGGTTAATCGATCAAACAACTGAAGAACTAAGGATTTTTACCACCGAGTAAAAAAAAACTGACATTATTAGCCCAATTAGCTATGTTTCAGAACTTTAATATCGGAAACATTTGTAAATTCAATCAGCACTCATTGCACTCTTTCTTCGAGCAATAAATTCCCTTTGTCTCTACAATGTTATATATGTTGTTGTTTATTCTCAGAAGTCGTTATGGGGACTCACATAGCAGCACATGTATTACAAAAGTGCCACTAAACAATTTTCTAAATGAGCAGAGTTCAATTAGCTGAAAGAATGTGTTATTTCGGAAGCGTTAAGGATTTACAGCTCCAGCGGGGAGATGTATTTCTGTCACCACCGAAGTTACCTCCGTTACTCTGAGCTTCGAGGAAAGACAGAAGGAGTGTACCTAGTGCCTATGTACATACGAGTTATGTGTATTAGCGTTAGGAAAAACTTCAATGTTTTGTGAATGCTTCACGAATTGCTAGTTATAGTATATAATAATAAATAAACCGGTTCCTCGCCGAAAAAACACGTACTAGTCAGTAGGGATTTGAAAACGAAAAGAACCAAAAGTAATAGTCGGTGGACATTTGAAAGTGAAAAGAACTGGAACTGATTCCTCGCCAAAAAAACACGTACTAGTCGGTATAGAGATTTTAAATTGAAAGAACTCAAATGAAGTAATAATAATAATAATAATATTTGGATGATTTTTATAGCGCCGTTTTTGTGGAAAATCACCTCAAGGGCGCTGTACAAATCTTAATTTACTACTACTATTATGTACATACTTCTTTATTGATGTTTATACATAAAATGAAGAACAACTTGTTACCAGAGTATTTTTCTGACAAAATTATCTACAATGTTGATATTCACAAGTATAATACAAGGGCATGCAAAGAAATTAGACTACCAGAAAAGAATAAAGCCAACACCCAAAACAGCTTACTATATAAAGGAATGAAATCGTATAATGCGCTGCCGGAAACCATAAAAATTATGCCTATCAATAAATTTAAAAAAGCCTGTAAAAATTATTTAAAATGCATGTAAATCAAAATAATAAGTAGTGTTTAAGTTAAAATATTATTAGTTAAAAAGAAAATGAAACAATTAGATACTTGTAAACTTAAATGCACAAAGTAACTAATATAAAATAAATAAATAAATAGGCTTTGAAGTTCACCTTCACTACTGTACTGCTGCAAATTGAAGTAGTTCTTTGTAATCTAACTTCCATTGAAGTATTTGTTCAATGAAATGAAGTTAATGAAATCAATGAACGCTAAAATGAACTACCAACTTCAATTGAAGTATTTGTTCAGTGAACAATGAATGAAGTAGGAACTGTTGCCAAAAGAAGTAGTTCTTTCAAAGAGGTCACAGCGCTAATGTGTACTATGTGGGCATGGACTGCGCACGGAGTTAGTGCAACACTGGGTAATGATGGATCATAATCCGAGAGGAGATAGGAGGAAGCGAACAGGGGAACATTGACTTATGAGACACGTGTCGCGTTGTATTGTACCGAGGCTTCTAAAAGTTGAAAAGCTCGTAAACTAATCATGTTGGCTTTTTAACTAAAGTCAATAATAATTTAAGCGAGATGAAACGGGGTTTCTATGATCTGATCTGCTCCTAAACTTGTATTTTGTTTATTTATTTTTGGGAAAATTAACAGCAAATCAATAATTAATATATAATAATAAGAATAACAAATCATGTGAATCACAAATTTTCGTCTGCTGATTTTCTTTTTTTTTTTACGTGAATACCGCACAAGAGTCTCAACTGCTCCCAACCGTCTAGAGCCAGTGAGTCTATGGCATCCTCAATAGGGGTATGTTGTGAGGCTGAAAGTAGTGGGGAGGGTAGAAGATGAGGAAGGGGAAGGTTGGGAAGTACCTGGCTATTCAGATCTGGTCATTTCAAGCAACGTTTCAATTCTAAATGGTGGTCTTTCACCAGGGCGATACTTAGAGTATCTACCACTCTGGAACGTGCCGCAAATATACTATTATTTGTTTTATATCAGGCCGCCAAATATGATGATAAATATTATAAATAAAGTGTGCAAATATACAGTTTTATTTTAGAAACTTAACTAAGTTGGTGAGAGGAAGGTGGAGGGGAATATGTGAATAGGATAAAGGGAAAGACGGGAGTAGATGAAAGGATAGTTTCAGTGATCTAGTTTGTGTGCAGTCGGAAAATGGATTTTTGTTTAATGTCACGTGTAGCCGAGTTAAAAATGTCAATGTGGTAATAATTTAAGTTGAATGAATTTGTAGATCTGTAAATAAAAGAGGATTGTTTCGAATTAGTATTACAACGAGGTAGATAAAAGCTACGTGACTGTCTGCTGTTGCGATTTGGAACATGGAATAACAGGAGTTGCAGGAGATCGGGGCTTTCAACTAAATTGTGTACTATTTTAAATTCTGACTGAATCCGTCATATTTCTTTGGCAGGTTTATTTGACAACCTCAGTTGCAGAGTAGTTACCTCCTTGCCTCTTTACCCATATGCCACGGATTCGATACCAAGCCAAAGTCAATTAGTTTTGTACGGGTAATTTGACACACAAAACATAAATAAAATAAAATAATATAGTTTGTCACACCCTGGTCATAACTGATATTCAGTGAAGATTGCTTGTCATTGTTTTATTATAGCTATGATTAGTGATTATATATAAACAGTCAGGTACTTAAGAGCCTTCCTCTTAACTGTCCCCTCCCCGATCTCTTTCAGCCTCTCGAACATATCCCAAAAGATTAAACCCTTGGAGTAACAATGTTTGGAGAGAGAGCTAATTATTTTTACGCAACCTATTCAAACTTGAGATAAATCACTTTCTCCGGGTGTTTACGTCGTACACCATGAGAAAGAAAGAGACAACAAAGCTTTCCCAAATTATCACACCGCTTTAAAGTATTGTAAGAATGTTATTCGTGTCCCACGTCTCCGTTGACTCCGCTCACGCGTTTTGATATGCGACATAAATTGACATAACTCAACGGTTTTTTAGGTTATATGCTATATTTTTGTTTATAACAATACTGTGAGTGCTTATACCAACCCGGATGTATGGCAGTGAGGCATGGAACTGGCAGAGGAAGGATGACTGAATGCTGTGGAAATGAGATCTTTGAGACGAATGTGCGGTAAAACCATGTATGACCGTATTAAAAATGTGGATATCCGGAAAGAATGCAAGGCTGATGTGAGCGAAATGAATAGGATCAAGAAAGGGACGCTTAGATGGTTTGGGCATGTAGAGCGAATGAACGAAGAAAGGAGTGTGAAAAGAATATATAATGCGAAAGTGAATGGAAGAAGAAGTCGAAGACGCCCGAGAAAGACATGGCACGATCAAGTAAATCAAATACTTGAACCGGGTCAGGTGAAGAGTCAGAATAACAGAAGAGTATGTATAAGACGATGCATGAATGTAAATGAAGCAAGAAGTGTGTGCCAAGACAGAGTTATATGGCGGTCCGTCCTCTCTGCCAACCCCTGCGGAGAAACGGCGTGATGGTTAGTTAGTTAGTTAGTGAAAAAGTGGTTATATGAATAAACAAAAACATTATGTCGACATGTGCCATGAATGGATGTATAAATACTTTAGCCCTATTTCTAGCCACGCCCAGGTCTAGCTGAGTCCGGCAAAACTCATCAAAACTGACTACAGCAGCGCTCTCTCTTGTATATTATTGCTCTGAGGTTAAATCATAGTTCCACTGGCTCCGGGCAGATTTCTGTTGAAAAAATATGTGTATATTAGAAGTACACTGCTTGAAAGTGTTCTTTGTGATTATGTAAGAAGCACATGCATTGGTATTGAATTATTGGAGTGTTGTACATATTGATATTCTCTGCCTAATGCAAGTGCTCTCCACGAGGTCACGATGCTTCTCTGCAGCTCTAACGAAGATGGATAGACGCGTCTTTAGTCCGTCAGTCAGCCTGTTGCGCAATGTTCAATCGGTCTTTAGCCGACTCCATGGAAAGTCAAATACCAAACACATTATGTTATAGAAAGCACCATCCTCCTCGGTCCACACTGTGCTCTTCTCTCTTCCCCCTCTCGTCTCCGCCTGACCCCGGGTCGCCCATCTCCTCATTGATCAATCGAAGATGACGCCGAATCGACTCCACGATTGATGGTCACAACATTGCCAACAATAAAATTAAGTCCAATAAATGCCCCTGATCAATTGGTCAAATTGGTGAACCGTACACACAGTTGAGCATTATTCGGCGGACATTATAAATCATAACAGAAACCAAACAATGAATATGATAAAAAAATATCAAATGAGATTACTATTAACAAATAAAACCCTGTAACTTTGTAAACATTAAATTACTAATATAAACATGTCAACCGGTTTCGGCACAACTAATGGAGAACTAACTAACGTTTTATAAGTGCAAGATTCGAACACAATTTAAGAGATGATCATGACAGATGCAAGAGAGGCAGATACAACAGCTGAGACGTAAACAGGCAAGAGTAAAGAAAGGGATAGAAAGACACGGCTTTATCGGGGTTGAGTGATAAGACGCTCGACTACGAATCAAGAAGTCGCGGGTTCAAACCCGGCGTGCGCAAATAAATTTTATACAATTAATATGTGTCATAACTCTTGATGGCGTTTTGCAGAAATGAGGCCTAATATCCTCCATTAATATTTTTTACTTATATTATTTAAATTTTATTTTATTTATTTTTTGATTTTTATTTTATATTTTATTATTAATTATTTGATTTTATTTATCTCATGAATTTCTGTTAATTTTTATTTGTCAATATTATTATTACTATGTATTGATATCAATTATGGAAGGTATTGCATTGCACTACTCCTGCATACCTTCCGGAATAAAACTTTATTATTATTATTATTATAACACATTTAATTCATATAAAATAATGAATGGTATATTTGATACACGTTCCAGAGTGGTAGATACTATAAGTATCGCCCGGGTGAAAGACCACCATTCAGAATGGGACGTTGCCTAAAGTGGCTTTAGCCGTGTTTGGTGACCAGATCTGAAAAGCCAGGTACTTCCCAACCTTCCTCTTCCCCAAATCCTTCTCCTCCACTCTAACTTCAGTTTCACAACATACCCCGATTGGGGATACCATTGTCTCTCTCTTTCTCTCTCACGTTTTGCGACGTAAAAACCCGGAGAAAAAATAAAGTAAAAATCGAGTAAAAATATTTAGCTCTCTCTCCATATATTCTTGCTCTGACTAAATAAGTATTGTAAAAAAATCTCATTTGCGCATTTCAAAAGTAAAACGAAAGCTGTTCAAATTGTCACTATCTTCGACATCAAAATCTAATTCAGTCTCGTGATGATCTTTCGATTAATCTAGATTCACGATCGACGGGATCTGATTTCATCCCGTGAGATCCGATCCGGTCTTAATGAAGGCAGCTCCTGGACCACGTTGCTCGCTGCTCACGAATTGGCAGTTACCCTTCCCCGATTCTCACGTAAATCGCTTCAACATTATTTAATGACTCAATTGACGGGCGAATGCTTAAGCTGGTACAATTTTGCTTTTATTGCTGACGTCCAGCATTTTGTATTAAGTGAACGCTGCGGAGATGTTGCCGGGAGATTGCTTTGCACCAGAAGTTTCAACCCTGTGAACTACGCTGTTTGATCAAATATAATCTTTGGTGCTTGGTGTTAAGGGCAAGTTAATTTATATTTATATTGAAGAACCATTGTCCAATTAAAAAACACTTTTTCTATTTATGTTTTATAGTGAATAATACCACAAAAGAGTTCCAACTGCTCCAATCGTCCAGAGCCAGTGAGACTATGGCATTCCCAAATATGGTATGTTGTGAGGCTGAAGGTAGTGGAGAGGGGAGGAAGATTTAAGAAGGTTGAGAAGTACCTGGGTATTTATATCTGGTCACCAAACACGGCTAATGCCATTTTTAAGCAACTAAAAATTGAATAATGTCTGCTTAAACACACTATATGTAGGTACTTCCTTTTCTTTGATTTGACAAATATGTTAATATGAATTCATATGTTTCATCTGAATACAATTATTCCAAGAAGCTGATCTCTTAGATATAAGAAAAATTTATTGTATACAGTGCCTAAAGTACATATTTTCGCGAAGTAAACTATTTGCAAAAAATGAAAATCGTTACAGCAACAGAATAAATAATGTACTGGAGGTACCTCTCTGCAAAACTAGACTTGCGCAGAGACATGCATACTTCATTGCCCCAAAAATGTATAATTCACTTTCATTACATTTTAAGTGTTCAAATTCAACTTCCTTAAATACATACAAAAATGTAATAAAAAACTGGATAAAAGCAAAAGATACCAGCCTCTTCATACTATAAGTGCTAAATTCTAAAAAATTAACTAACTTATCTGTTGTGATTTTGAATTAAAAAAAAAAAAGAAAAAAAAAAAAAAAAATAATAATAATAATAATAATAATAACAATATTTTTTTTTTTTTTTACTAATTTGAAATGTACCTTATACTGTAAAACGTAACTATAGAGAGCTATAACTATGATTTGAATTAGTATACCCACGCACTGGCTTTTGCCTATGTGGGATTTTTTTTGTTATGTCTACATTATTTTTATTATTTCTGTAATGTTTAAATGTATGTAACAAAATAAATAAAATAAAAAAAATAAAAAATAAAAATTTCATACCCTTAGCTCCTCGTAATTTTTTTTTTTAAATCTGTTGATGTACACATGCACTGTTTTACCCACATCTGAACCTTTTTCTCTCATGATTTATGATAACGATCATGATTTTAGATAGTTTTAATTTGTATACATATTATGTATTATTTTCTCCTTGTTAGTTAATCTGATGAATTCAAATGTTTTATCTGAATTTTTATACCCTTAGCTTCTGGTAAATTGTTTTTTTTTGATCTGTTGATGTATATACGCACTGTTATATCCATATCTGAACCTTTTTTTTTCTCATGATTTCTGATAACGATCATGATTTTAGATAGTTTTTATTTGTGTACATATTATGTATTATTTTCTCCTTGTTGGTTAATCTTATTAGCATAATTAATTTAGTATGAAGCGCACTTGAGGTGAAATATCAGAAAACTGCGCTATATAAGTTCACTGTTATTATTATTATTACTTAATAATAATAAAAAATACTACAGCCTTGCTCTTAAAACAAGGTTTTCAAGTCTACAGCGAAATTCTACCTATGAATCTCCTTTAGGTGATGTACCTTCATGTAGGTACGTAGAAATAAAATGTAACGCCGTATTTCTTTTAAACGTCTTTAATTTGTTTGGTTTCGGTTTCTCCTCACTTGTATCCTTGCAACTCAACACGCATAGAGGAAATTATTTATAGTAAGTAATAAATTAAGCCCGCAAACAATAGGTTGTCGATATTGCGCAACAGTGCATCTCAGTTTCATATCAGACTTTGTTTAATCTGGTAACGGGACACCGCATTGCCACATACTACGTGGAGCTGCAGTGCAACACACAATACACTGCAATCACTGAGTACACAGTGCAGGGTACAATAGCCTCCCCCCCCACCACCCACTCGCGAGATTGATGAAGCTCGGCCTCGCGGTTTGGCATAGATAATCAATTATCTAGTCATTCGTGATACAGCGCAACACGGCGTTCAATACGTGGATGATTACCTGCACAAGATACAAGAGAGATGGAATCTTAGGATAGAAAATATCTGTTTTTAGGTGACTGTTGCCATTTTAAGGGTGCCCCTAGACCAGTGGCGGCTCGTGACTTTTTAGTGTGCTAGAGTGCTTAGATTGAAAAATACGATGTTATTGATGTTGTTGTAGCAAAAAATGATTTTAATTTTTTTGAAAAAGATTTTTTTTCTATGAAGTTTTTCACGATTTTTCAGTTTTGGTGGTGCACTGCACGGTTTTCTGAAAAATCTTCACACAAAAAATTGAAATTCTGAAAAAAAAAACGTTTTCGGTTACAATAACATCAATAAATACGTTTTTTTCAATCTTAGCACTTTATAACACTAAAAAGCCACGAGCCGCCACTGCCCTAGACCTGAAATACCATGAAAACCTCAGAGCAATACTATACAGGAGGGATAGCTTTTGTAGTCATGATTGTTGATTTTTTCCTGACTCGGGCGTGGCTAGGGTTTTCATTGACACACTTTTTACATCCATTCGAAGCACATTTCGTCATAATGTTTTGTTTTTTATGTATAACCCACCTTTTCACAAAAATCAACAAAAATATAGGATATAACCTCAAAAACCGTTGAGTTTTGTCGCATAACAAAACGCAGTGGGCGGAGTCGCCGGAGACGCGAGAGACGGAAAATATGCTTACACGCCTAAAAGTGGTGCGATATTATTTGACAACTTGTCTTGTCTCTTTCTCTCTCACGGTTTACGATGTTAAAACCCGGAGAAAGTGATATATCGAAAATGTGTATAGGTTGGGTAAAAATATTTAGCTCTCGCTCCATATATATTCTTGCTGAGATGAAAACCGTACTCTCCATAAGGTCTTAAAATCAATAGTAATTTCACACACATTTTCTGTAGCCACCTGTAATTCATATGAAACGAAAGTAAATCTTCACGCAAATAACTGTATGTTCTCTTCCTTCTAAAGCCAACGTTTCGGACTGCCTGGTGGTGTCTAGCCTCAGGACTGATAATAATAAATAATAAATGGATTACTTTTATAGCGCCGTTTTTGTGGGAAGATCACCTCAAGGGCGCTTTACAAATTAATTCATCTAACCTATAATTTATCACTTAAGCTTAAAACTAAAAACTTACAGTTAAGATTTATTACTAATGGCTTACAACTAATATTTTCAACTAGTGACTTACAATAAGGACTTATGGCTTGTAACTTACTACTGAGTATAACTTATAACTAGTAACTTACATCTAAGATTTCATTATTATTACTTCATCACCTCTTCATTATTGCTCCACATTTGCATTACTGTTCAACTATTCTTTTCTTGTGTAACGACATATAATAGAACAAGTTTCAAATTCTCAACAAAAATAAAAAATAAAGAGGAATGAGAATTATACATAGCAAAATTATAAATGATGTCACATAAATTATACTGCAAAATTCGCTGACGAAGTTTGAGTCTAGTGTACCTATATTTCAATCAAATATCTGTACTGTTCTACAAATTCAGGAAGCCCATTATCAAATTCGATCTTGTGCCCTAAAAATCGAACAATCAAATCCTCAAATAATCTAAATAAATATTAACTATAATTTTGTCAATATCATGGTCCTCTGAGTGCAAAACTGTATCTTCCTACAAACAAGAAATAACCAAATAATCGTGTTTATCTGAAGTTACCTGCCAGGTAAGTATTTATCTGTAAACTATCTCTATACATAATGCGAATATGCCGTAGATTATAAAATATCTTCATTGGAAAGTCAAAAGAGCTTAAGCGACACTTTGTTAAAAAAATAATTAAAAATGCACTTTTGATAAGTTTTTTTTCTGCATGGAATGCTCCGACTCTCGTTGGATTCTGAAGACTTTAAAGAAATGAAAAAATAACTTTTTAAAAGACTACGGATATTATTTTCATTTTTATGAACGATCGGTTTCGCTTGGCTTAAACATCATCAGGGCACAACATTATGGTAAACTAAAAAAAAGTGATTGCTTTCGACGAAAGTATAAAATATAATATATTTACCATTTGGGAGAAGGCTTGACTCAAGCGACGCAAGTTTGGGACTTTTTTTTAAGCCTTTTTTTCGCTTCGGGTAACTCAGTGAGAGCATTGTGTTGCCCGAGTTAACTTTTTTTTTCAAAAACCAATCAGGTACTGAAGACTTGTGAATTTCATTGTAAAAAAAAAAACTTTAAGGTTCTCTGCTGTATGCTTCCTAAATGGCGATTCAGCCCTTTTGCCTTCCCGACGACGATATTACTATTATAGGTATTCGATGTGTAATTATATTGAACAGATTTAAGTATCTTTTATAACAATTAACCTTTTTGAAAACCTACACCATACAAACTACACCATCGGATACGTAGACATATTCTCCACGTTCGTATCGAATCATGCTGTATTGTCTTCCTCGAATCGCACCGTGCTCAATTGAGACCTCAGCGTACCATTGTCCTTTACGAGAAGTATATTGTATAATTAGGCATTAATTAGTCTCCGATCTGTGCGCGTGTCGGGTGAAGCACCTCGCCGGGCGTCCACACTCCCCGGATAACATAAATAGATGGCGCAGGTGAATCGAGAGACAGAGCTGTGTGCTCAGCAGCGCCGGCCGCGACAGGTAAACACGCAGGTGCTTATTGCTAACTAACAGCATGTTACAATCAACACATCTCTTGGATCACTTATCAACAAGATAAGTCATTTGAAAAATTGCTATTGTGTCACCTTTATTAATAGCTACTCGAGGAATGTTAGGCCGAGCGTATTGTGCACAACATATTTTTATTTTTAAAACTTTATCTAACTAGTGCATAGATATTTATTTGTAAGTCTCGGGCAAACCCCCCTTTTGTCACCCTAAAATTCAGCAATGGATGTAGAGGTGGAGACGAAAAATTGCTTTGCATTTAGCGATTCACTCCGAACTTTGTGGTAGGTATTCGTTTATCAATATTTTTTATAGTAAATAGAAAAAGCGACTGCAAATTTAATTCGTTTTTTTGTTTCTTATTCAAAAGAATGTGTACCTAGAGAGTATTTTTGTTTTTCTCCCGCCAGTATATCAGGAAATTACAAAAATACCACTTAAAGAAACAAAAAACACATCTATACCAATGCAAAAAAGTAAATTTATGAAGCTACTTGAACAAAAAATAATTAATTGATAACAATTTTGCAAACACTTTGTAGCATGAAATATCTCCAGATATGCTTATTTTTCAACACTTTTAATACACCTGGAACTGCCTTGTAACTGTTTGTTAGTTGTCAGAGTTAACGAACAATGCCTAGAATACAACATCAGGAATCCTGATATTTTGATTCTTGACAGATGTGCAACAGAGGCCTACCAATCTTTTGTACATTATGAAAAAAAAGATCTATTAAAATTGTAGATAAAGAAACAATAGATTGTTGTATCAACAGCAATCATCGAGACTAGTAGAGTAGGAGGGCTGGATGGTGGGTTGTGCAACGTCATTGCGAGTTCATTCCCTCGGTTGATTACAACAGCCAGCACTAAATTCACCAGAGATACCTAGCACTAATTCTGTTTGAACAAAGAGAACCCTCTATAAACCCAAGGCACACATTCCTCTCTCTCGGCAAACATCGTTATCAGTGTTTTTGGCTTTATTCGGTTGCTTTGTTGGCTTTTATTGTGTGTCTTTTCGACCAGCACACCTTCATACACTTTAATCAGAGATAACAGCAGTAGGATATAAAAATAAACTAACTGAAATAAATTTCAGTGTCAATTATTTTACAATATTTTTTAACTGGCGTATTTTTGTGGTGTCAATTATAATTACAGAACATAAAAGGATCCATTGTATTGAATGATCAGTCGAGATAAAGTCTAAGTTCAAAAAGATCAGTAGCATTACTCATCAGAGAGACTAACGACCCAATAATGTCGTTAAGCTCATTTAAAATTTGATATTACTGGATGTATAATTAAACCCTGTTATGAGTCTCCTTCTATTAAATACAACTCAAACGATCTTATAATTATATGGTGTTTTGATGCAAGAACATAGTGGGCAGTTGAATGGACTAATTAAGACAACCCCGTCCAATAATACGGGAGTCATTTGCCCTGTAGAAAGCACTCGAGAGCAGTTTACTGTGCTAGATGGAACATTCAAAGCATAACAGTTTGGATCAAGTATTGGAGCACTTACCATAATCTAAGCAACAAATGGACTGCAGCATCTGATGTTCAGGGTTATTTAGATCTTAAACCAATCAAATTTTATACTACCTTGGTTCGTTGTCAACTTCTCCTTCCTCAATTAATGCGCGGAGCTTAGCAAAGCTGAGATCTTGTATCTAACTACATATTTAAACTGGTGGTAATTGGGTTCCCTTGATGGTAGTTGTCTGCATGCTGATGAAAACATTCAATTGCAAAAGAGTTTAGCTCTGACATTGAAGCACTCGACATAATCTAAGCAACAAATTGACTGCAACATTTCAAGTTCAGGGTTGTTGATAAATATTTATATTAAAAAAATTCTCCTTTAATTCACTCGTAAAGCTTTGCAAAACCAAAATCTCGAGCGACCAATAAACTTATTTCAAGTTTTAGGTTTCCTATGTTCTTCGTCAATTTTTTATTATTTTTTGATGCACTCGTGAAGCTTTACAAAGCTCAGATCTCATTTCTAACTAAAGCTACAAACTTGAGCTAATTGGCTAACCTGTGAATTGTCTCGTAATATTATGCTATAGGCAAACCATAGTTCCGGTAGGACTTGGCACACACCGTCGTTGGACAAAAATAAATCGCCAGACTCGTAACAAACAACATTTACAGCGGAAAGAGGAAAACGAACGATAATTTGCTCGGGAGGATTTCTGCTAATATTGAAAGCCGAGTTTTAAATTCCTCAGTTTGCTGTGTGCGCCCTGCATAGCTGAATGCTAGTTGTGGTCCCACAATCCCGGTAATTATCCAATCAGCCGTAAACACTGGTTACCAGTTGCGTCATCCACCGCCCACGGATCAGATGCCGCGTTACACTTAGCGTTCACTTACTCTCACAAGAACTGGAGGATTGCCTTTCGTTTAATCTAAATAATGATATACTAGAATGTCTGAGACGCTCTTGTAACGAGGTTCACTTCTAACCCTTATTAAAATCTTAAAGAAATTGTTAAAATTTCGGCATTCTTCATTAGATTCAGTTAATTGAACCTTCGTCACATTTGACACCGTCATCAAAACGGCCATCAGCCCCATCATTTTTTTTACACGTATCACTTTAAATAACAGACTCCTTTAACCCTTATATTGGGAACATATATGTTACACCAACTTTGCCATATTTTATTTATTTTTAACAAATATTTTAACATTTTTAGTAATGAAAACACTTTAGAAAATCTTTTCTTTATCGTGCTGTCAATGCTGATACCTTATAGTCAGTTTTTTTTTTTTTTGTAATAATTATCTTATCTTCAACCTTATTTTATTTTTTTTTACCTTTTTAAGATAAGGGTTAACCACCAATTATCGGTCCGTCAGTGTTTGGTCAAATTTTAAGTTTGGTTGTTTGATAAACGTTGTCATCAAACGGTTAAAATCCATATCAATTTAGCGGTAGCTAAAAAAAAAATTCACTCCGTTCTTAATTTTGAAACCTTTAATTTAAACGGTTGAGTTTGAAACTAAAGGTCCAAATTTTGAAGGACATATAATGGCAACTCTAGATTCTAGATCAAACATTTAAATTACCATAAGTTTTATCCACTGCTTTACTTATATCATATATTATGAAACAACCAGTCTTTATCTACGCTTACGTTATTTCTTCTGAAAGAAGACAAAAGAGCCTCACATGAACTTATTTAGACAATCATTAATAATCTTCCTCCTTTACGAACCTTTTTATCGATTCCAATTTCCGCAAACCATAATAGATTTTAATCGGAATATAATAAGTAGAAGTAAACTAAAATTCACCCAAAATCTGATGATAATGATGCCACGCCTGGGATGAAGTTCCCAGCTCAGGTAGTAAAGGATGATGATAGCCTATTATTGGCCTTTTATTATTAGCCTGGTATTATTGATGGTTTGGTGAGAAAACGATTAGCAAATTGGCCCGGCGATATTTCTGCGTGGGCTGTTTCCCGTCCCGCCAGAAGCCGAAATAATATGCTAAATTGGTAAATTGAATGATTGGCCTATTTTGAGTTTAGCGATGCTATTCCTGAGTGGATTGTTCGTTGGAATAAGATGGTAGACTGATAAAACATCTGATACAGCTTTTTGCTATTAATAAACCGGCTTCGACCGAGTTTCAACACTCTTACGCAATCTTTTTTTCATTGAAAAACGAAAATTTGACGTTTTCAAATGTTTTTTCAGAGCCTTAGATCATAATGGAAATGGAACCGTGAGTTGAAAATAGTTATTCTTCTTCTTTGTATGGTGGGAGAGTGTTGGTGGGGTCTATGTGGGATACTGAAGTTGAAAATATTTGCAACTTTAATGACACCAGAGCTCACCGTTTGACAGATTTTGCCGCTTCAGAAACAATCGAATGTGTAATGTTTTAACCGGCTAGAAGCTGAGGGGACAAACTAGTGGGATTCCCTCCCGGACGTCGTGGTATGAATTCCTCTGCTAAGTTTTAAGTTTTTCAAATAATGTCAAGTTATTCGTAACCTGGAAATTTTTATTTTATTATTTTGTGTAATATGCATTCGACTGTGTTTAGGTGAAAGGCGTTAATACACTTTTTTTTTGCAAACAAACTAAGGCCTAACATTTTACATTGTCGCAAATCCATAATTTTAAATTATGATTTTTTTACCGTTACCACCTCAAATAATCGCCCCCGTTAACTACCGATTCTCATTCCGTTTCAGCATTTGATCAAATTGTGATCAGGTGTCAAGCAAAACAGCATGTCCATTATATTATAACTGAGACCTAAATTTCCTTGCAACAACTGGGCAATAACACCTTAACACAATCGATATTATATATATAAATTCTGCTTTCTTGTTAAAATGTATGAAAATTTTCATGTCATCTGTGACATGCGCGATCTAGGTCGTAATGTTTGCGAATTGCATTTCTAGCAGAGTTTTCGCCGTCGATGAGTCATCTAAAAAAATATAGAAGAATGCCAAAACCACCTGCGCAAAATTCTGCGCGCTGATCAAATACCTTTATATTAAAGGTATATTTATGGAGACCTTGTAATTATATTTGATTGGATTTAGGTCAGAATATTGTTGGATACTTTTGCATGCAATATGTATGTAATTATATTTTGTTGCTAAGGCGAAAAGGATAAATGCAAAACAAATTATAACCAGACTTAAATTCTGTCATTTAACCGAATTTCATCAGTTGAATGCCATTTCCATGAACATTGCTAGACATTAATAGCACAGTAAAGAGAGCATAACTTTAATACTAATACCTATTTGTTTATATACTAACGGACTATTGTCCAATTACAAAAAAAATACCTTACATGAAATGGGAAAAATAGCAACAGAGAAACAACAACACATTCATAATATTTTAATGAAGCAATGACAAAAATAGGACTAAAATATAGATTAGAAAGAACATTTAAGTCAAATTCAAGGTCAAGTCAAGGTTTTGGTAGAGTCGTAAAGAATGACGAAAATCATTTAGACTAGTACAAAAAATTTCAAGACCACGACTTGAGTTAACAAGTCTCAAAATTCTGGACAGTGGAGAATGATACCCATAATTAGTAGAGTAATGATTGAGGAACAGCAATTCATTGTTTCTGAGTCTACGGCAAGGAATTTTGAACTGGATGAGTAGCAAAAAAGAAAGTGAGTCAATAATACAATTAATAGTTTTGAAAATTCAAATTAAATCAAAGTCTTTATATTTTTACTTTTATAATATGTGTTTAAAATACTGATTAAAAAAAACAAATTTATAACTTTATTCCACTTTTTTTTTAAATACATTCGAAAACAAAAAACCACAATCGGAAAAAAAAACATATTTCCACTCCTAATGTGAGAATTTTTTTTTTTGTTAATTAGTGCCTAATATTGAGACACCTGTTTAAACCATACTCTGGTAAAACTTGGACGTCAGGTGATCTTTAAAATACTGCCATTCAAATTATTTAATCCTATCTAACTCTTTCTCTATCCTGTGTAACGATGGCCCGAAACGAACACCTCGTGAAGGGTGGATGCCAAATACAAAAAGGAGAAAAAAAACTGTTACTTCGTGTAGCGTATTTCTGGACTGGTGATATTATCTGTGCATGGCGGAGTCCAAGGGAGCCTCCCTAAGTGTCCTCCTGTTAAAGTGTTCCGTACAATTTGCTTCTGTTTGCCTCATTACGGGTAAAAGCGGTGACATTTATACCGACGTTATTGACACACCTAAAATATAACACGCTGTAAAATCTTTATGTACCGTCTTCTTTCGTAAATGCAATTTTTTGAGCAAAGATGCTCGTATTAATTGTTATTATTTTACATACTAAAATCGACTATAGTAACACATACTAGAATATCTAATTAAAACACATAATAATCCGAATAGTAGTAGTCCAAAGACATCTGCGACAGATCGGCAAGCTCCCTGGGTCTGAATTTATTTGTTTTTTCACAAATATACGAGTAGATTTTATCTTTGTCCAAAATATCAAAATATCTTCAGAATTTTAAATAACTTTCGTAACAGTTTTAAGTAAGACTTTCAGTACCACAAATCAGAATCGAAAGGTTACTTTAAATACTTGTGACTAGATCTGAAGAGCCAGGGACTTCCCAACCTTATTTTTCCCAATTTTCCTATCTTCCCTACTTTTTCTAGCCTCCCAAAATCCCCCAAATTGCTGTGCCATATGCCCACTCATCCCAATCAGTTCGGACTCTAAAAAATCCAAAGTAGATTCTACATCAAATTGAAACAAGATTTGAGTATCAGTGACCAGATCTGAATAGCCAGGTACTTCTCGCCCTTCCTCTTTTCCATCTCCTTCCCCTTGACACGTCCATTCGCCTCACAGCAATCCCCTAGACATCCATAATTCTACTGGTTACGGATAGTTAGAACTCAAAAAAAGTCAAACTAGTTTCCACAGGAAATAGAAAGGATTTGATTAAAATATTGCGTTTTGCCCCAGCAGTTGAATTTACACATCTGTCGAGTAATTGTTCATCTCCAGCCACTCCCGGTTCAGTTGGTTGCCGTGGCGACGTCTCCACCGGTCTTCCGGTCTCCTCTGCGGTCCAGCGGCCAGACTAACGAGATGAATCTACGAATTATTCATGAGTTGCTGCAGACTGTCTGTCACGGTGATGCATGGCGCTCCACTTAGCGGGATCTCTGAAGGTCAAACCATTCAAAGAAAACAAATAAATCTCAAACACCCGATTCAACACTGTAAATCGAAAGATGTCTACCTAACGAATTGTCTGCATTACATACATCTACAGAATTCAGAGTGAAATCCAAGGTATATCTCTATAAGGAGTGTTAGATTAACTCTTGTTATTATTAAGTCAAAAAGAAAATGAATTATAATTAGATACTTTATAAACTATAATGTACAAGTAACTATTATAAAATAAATAAAACTAAAACTAGACACTATTAGTATTGTCCTGGTGAAAGACCACCAGTCAGAATCGAAACTTTGCAACATTAGAACGCGATATTTAAAATGGTTTTAGCTGTGTTGAATAGTCAGGTACTTCCCGACTTTCATCTTCCCTATCTCTTCCTACCCCACTCCCTTAAGTTTCAAAATATACCCTAATTGGAGATGACATAGTCCCAATGGCTCCAGACAGTTGGGACTCTTGTGCGACATTAAAATGAAAACATATTTTCATTTTTTTTTAAAGAAAGATAAATAAGCCATCATAATAAACGGTAGATTTTGCTTGTTCAATGGTGGAGGACTTAGCTAACAGAGAAATTGAACACACGATGACGCCCGGATGGGAATCAGATGCGTTTTTCCACCCAGCTACGAACCGATCGGAGTTGAAAACCTTATTTCAAGCTACTCTGTAGAATTTTTTATATATTATAAGATATATATGATTAAAGCAATTATAAATTAGAATATGATTAAAGCAAATGTGATAATTTTGTAATTTGAATAGTTTTTCTGTCATCTTTCGCAAAACCTAACTTTGATAACACCTCTTAGCTTACTCGTATAAATAGATCCTACATCCAACTTAACAAACCAGTTAAATCTAGTATTTTAGATTTATAAGAACAACAACTGTTCTCCTAAAGAAGTTGTCTTCATAATTTTGATCTAAGACCACAAATATGTTTTTTTCCACTATTGTGCAAATTTGAATCATCTATGTCGCTTTATTTTTTTCAATCTCGTTGGTTTATCCTGCAAGTCTGAACCTTATATATAAATATCTATTGTCGCTTTGTTCACGAAGCCTTGAAACTATCCTTGTGTTATTATTGATTCAATTGTATTAATCAGACCTCTCATGGCTTCAATATTTGCTTGGCATTTTCTTGGGTGCCAAACTTTTTAATTACCAGATAAAATACCCGCCCTATCACCCTTTTCTGCAACTGATCATTTGAGTGCACTTAGAACATACTGTTCCCCAGCGAATGAAGACGAAGGCTTTACACTGTGAAACACGTTTTCATTTAATACCCGATAACCTGTCGCGTCGACTGTCATTTCTTAATTAGCCGACTGTCGATAGCCGTGTTTACCTTACTGGCAACACCATCGTTTAAGAATAAAGTTACTTTATTGGCAACACTATCGAATAAAACCACGATAAAAAGCTTAAGTAATCAGAGAATCAGAGCGGAGTGGGTCATGAAATCGACTGCACGGGGACGTAAGGCCGTTAACCCAAATCCCGTAGAACGTCCCGGGACAATGTGTTCCCGATGTGAAATAGGCCAACACGATAGACCGATAAAGGCTACACGTTTTATTAACAAAAGACCGAGTCTAGGATGGAAGATAATTGGTTTCCATTCAATGGAGTCATTAAAATGCTGGGTTTACTGTCTATGTCAACCATTTATACGCGTAGAAGGTAGCATCGTATTATAATATTACTTTTGATGTGTCCAAGACGATAATTTTATTACCAAGGTGTGGTTTCATGAAAATATCGTCGCTAGAAAAGCAAAAGAGCTTTAAAGACACTTTGGTTAAAAATGAGTTAAATATGCAGTTTTGGTCTGTTTTGTTTTCTACGTCGAATGCTCTGACTCTCGTTTGATTCTGAAGACTTTTGCATAGCACTTCAGCCATCTAAAATATATTTACTATTTGAGAGTAGGCTTGACTCAAGCGAAAAAAGCTTGGGACTTTTAAAAATCTTTTTGAGAGCATTGAATTACCATATCACAAAATCCAACCAGGTACTAGGTAAAACCAGGTAAAACAAAAAAAAACTTTAAAGTGCTCTGGTGTTAACTTCCCAAAATGGCGCTTCAGCCCTTTTGCCTTTTTGGCGACGATATCTGTCTGATAAAAATGTTTAATAATAATATATTAACGTTTAGTACGAGTTCAAGGTACAATTATAATAAGCAGAATCACAGGATATTTACTTATACTTGTTTTTGTTTTTCCATTCCCTCCTTTGTGTTTGTTGTTTCTTCACCTTCCCTAAATACCTCTCAGTTGTGTTTGTATCTTGTACATATTTTTAAACGTACTTATAACATTTCGAGATTGAGTTTATATCTGCTTCCACTAAAGTAGAGTTCTGCCAATACCGTATTCGTTAAAATATAGTAATGTGAGTACTCGAGAAACCGTATCCTAATTAATTAATTTCAGTTGTTTTTATTCTGAAGTAAGTTGTTCGATACTAACAATAAACAATAATTGATTTGTCATGAATAATGGATGCCCAAACATCGACCGCCCTTCGTTTAGTTGATTGACTACTTTTAAACGTAGTTTATGGTCCCAAACTCAGCACACGTGATACTTAATCATAGCCGGACAAAGGAGCAGAGGTCACGGGAGGTGGCCATCGCAATCATCCTCGCCATCAGCCCGACCATCATAATGCAATCATGTGCTGATGATTTCACGGTACATCGCTCCGCACCCTCCCCGCTTATTCGGCGAATAACCTCCGAGGCATTGTCATCAAACTGACCACGGGGTATCTGCGTAAAGGCGTACCGCGGATAGCTCCGTTGTAACCTTTTCCTCTTTCTAAAACTGTATGTAACCTCAGAACGATTATACACAGGAGGGATAGCTTTGCGGAACAGTGTGGTCAGGATTGTTGATTTTTTTCTGACTCGGGCGTGGCTAGGGTTTTCATGGATACACCTTTTTACACCCATTCACAGCACATGTCGGCATAATGTTTTGTTTATTTGTATAACCACTTTGTCGCAGAATTGTTATCAACAAAAATATAGGATATAACCTCGAAAACCGTTGAGTAATGTTGCATCACAAAACGTAGTGGGCGGAGTCGCCAGAGACGCGGGAGACATAAAACATAATTACATATCTAAAAATGTTGCGATATTATGTGACAACTTCTTTTGTATCTTTCTCTCTCACGGTTCACGGCGTGAATACCCGGAGAAAGTGATTTATCGTAAATTTTTATAGGTTGGGTAAAAATATTTAGCTCTCTCTCTATATATATTCATTATGTAACAGAAAGGAAGGTTACAACGGAGTTATCAACGGTACAATTTTTATCGGATATAACCTCTTCTGGATCTAAGGTGCCGAACGTTCGATTCAGAGCAATTATCTTCCACCTAGGCACACGTTTCTCAAAAGTCTCAAAGAAAACCAATTACCAAAATCTGTGGATTACATCTGGAAGTTACTT
Source organism: Drusus annulatus (assembly GCA_022651775.1). Classification (NCBI taxonomy): domain Eukaryota; kingdom Metazoa; phylum Arthropoda; class Insecta; order Trichoptera; family Limnephilidae; genus Drusus; species Drusus annulatus. Next base: position 351,877 of record JAGWCC010000479.1, on the reverse strand, counting down.
CTACACTATAACATAAATTTGATGAACGCCTCATGTTGATATTTAAGGTATTAGTTACTGTATTCAACTTTCGTGGCCAATAATGAGTGCCTTCATCACTTGAATATTAACACATTCATGCACACTTTGCATCATAACTAAAATCACGGTGTTTGCAAGTCATCCCGCTGATATATTCGTTTTAAACTCTTTTACTCTTTTTCACGAACGACGCATGTTACAGACAGAGGGGTTACAACGACCGTATCAGATGTAATCTCTCCCTGTTGATAAACGACGCATGTAACAGAAAAATAGGTTACAGCGAAGCTCTCAGCGGTAGGACCGTAATGGGGTGTTCCACAGGGCAGTGAACTGGGTCCTATCTAATCATCGGGAGGGTGAAGATGGTGGTAGTAGCCATTCGCCACCCCCGCTGAACACTCCAAACAAATTACTCGAAGTTCCGGGCTATCGAGCACAGACAATGGTCATGCGGTACTGCGGGTCGGTTCCTTCCCAATTCTTGGAATTATTTCTAGCGAAAAGACAGTAATTGAATGCCACGATGTTTGTTACTTCCCTGGAACCGATATTTAATTTTACCTGTAAAAGCACATTATTTCTTAAAAATCATAATGCACTGCCTAATGGTTTGATTGTGACTCTCTAAAACACTATCCTTTGCCTGATATTGAGGTTGAAAAATGTGGAACAAATAATATGCCTTCTTGTCTTATTATTTGAGAGAAAAATATGTATTTAGTGTAAAAGTTTCGTAGCTCGTGATGGAAATGACGTTGCGATCTAAACGTCGTTGTGGTGACATAAATTCTTGACAGATAAACTGCTCACCGTTCGAGAGTACTTTACTACGGATTTTGAACCAATTTTGAACTGGCAGAGGAAGGATGAAATTAGACTGAATGCTGTAGAAATGAGATCTCTGAGGCGTATATGTGCTAAAACCATGTATGACCGTGTTAAAAGGGAGGTTGCTAGCTAGGTTTCCAAGAACTAATAACGAAAAGAGCTGAAACCGGTTCCTCACAAAAAAAAGAACGGACAAAGAATATATTTATTATCATTGATATTTTTATTTGCGAACATTAGAAACCGGCAACAAAAATAACCGGTTTCTGGGAGAAATAATATCGACGGTTCCAGTGACCGGCTTGGAACCGGTTCCTTTTAACCGGGACAGGAATATACACCATCTCTAATATAGGAGTTTAAGAGCTGCACTTTAAGTATTCACGGAATATTGTTGCTGAAATATTCACAGACATAAAACACGTTATTCTAAATGATGTCACTAATAAAACAGACCAGTTTTACCACGTTACTAAAGAAAATGTGGCAAGACGTTTATGTAACATGGCACTAAAAATATGACCCAAAAGAGTGTCCCGATTTGACGCCTCTACTACACTACATTGCTGAAACGTAACAGACTGACAGAACTGACAGACTGACAGTTTGGCATATAGTAATTGACGGCGACAGCTCGCAGTGCCTGCTTTATGAGGTTGTGTTTGCCTGGGAAATGTAGATTTGTCGCCAATTTCCTCGCCACTCCCTCGTAGCTTTTCTCGCCTGTCGCGAAAGCTCAATCTAGCGCACCCTTTTCCTACTCCTTGCAATGAAGGGTTGCGGGTTACGACTTTTTTTAATTGTGATTGACGGACTAGCTTTTAGTATTGAAGTAAGCGAAGTATAAGAATTACTAACAAGGTTTGACTATAACTTTTAATCAATATTTTTAGATAATAGGCACATTCATTGTGTGGCTACCCACACATGTATCTGCCTACTAATAAAATTGCATACAATAATAACAGTCATGGACTTTATGCAGATGTTGATAATACTAAATTCTTGCTAGCACATTTAACGATTTGATGCAGAAAATGTACAATCACCAGTTGTAGTTAATATTTTTACAACGACGCCTATGTTGTCACAAGTAGTAAAGTTTCTGTAACCCGATTGGTATAAACTAAAAGATACTCTTTGAAAAAATTATTATATTTAAAAAAACAATTTTTTTATCCACATCGTCAAACTTTTACAACAGACGCACAACGCCTCAAAAGTTAGATGCCCAATAAAATTTTCTGTACGCTAACTATAAAGCTTAAAAAACTGTCGGAGCTGCAAAAACTATCGAATAGTGAACTCTGGAGTCATGAAATTTGCAAAAAAAAAATTGACTGAATTGTCTTGTTCAATCCAATTTCGCAATGTCGTTTAAATCGTGAGCTATGGAGCTTTGAAATTTACTGTCAAAATATTAAAAACGACCTTTATTGCATGCTTATTTTTTTAAAATTTTTCATTGAGAAAAAATGAATTTAAAAAAACTGTCAAAAACTCAGGCGGAACCGGTCAGCAGCACCAGTAAAATCTTTAAAAAAAACTACATTTTTAGAACTTTATTTCTAAATGCCTGTCGGGCTTGAATCGAGGCCAGGCTAGGATTTATTCGCCGAGCTTCCTGTGACAAGAAGCAAGGTGGGGCTCTAGCCAGCCACCGCCAGTCTGCAGATATAACAGCTGACAGGACGGAGCTGACAGCGCCGCGCCCACGGCCCATTAAGGTGACCTAAAACCCGAAACCCCTTTTTCTTGGCAATATCGATCCACTGGGTATGCAGCAACACACAATACTCCTTAATGATGGCTATATCATGTTGCATTGTATGACTTTTGGACCTGTTATATATTAGGATCGGCACTACATCGATTCCCAATCAGTTGGTTCAATTAGTCCCCACACTCTTTCAAAATGACGAATAATCACTGTTGTAATGAAAAATATCTCCATACTAAATTGCGATAAGGGGCTGCTCCTTCCGGAGGATTTGTTTGGGCTTAAAATAATATATTTGACACATTCGTTACTCTGGACGAGTCTAATTATGGACACGTTTTCATGGGTGGAGATACTCACAGGGAAGAATTCCTTAATACTTTCGCTGTATTAATTTGAGATCTCTGAGACGTATGTGGGGTAAAACTAATTAAGCAAGGATAAGTTTTATGCCAGGCATTTTTTACTCGTTTGTTCGCAAAACAAAACAACTGTCACATTGCGTCGCCAAGATTCGGCATGGTTCGTGAGCATCGTTCGACTGTCAAACGCAATAATCCCCTCTCCGCACAACATAACTCCTGCGAGCTAAATGGAACACGATTTTAAGTCTCCACCTGTATGAGCTGACTGACTACTTTATTTTAAATACTTCTATATTATTCGTACAAAAATAGTTTAAATGCTGTTAAAATACCATAGTAAAACACCGTACAAGTATAGCAAAACCTTTATGAAGGGTGCTAATAAGTTTAACAAGGATTATTTTCTATGTAAACGTGATGAAAAAAAAAGTATTTTAGGCAATGACGTTTAGTTGTAGGGCCATATTTCCTCTATCTTTAAAGTTTTGCGGTTTTTCGAAAAGCTCTATTGAACTTTAAAACCTCGTTTAAACTTTAATTTTCATTTGATAACAGGGTGTAATTTGATAAATATGTCAGTAAGTTGTCCTGCCAATGAAATAACACTAGCCAATATATCTATTCTTATCGCCTACTTGATTAAACTTCGTGAAAAACGCGTTTAACGTCTGTGTACTACGTTTGAGTTATGCCCACGATACAAATTTGGTCATTAGGCCCTAATGTTACCCCCATGTGTCTTTATTTACGTCGCCTTCTGCATTTTATTATTATGAAAACTGTTGCATGGCACGCGTTTTGTCGCATCGCTGAGCAATGTTCAAACCTAATTAATTGCTCTAACTATGTTTGTTATTTTAATGACTCTTTTAATATTAACATCGTGCTTAACTCTGGCTAGGAAATTAGAGTGTTTAAGTTTAATATTAATTTATGGATATTATACTCTTTTACACTCTTGTAAAAATATAAGGCATTTTCGTGATCATTTCAATTTTCGGTTCACGAATAATTTCGAAGGCATTTTATGTTTTTAAACTTTTTAATTATATTTTGAAAACCGCAGCAATTTAAAAAAAATGGATTTCATTCGTTTAACCTTCAAAATAGACAAGTTGACAACTGTAAAACGATATAGCCCCATACGAGTTATTTTTTAATGTTTATATTATGTAATATAATAGCATTTGTATAAATGAATCTTATATGTAAAGATTGGTACTAATTTCGTAAAAACAACGTAAACAAGCTGAAATCGTCAAATTCAATGTCAGATTTAAAATACTGTCTCAGTGTAGATATTTCAAAAACTTTTTAGTATGGAGTTTTAAAAAAAAAATAAAAAGCATAATAAATCAGATCATTTTTTGATATAGTTAAAAAGTCACAAGGTAAAAATATTGATTTATTTAATTAATTATAAATAATTTCCTTTATGAGTACGTCCATACGAGTGCGAACTGTTCAAATTTGGAACTTTTGTTGATTAAATTTAAAAAGTTATGTTTTCAAATCCCTACCTTCCTAATAAAGTACCTACCTATAATTTGTTTTAGCAGAAATTATTCTATATTTAAAATGGGTGGATTAAAGCAACTAATATATTTTTGTGGCTAGTCAAGTTACATCCAGAAATTTCTCTCACGGGTAGCTAGCTAGTTTATATTTAGTTTAGTTTTAGTTTGTTATAAAAAAGGGTTAATATTTAAAAATACAACATATTTTTACGTAGCATTACAGTAATGTCTTAATTATTATTATCAGCTCTTGAGATGAGATATATCTGCCCGGAAGAATATGAGAAGTGGCACCTTGCACCACCTCGACCATAATATCCCCACAGATGTAATTCTAGTCAGGTTCTGTCGTCACTCCAATTCCCCGCTGGCTGATGATGCTCCAACTCCAAGTAAGGAAGCTGGTCCACCGGGGACATCGCGCAGATAACGGAGCATTTTCACATATTTTCTTCCGCATTTACCAGCAAGTCCATCCAACGGGACAAGGGCAATGTTTATGGTTTACTTACGACTGAGTACTATATCGGAAAAATAAAGTGCCGTCGAATCTTCAATTTCTCGTTAAATTTAAAAATATGCATTTTCTGGTAAGCCGTGATGGCTTATGAAACCATTTTCAATGAGCTATGAGTATCAAAATAGTAAGTAGGCAACTGTACTTATATTCTAAAACACATTATTAATATAATGACAGCCTCCGTGGTCGAGCGATAAGAAGCTCAGCAACGACTGAGACAGAGGTCGCGGGTTCCAACCCGGCATGCGCAAATAGGTTTCCTTACTTCCTTCATTCCATAATCTCTCCACATCTATAATTATAGGTACACTTCCATCAAGTAGCATAGTTTTATTGTTTACTATTTTCTAAATTCATCTGAAGCTAAAAACACATTCGGTCTTTTATCGCAGCTTCGGATCCAACAAATGAAAAAAGCAAGTAGTGTGCGCCAAAGCTGTATGCCACCTGCCTACCCCTGCGAGTTAATTTGATTGATATGTATACATTACACACTAAATGATTTATTAGTTAGATAGTAATCGATCAGTTGTTTTGAGCCAATTTTTTGTTGATGTTGGGATTAATGTTTGACCTTGATTTGATTCAAAGCCGAAAGTAGTGTGTCCGCGAGCCTCCATTGTTCGGCCAATGTCACGATTCTGTTGACTGTCGACTGTTTACTGTTACTTTTCCATTGATTGATTCGTCGGAGTTGGTTGACTGACCGGGGTCGGATGAAACGGGTCCTGCCACACATCTCATTCGGACCATATCAAATAATTCAACGAGCACCGCGAAACCTCACCAGAAACCTAGTTTCGACGGATGATTTCAGACTGTTCATACGATTGGAGTTGGATCTTTTGGTACGGTGTCTTTATTTAGCCTCTTGGTGTGTGTTGAATCTAGGCCAGGCCAAGTGCCATAGATGTCCAGCCATCAGGCTCGGCGAGTTTTTATGTCACTGTGTCCTCAGAGCTGTGGTGCCAAGTTGTGCCTGTGTCCATTTTGGTCAGCTCTGGCTTCATTATCTCCCCCTTTTACAGTTCACTCTAACATTCTCTCCACCATCTAACTGCATTATTATATAATGTATGTAACGACGGCATAGAAAAAATGATTTGATTGATTTGCTACTGCATATTGGCGACAAGGGAAGAACTAAAGTTTCTATTGAAATCTAATAAAAGTTTATAATTTGACAAAAAATCTGGTCATTAAGAAACATGTAACCTTGTCCATCACATAAATAACGGATGCATTTTTGCAAAAGGTATCTTTTTTCTTAGCAGATGTCACCCATGGTTTTTTTCCGTCAAAACCATCTCGTGAAGAACGCATAGGTTTGGTAAAGGTTTGCTTTATTCTATGCTGGTCTCTGTCGTTTTGTTTTCCTTCAAATCTACATCGTTAATAAATAAATCATGCATTTAGGGGGTCGCTAAAATAACTTCTTCTAAACGGTTGTCAGTATTTTTTTTCCCTTCTAGTCAACCTCATGAAAATATTGTGCATTTAAAGGTTTGATAAAGTTGATCGTCTTAGCGAGTGTCTGCAAATGTATTTTTTCCCTCAAGGCAGCATTCGTGTTTCTTTCTGAGAAAAAATGCCAAACATGGCATAGAGAGACCTGTCAAACTAGATTGGCGCAACTGGTCATCTATGACATTCTCACTAACGCAATATATTCCGGGTGGCGTCTCATTTATAAATGTACGGTACTTTTTATACGTATAAATAAAATAAAATATTAAATAACGGTATTTTTTTTTGCAAATAGCATTATTAAATTTGTCTGTAATATTTAATAAAAATGATACATTATGACAGAATTGTATGTGGCATTTGTGTTCAGAAGTGATGTGTACAATGGTCCGAAAACTCAGCTATCATGGAGAGCATTCTTTTTTATATTCCAGGTGGTTATCTTCGTCATGGACAACAAATACTGTTTTACCTTTTTGGTTGCAGGACTAACTTGCCAATGGTCATGCCGGTGAGAAGGGCAATCTTGCAATGATTTCCTTGAACCGAATCGCTTTGGATGTCGATATATTTTGCATAAATGAAGCGTCATTCAATCGACAAGCATTCCTGCTATTTGTGTTATCATATCATTGTTTTATATACGCCATTTTTATGAAATATTATTCTTTCATGGTTTTATTTTTACTTTACACTCATTGAGTCGTTTTTATTTACGACTATTGTGTTCATTTTAATACTCCCTTACTCACTTTGTTTAAAAACGCCTTGAAATAATAATTTTTGTAATGTTTGAAAATAATCAATAATTGGATAGAATCATTTTTTTAGTATTTAATTATTTTTCATATTTCGTACTTCTGTTTTGAAGGTTAAAATTAATGTAATGCGAAATAATAAAAATTCTGATTCCTATATTACAGCTCTGATCGCTAATAATAATTACTCTGTAAATTTTTCAATAAAATGTCAAAGTCCAGGTTCCTCTAAAACTTCTTTAATAACTAATTAGTGTTGTCTCCGTGTTTCAGGGTGATGATAGGGGCTCCCGAGGCGCAGACTGCCCAGCCGGGAGTCGAGCGGGGCGGCGCAGTGTACCGGTGTGACCCCACCAGAGACGATGCCTGCGCCGAGGTTCACTTTGACAGGAGTGGTGAGTTTTCCAATATCTTTTTTTGATACATTGATGGTCTCGAAACATCTCTCTGGTATTGTTTTAAGGATGAACGTCCAACGCTATTCACGCAAATTCGCCACAACAGTTGGATATAATTATTAAAACCATAATAGCTAGATAAAACAATATTATTTACCGCAACGCAGTCTTAACACTCATTGAGTATTTACCTATTTTTTAGCATTAGCGCTAAATAAATAAATAATATGTGTAAGAGTGTATACTTTGTGAATGATGTTATGTAATTTGGAATGATGTTTTGGCTGGACACCTTCGTGCTAGACGTCTTTATGGATTTTCCATCCAAAACGACCAATACGTAGCGCCTAGCGTCAAAAGAATTTACTGGTCACAAGTAAAATATAGCTGTTGCGTTATAAATAACACCCTCAACTGTTTCAACTCTTCCAACAAGGGATTATTATTATTGAAATCAATATCGTCGCGTGAATGTCGGCGTTTTTTTTAACGGTTATATTCAACAGCTGACAATTTTCAACGATAACGTTTTTTGAGAATTATCATCAACGCCCAGTACCTACTACTCCAGTGTATGCATATTTGTAAATTGCGGATGTCCACTCATTGTTGACTCCTGCTGATTCCTCGCCATACAACCGATTGTACTCAGGCACCATCAATTAGTCGTCTCGTATGGATGTGATATGTGGGGATATATACAGGTTAATGAATGCAGGCCACCTGGTGTGGCTTGCGCCCAGGAGGTAAATCCGCAACCGATCCCATTTGGTTATTAATCGGCGAGAGGAGGCTCCTGTCGCTCGGCGGCAAAGGGGCGCTAATTGAGACTAATGGGGGCCCCGAGCACCCGGCGAGGGTATCGCCTACCTGGCTGCTCACACCCATTCATCGGGGGGGAGGAATATTGTTATTTGGCTAATGAAATGGCTTTCACTGAATCAGATTAAAGCTTGCTTTGAAAGTCAATGTCCATGTTTCACGATGAATTGAATAAATCCTACTTTACAATGCATCAAAAAAACGTGATGACTTCTATGCTTTAAAAAAATAATTTAGTATTGCTTAACAAAGTAAGAAAAAAACCAAAAACTATGGCCAAAATTAAATGATACCTAATGATGTTTACATATTTAATAATTTACAAACATCGCGAAGCAGTAAACAAACCCGAACCGTGAGCTCTGGTGTCATGAAATTTGCATTTTTTTCTATTTCGACTTTCTAAGTCAAGATAACTATTTTTTTTAAATGTACACGTTATTTCCATTATGAGCTATGGCTTAGGAAAATCACAAATTCGGGTGGAATCGGATAGTAAAGCTAGTAAAAACATAATTTTATATCATGCCTTGACTGTACAGAAAACAATTTCTAAATATCACAAAAAAGAAACAAAGCATAAATATGCTTCCTTTTGCTGCTGTTTGTAGTTTGTTGGTCTGCTTTGAGATTCGATCACATGCAAAATAAAGCAATCTCCGTCGATATTATTGATCACAGAGCCTTAGAATAATTATCAATTTAATTTATTAATTTAAAAATGTTATAATTTTTAAATGTTCAGGTGAAAAAAATCTATTTTTGCTTTTTTTCATTGTAATAATAAAAAATAAAAATAATTAAAAACTTAAACTCGTACGTACCTAATAGAAAAAAGTAGCCTCAATAATTACAACGTATTAAGAGAAGATCAGAAAAAATATGCTGATTTTCTGAATCATTTTTGACGGCCTCCGTGGTCCAGTGGTTAAGACGCTCGACTGCGAATCCTGAGGTCGTGAGTTTAAATCCCAGCGTGCGCAAATATTGAAAAAAAGTTTTTTTTGGTTATTTCACATTTAATTAATATAAAATAATATATAGTTGACGTATATTTTCGGCACGTTCCACTAACTAAATAACTAACTAACCATCGCGCCGTTTCGCCGCAGGGGTAGGCAGAGAGGACGGACCGCCATATAACTCTGTCTTGGCACACACTCCTTGCTTCATTTACATTCATACAACGTCTCATACATACTCTTCTGTTATTCTGACTCTTCACATGACCCGATTCAAGTATTTGATTTACTTGATCGTACCATGTCTTTCTCGGGCGTCCTTGACTTCTTTTTCCATTCACTTTCGCATCATATATTTTTTTCACACTCCTTTCTTCGTTCATTCGCTCTACATGCCCAAACCATCTAAGCGTCCCTTTCTTGATCCTATCCATTACGCTTACATCAGCCTTGCATTCTTTCCGGATATCCACATTTTTAATACGATCATACATGGTTTTACCGCACATACGTCTCAAAGATCTCATTTCCACAGCATTCAGTCTACTTTCATCCTTCCTCTGCCAGTTCCATGCCTCACTGGCATACATCAGGGTTGGTATAAGTACTCCATTGTGGACTGCTAGCTTCGCTTCTTTGAACAATTTCTTATTTGCGCCAACAGCGTTCAGTCCTCCATTAATGGAGTTTCCTGCATTCACCCTTCTTTCAATATCCTTATCAGCCTTTCCAGAGTGGTACGTTCCAGAGTGGTAGATACCATATTCATAGTATCGCCTTGGTGAAAGACCACCATTCAAAATCGAAAACTTGCTTGAAATGCCTTAAGCCGTGTTTGGTGACTAGGTCTGAATAGCCAGGTACTTCTTTACCTTCCTCTTCCCCATCTCCTTCCCCTCCCAACTTCCTTCAGCCGCACAACATACCCAAATTGGGGATGCCATAGTTCCACTGGCTCCAGACGGTTGGGAGTACTTTGGACTCTTGTGCGGTATTCACTATAAAAAAAAAATTCCCGGACTGAAATTTTAATAATATTTTTTTGTTATTTTTTCTCGATTTGAATTTTATATAGTATACAGACCATCATAAAACAGCCATGTGCCTGGTTGGGGGAGTCATATAAAAAAACCGTAACCTATTAATAATTTGTTAAAAATGAAATAAATAAACGATGACTCCACGGCGAGAACCTGTTAACTAACTGTCAAGTTATTCTAGGTATTTAGTATTTCGCGTTTCGTTAAAAAAAAGTGTGTACCATCACAAATGCACACTACTATTTTTCCTGAATGTTTATTTATTTATAAATTAACGGACTAAAGTCCAATTACAAAAAGACATAAAACACGAAATGGAAAAAAGAGCAACAGACAAGGAATAGCACATACTCGTACATAATAATAAATGAAGCGATAACAAAAATAGGACAAAATAAACATAAGAGAGAACATTCAAGCCATGGTCTAGTCAAAGTTTTGGTAGACTCGTAAAGAATGACAAAAATCATTTAGACTGCTACCAAAAATTTCAAGACCATGGCTTGAAGTCTTGACATTCTGGACATTGGAGAATTATACCCATAATTAGTATTGTGATGATTGAGGAACAGCAATTCATTGTTTCTGAGTCTACGGCTAGGAATGTTGAACTGGATAAGTTGCAATGTTATTGCTAAAATACTACATTTAATATGTGATTTAGCATGTTAATGCATTTGTGCTATACAATTTTACTATTGTAGATAACATGATCTTGCCACTAAAAAATATTTCAATTATAACAAAATTTGCGGTTTACATTTTCGACTCTTCGATATTCGATGTTCGTGACATTTTCATGATCTGAAAGTGTGTCCATTGGACAGAGCGTACCAGAATTAGTTTAGTGAGAATACTAACTCATTTTCGACAAAAATGTTAGTTAACAGGTTTTGGGCGTGGGGTCTTCAAATATCTATGAACTTATTCTTACCGTGTATTCGATGCTTGAGTCTGACCCAATGAGCGATTCCACGCACATCTACAAATGAATACTTAATAAATAAACTGGTATCTCAAACGCCAATAAATCAAGTCTACCTAAAATAAACGTATCTGCAGGCATGTCGCTGTCAGACATCTCTCTCGCAGTGTAAAGAATTCTAATACAGACATACCGTTGATAGCTCCGTTGTAACCTCTGCCTCTTTTCTAGCAAACGACTTAGGTTACACGAATACAAGTAGTGACAGAGCTCTCGCTGGCAGGACTATACGCCCAACAGACTCATATTAAACATATTATTCCGGCCGGACGTTTGACCATGGCCACGTCGTTAAGATCGCAGACTGAATGTCGATTGACTACGTCATATTATAATATCGTCGGCGGAAAGGCAAAAGGGCTAAAGCGCCATTTTGGGAAGCTTACACCAGAGCACTTTAAAGTTTTTTGTTTGTTTTACAATAAAATTCAAAAGTCTTTAGTACCTGGTTGGATTTTGAAAAAAAAAATTAACTCGGGTATTTTAATGCTCTCACTGAGTTATTTATAATTTTGAAACTGTTAATTCGCGGTGGAATTCCATTTTAATGATTTAATAAAACAAATTTTTAACTTTATTCCACTTTTATTTTATGACTGGACCGGTTTCAGCCTATGACGGACTAGTCTGAAGATGGCCGTCATAGGCTGAAACCGGTCTAGTCATAAAATAAAAGTGGAATAAAGTTAAAAATTTGTTTTATTAAATCACTCTCACTGAGTTATCTGAAGTGACAAAACGCTAAAAAAATACCAAACTTGTGTCACTTGAGTCAAGCCTTATTTCTCAAATGGTAAATATATTTTAGATGACTGAAGGGACACAAAAGTCTTCGGAATCAAACGAGAGTCACAGCATTCGACAGAGAAAAAAAAAGATGAAAACAACATATTTCAACGACGGTATGTTTAAAAATTCTGATTTTTAATTCAGCTGATATTTACGCTGCAACCAATTGTTTGAACGAAGATACAATGGTGTGATTTGGATATATAAACCAACTAGGTAGGCAAAGAGGATAGAGCGCTACACAACTCTGTCTTTACACACGCTCCTTCACATTTATACACACTCTTCTGTTTTTCTGATTCCTCACATGACCTGACTCAAGTATTTGATTCACTTGGTCGTACCATGTCTTCATCGGGAGTCCTGGCGCTCCTTTCACCGTTCATCCGCTCCAAATTCCCAAACCAAGCGTCCTTTTCTTAATCTAGTTCAATAAGCTTACATTAGCCTTATATTCTTTGCAGATTTTCACATGTTTAACCTGTCTTACGTGGTTTTAGTTCTTGTTTAAAATTATTAAAGGTCATGTGGAAAATATCCACATTTCCTCTAAGGCAGTTAACTAACCTCTTTAGTCATCCCGGGGGTATCAACATTGGAAGGTTAATTCTTCACCTGGGCAGTATCAAAAGCCTGTGTTGGTGGTCTCGCGTGAATTTATCTGGGACAGGGAATCCTATATCTGACAGGATATCGATGCTATGAACGGCCTGACGGCCTCTATAGTTGAGTGGTAAGACGCTCGACTATGAATCCAAAGGTCGTGGGCTCTAACCCGGCGTACGCCAATCACATTTTTTTAAAATTAATATGTATCATAACACATTTCATTCATATAAAATAATAAAAAAGTATTAAAGCACGTTCCAGGGTGGTAGACAAGTATCGCCCTGGTGAAAGACCACCATTCAGAATCGAAACGTTGCTTGAAATGGCTTTAGCCGTGTTTGGTGATCAGATCTGAATAGCCGGGTACTTCCCAACAGTTCTCTTACCCATCTCCCTCCTCTCCTCACTACCTTCAGCCTCACAACATACCCCAATTGGGGATGCCATAGTCCTTATGCATAGCTCTTGTGCGGTATTCGGTATTTAAAAAAATGATCACAATTGGTGCAATGAAACCGTTAGACCAAAATCGGGGTCAAATGTTTCGTCAATTGATCAATGCAATGCGGAAACAATAGACACTACAACATGGCATTACACACGTCTAGATTATTGAGTGCGAGCAACATATTTATTATGTTCATGTCGCATATTGTTGTGCTGTTGGGCGTGTGGACATCATATTCGAATTGATACGACAATAAGGCATATTGATGAAGACGGGTGGGGTGGAAGGTGGGTGGTGGAAGGCGGAATGCAGCCACGAGGAACAGGCGCCATGTGTGTCGCCATTGCTACCTAATACAAATGGCGCAGGTGACGGCTGCGTAGGTACCGGCCCACGCGACCAACACCACCCGTCAAAACTCACCCATTGCAGAGGTAAATCCGTGGTACCTGCATACTGAATATATTCAAACCTCTATCTCTATCGATTAAATGCCATTCGTGGAGATATAAGTTCACAAGCTATTGCCTTAATGTACCACAAAGTGGATAATCCTTGGAGAGGTACAGCTTTTCTGATTGTGCCGCTTTTACTATTTCAATTTAGTTAAGCTACGAGTATAAACATACCGCTGATAGCTCCATCGCAACATCTTCCTCTTTCTCATGACCGACACATTTAACAAAAAAGGGTCACAGCGGATCCGTCTGCAGAAGAAACATATGGGCTCTTGGATTAAGAATATACATGGAGAGAGAGCTAAATATTTTTACCGAACCAATTCAAATTTGCGATAAATCACTTCCTGCGGGTTTTTTATGTTGTATACCATGAGAGAGAAAGAGTCAAGAAAAGTCTTCACATAATATTGCACCACTTATAAGTGTGTAAGAATGTTCTTCGTCCGTGCTAAATATATTTGTGTTGATTGAATAACTTGTAGTGGTTATACAAATAAATCAAACACGTTGGTGATATGTGCTATGCGTAAATGTTTAAATAAGACCAAACAAAGATAGTAAAACATCACTTTTAAGAGGTATTTCAACAGTTTTAAATATTTTTAATCGAACTTTTCACATTTTTAATGATATAAAGACATGAAATCAACAAAAAGCTTTTATCATTATTTAGGCAAACCTTCTGTTACTAGTGTTTGTGTGATATTTTGACTTTATAAATCATTTATATGGTGAATTGATATTGTTTTGTTGATTGTGTTAAAATATGTTTATAAAAAATGTTCATGTGGGCGGTAACTAATAGGCTATCTACATATCTTTCTGTCTCTTTCTATGGAGTCAGCATAAAGTCAACCGACGCGACGTGACTACACTGTTTCACAAAGGTATCTCTCCTTATATTCTTACTCCAAGTATGGGCTACTTAAAAATACTAGAGCAGATTTGGGCAAACTACGTCAAAGCAAACTCTTTTTTTGTTTATTCTTGTATTTTTATATTTTTGTAGAAAGCTTCGTGGTTTGACATATTTGATGAAACGAAAAAATTAAATCTTTGTATAAGACTTGATAGATATTATGATAATTTTTATGACCGACCGGTTTCGCTTAGCCTAAGCATCATCAAGGTACAAAATTAAACTGATAAATCTTTTTTTTTACGTTTAGTGTTTCTTTCGAAGTTTAAAATTACCACTATTATGGCTTTTGATGTACGTACTCTGACTCGGGATATTGTACAGATATAATATATGTGATGCGAGGCGTAAGAATATTAGTAAACATACATTTAAACTAGGAATTAATATGTAAGAATAGAAAATAAGATCTGTACAGCGTTTTTGAGGTGATCTTTCACAAAAACGGCGCTATACAAATCATCCAAATATTATTATTATTATTTTATACTATCCTAGAGAGCTCCACTGCTACCTCTCACTTTATATAATTCTTTATAATTCATATAACGCATGAAAGAATGTCTATATTTTTTTTCATCCTAGTGTGAATCTGTTGTTAGTTTTCTCTCACCAGAACGCCTTCGATGGACCGTTTGCTCACCTCTGTTTAAAGACATGTAAATTTAAAAAAATAATTTATTGATGATATAATAATATCGTGAATATATTCTGTATACGTGCGAACTTTGGGCAAACTGCAAAAAGACGAGTAAAGAAAAACTTCATGTCTGATACAATAATCCCTTCCGCACTTGGAGTAACAATATATGGAGAGAAAGCTAATTATCTTTACCCAACCTATACAAACTTGCGATAAATCACTTTCTCCGGGTTTTTACGTCGTACACCATGAGAGATAAAGAGACAGCCAATATAATAAACCACTTCTATGTACTGTCACAATGATCTTGGGCACCTGGGTCACCGTGGGACTCCGCCCACATTTTTTATCATACCACTAAACTTGACACAACTAAACGGTTTTTGGGTTATATGCTATATTTTTGTTGATAACAATACTCTGAAAAAGTGGTTATACGAATAGACAAAAAAATTATGCGGACATATGCTATGAATGGATGTATAAATACCATAGCCTTAGTTTTAGCCACGCCCAGGTCCGCCGAGTCCGGTAAAAATCATCAAAAACTGACTACTCTGCCTTGGATTGATACCACTCTATATACTCTAAGCTTCCGCATAATGTTTGGCCTCCCTCGGTATTGCAGCGCTTCCACTATGTTCACGGAGGGGTGAGTTTTCGATTTTGCAGCTCTTATAAAATCAAGGGTGGCTGGAATGAGGGAAAGGATAAACAGCTCCGGGAATATCCTCATCATGGAAGTCCTCCTCAGTCCACCCTACAGCATCGACGCACACCGGAGAAACATATAGGTTCTCATAACCTAAATACCACAGCTCCCTAGAGACTTTATTTTAGTTTTTTCGAAATTTGTATTACTTATTTTTTGTGTTGAATTTGACTTTTAATTATTGGACACTTTATAAGTAAGTAAGTAAGTCCAAAGTCATGGTGTTTGAAAGAGAGAGTACGAGAACTGCGTGCAATATAGTTGTGAATGATGAATACTTGGAGCAAGTGGATGAGTTTGTGTATTTGGGAAGTACGTTTACGAGAGACGAAAACGCTGATAAGGATATTGAAAGAAGGGTGAATGCAGGAAACTCCATTAATGGAGAACTGAACGGCGCAAATAAGAAATTGTTCAAAGAAGCGAAGCTAGCAGTCCACAATGGAGTACTTATACCAACCCTGATGTATGCCAGTGAGGCATGGAACTGGCAGAGGAAGGATGAAAGTAGACTGAATGCTGTGGAAATGAGATCTTTGAGACGTATGTGCGGTAAAACCATGTATGATCGTATTAAAAATGTGGATATCCGGAAAAAATGCAAGGCTGATGTGAGCGTAATGAATAGGATCAAGAAAGGGACGCTTAGATGGCTTGGGCATGTAGAGCGAATGAACAAAGAAAGGAGTGTGAAAAGAATATATGATGCGAAAGTGAATGGAAGAAGAAGTCGAAGACGCCCGAGAAAGACATGGCACGATCAAGTAAATCAAATACTTGAATCGGGTCAGGTGAAGAGTCAGAATAACAGAAGAGTATGTATGAGACGATGTATGAATGTAAATGAAGCAAGGAGTGTGTGCCAAGACAGAGTTATATGGTCCGTCCTCTCTGCCTACCCCTGCGGGGAAACGGCGTGATGGTTAGTTAGTTAGGACACTTTATACAGAATGCGTGGGACTGCACTAACCTCGCCGCATACCGGAATAAATACTACTTACTGCATTCGCAAATTCAAACTGATATAAGCCTGTACTGTATTCATGAATACCTGCTAACTTATCTGAATCACACTATTCTCGTCCGCCGAAGTGAAAGTACTTCCAGCGTGACATCATCTGCGAGATGTTAATTCACCTCCGTGACATTCCCACTTTCTTTAATTCTGAGAATAATAAACAGCTTCTTTTTATCCTGGTACATACATGTGTATGCGTCACTTGCTGATGGTACTCATTACTTTCGGGTATTTCACTACTGATTCAAGGAAGCAAGAAAAGAAAACTGTTCACTGCTTTATACCCAGTAAATTAATTACTATTCTAAGGGGCTATTTCACCACCTCTCAATAAACTACTATTCATTTGTTAACTCTAATCATCGGAATATTCGTTAGTTGTCTCTTTCCGCAAGTTTGGCTGGCAACGTCGCTTTTTTTCAAACCTTATCCCGTCTGCTGTCACGTCTGTCAATACAATGCCGTTATTTCTAACATAAACTAACTTTCACAACACAACATTCGCGCGCGAAGCTCATTACATCCCTGTCACCAAATAGTTAAACGCGTCTCTATATTTAAATAAAACATATTTACAAATATATATACAAAGGTCTCTAGAAGGGTTTACGTTTACAGCTTGGAGTAAGAATATGTACGGAGAGAGAGCTAAATATTTTATTTTTTTTCGTAAGAAGCAATCACATGGTGGTTGGACATTATATTAAATAAAAGAATACTTTGTTTTAAAACCACAGAATTTATTTTGATGAAGGCCAACCGGTTTCGCTTGGATCAAGCTTCGTCAGGGCACATATAATAACTAAAGAAAAAATACAGAGTTAACAGGTATATATAGGTACAACAGTTAATGATAGAGTGAGACAGTGAGTGAGACACTTGATCCAAGCGAAACCGGTTGGCCTTCATCAAAATAAATTCTGTGGTTTTAAAACAAAGTATTCTTTTATTTAATAAATATTTTTTACCCAACTTATACAAATTTGCAATAAATCACTTTCTCCGGGTTTTCCACGTCGTATACCGAGACTAAAAGACAAGAAAAGTCGTGATATAATATTGCATCACTTTTAAGCATGTAAGGATGTTCTCCGTCCGCGCCAACTTCACATCGAGTCGCATAAATTACGTCAATTGATTTTGAAGTTATTTCTGATATTTGCGTTGGTTAAAAAACCTGGAGTAGTTTTACAAATAAATCAAACTTGATGGTGGTATGTACTATGCGCGAATGTTCAAAGAATGCCAAACAAAGATTATAAAACATCACTTTTCAGAGGTATTTCAACAGTTTTAAATATTTTTGACCGAACTTTAGAATTTTCACATTTTTAATGATATAAAGACATAAAATCAACAAAAAGCTTTCATCGTTATTTAGGCAATTTTTTTGTTATTAGTGTTTGTGTGATATTTTGACTGTATACCATAAATCATTTTAATGGTGTATTGATATTGTTTTGTTTAATGTGTTCAAAAATGTTTATTAAAAATGTCCGAATTCCACGTGGGTGGTAACTAATAGGCTATACAACATCCTTTAATATATATTTTCCTCTTTCTATCAAGTCAGTATAAATTCAACCGTCCTGACTACACTGTTTCGCAAAGGTACCTCTCCATGTCCTCAAAGGTTCGCAGGAACATATTATTGCATTAGCTAAGTCGGCTAGACTTGCGGTTTGGTTCGGCATTTCGACGTAAACGTTGTTTGCGGCTTATTTCGCTTGAATTATTGTGTAACTGCCGACTTATGGCCGTCTCGTGTTACTGTTCGCAGTGTCTACTAAACGCAATGCACGTCGGATGCACTTTATATGACTTCGCGTAATCTCGCCAATCTGGGTATATCGTTACCTTTATTTGCTAGACAGTATTGCACACGGCAAATGGCACCCAGTGTCAATGCAAGTGCCTGTGTTACTGTTATTGAAAAAACGATCCTGTCCATTTAATATGCTTGTTGAGGCGATGCAAAATGGTATGTTTTTGGTTTGAAAATTTAATCACCTAGAAATATTCGTCATTATTGTAATCGCTTTGTTTTATTCCGCAAAAAACCCTTCGCCAAAAAAGGTGAAACCCATCGCCTAAACAAGGCACCTCCAGGGGCCCTAGCACGAAACATCGATATATGTAGATTCCTTCCTTCACAACACAGGTGAACTCCTAGCGTGAAGGACAATGTAAATTTTTAATTTCATATAAAAAAAACTAAAAAAAGTTAAAAGTAAAAGTTCTTTTTCTTTTATTTTGAATTATTATTTATATATTTTGTTATATATGTAATTACATATGCTATTGTATTAATATTATTATGCTATTTATTTTTTTTTTTTTAAATGTTGTTTCATTAATTATTTTTCACTTCTATTATTGTATTATTTAAATGGAAGACAGAGTACTGCACCCACCGCTCTGTTCTATTGAAATAAAACTTTATTATTATTATGTGAAGTAAATAAAAGTAAAAAAAGAGATTTTATCGATAATTTCGGTAATTTGAAATCGTTCCCGAGCCCGACTGCAGATAGCCAACGAAGAAACGACAACTCATGTCGACCAAGCATGCTTGATTTAGAAACGACTCTAAATTACCGACATTGTCGATAAAATCACTATTGATGTTTCTTGCTAGGGCCGAAGGCGTCCCTGTCCAGCAAATTCGGTTCCCAGTAGGCCAAGCCTCTTCTCGCACAGCCTCTAAAGTTGCTTCTCCCAACTTTGCCTGGGGCGACCCACTGGACGTCTTCCCTCCGGAGTCGCAAAAGTCAGTCTTCTGGAATTATTAGTCCAAGCCACTTCAATTGTGACTTTTCTATCTGCATAGTCTTCAGTAGCAAGGCTTCGATGTTAAGCTCATCTCGGATCGTCGAGTTTCTTATTCGATCCCATTTTGTAATTCCTGCCATTCCTTTTTAAAAAAATATCATTACGGCAGTTTGTGCCCCGGAGCGTATTTTTTCGTTCATCATACGGATTTGGTCGTAATATTATAAACTAGTTAACAGTTTAGTCTTACACACACGTCAAAAGAGACGAGTAAAGAAAGAGTAAAGTAGCGTGATCGGAATAAAATTTCACCCTTTTTTACGTATGAGCGAAAATTAGCATTTATAATATTTCGAATCATATACCGAAGACGACTGCTTAAACTAAATACTGGGAGTAGAACACATCTTCGCCTTTGCTTGAACCAAGAATTATAGCGATTTTTTTTTATTAGCCTAGAAAGAAAATGTTTCAGGCCTGTAAAAAATCCTTGAGGTGTAAAATCTTCTACTGACGAACACTTTTTACGGTTTTGACTTCACTGTAAAATTAAGTTTTTTAGATTCTGACCGGAAAGCATTTTAATACTTGAACCTGAGTTTCACAAAATGAATCCTAACATACTTTTTGGCAATGTTTTTTTTTTCATAAATCGAAACAAGCGCCTGGCGTCCAGTGGCAATTTCAACCTTATTGCTACCAGCGTAAAGAGTACCTGATTTCGTTTGAGTAGAATTAATTGGATCGCCTTAAGAACACAATGAACGAACAGTTCAGTGACTTATTTATGCCTAATTTTCCTACTTCAACCGCTTTCAGTCAATTTCAACAGATTTCAAAAAGTTTTTTAGACCTAGATCACATCTGTGGTTAGGCTGCAAGATCCGTGGTTTAAAACCCATAGATCAGTGGTTCAAATATCGGCACTGAATAATTACAAATATTTTCAGTTAGGCCATTTTTACACATTTAGAATTAAAATATAATATACTTGTACCTCTTTCCAGAGTGAAACACAGACATTCCATTCTAAATCTAAACATTATGGCGTAATGAAAATTGCATACATTTTTTTATCTGGACTTTATAGTTTAACGAAACTGTTGTTACCTCGAATCGTCAATTGTATCATGAGGTATGAAGCCTGACTTATCCATAAAAAGTACAGGTACAGGAAAAGGAATGGACAAATATTGTTTGTTCCATATTTTCATTGATTTTTTAACTCGAAAATGTGTGTTCAAACCCGAGCAAAGCCGGGTATAAATTGGTAAATTCAGTTTTTACTAATGGATCTATTTAGACGTAGCTTTCAGAGTACCATAAATATTAGATAGGCACACTCGCAACAATGTAGCAAATTGCAAAGCCTTTTAAACCAAAGCTTTTATAGCGAATGGCAAAAAAGCTAATCAAAGTTCTCCCCGAACATTGTGTTGGTTTCCTGTTCAGCAGTCATTTGTATCAGCTGTGACATCAGCTGTCAGCTGTCAGCCATCAGCTGTGAAGGAGATGGATGGCTGGGCGAGGCAAACAGCGCGAGGTCAATTCATTTCTACCATCGATATTGTCCTGCCGCTGAGAGCGCCGTTGTGACTCACCTTTCTGTTACATACTTCGTCAAAGGGAAATACGCGAAGTTTACGTATCTATCAATAGTATGCTTTTATTACATGTTTACAAATCAAAGCAACAAACAGCGTTGTTCAATTTAAACGGCTGATTTTTACTGGGAGATAAAAATAGTCTGCTAATGTTAAAGTTGTTGGCCTTGGACCTTGTCAACGGCTAACGCATAGAACCTAGTTTTCTAATCGATTCATCGATCGATTCCAATGCGAGTCGATACTCGATTTGTGTAGTTTTGTTATGTTTTTAAAGTTGTTTGATAATAGTAATACTCTAAATTGTATAGCATCTTTTTTTGTGAATATAAACTACTTGACACTATAATCTGAGAGTATGTTGCCTATTGTGTGCTGATGATGCGGTGCTGATTTCTGACGGTATGGAAGACCTACAGTTTCTCGTGTTACCAAGTATGTATGTAGAATGAGTTGATGATGAATGAAAGTAAGTCCAAAGTCATGGTGTTTGAAAGAGAGAGTACGAGAACAGAGTGCAATATAGTGGTGAATGTTTTACTCAAGTCATGGTGTTTGAAAGAGAGAGTACGCAAACATCGTGCAATATAGTTGTGAATGATGAATACTTGGAGCAAGTGGATGAGTTTGTGAATTTAGGAAGTATGTTTACGAAAGACGGAAAGGCTGATAAGGATATTGAAAGAAGGGCGAATGCAGGAAACTCCATTATTGGAAGACTAAACGCTGTTGGCGCAAATATAAATTGTTCGAAGAAGCGAAGCTAGCAGTCCACAATGGAGTGCTTATACCAACCCTGATGTATGGCAGTGAGGCATGTAACTGAGGAATAATGAAAGTAGACTGAATGCTGTGGAAATGAGATCCCTGAAGCGTATGTGCGGTAAAACCATGCATGACCGTGTTAAAAATATGGATGTCTGGAAAGAATCAAGGCTGATGTAAGCGTAATAAATAGGATCAAGAAAGGGACCCTTAGATGGTTTGGTCATGTAGAGCGAATGATCGAAGAAAGGAGTATGAAAATAATATATGATGCAAAAGTGAATTGAAGAAAAAGTCGAGGACGCAAAGAAAGACATGGCACGATCAAGTCAATCAAATACTTGAATGCATATGTATGAGACGATGTATGAATGTGAATGAAGCAACGAGTGTGTGCTAAGATAGAGTTATATGGCGATCCGTCCTCTCTGCCTACCCCTGCGGGGAGATGGTTAGTTAGTTAGTTAGTTTACTCTCAAGATTAAAATATGAGTTCTAGGTACACTAAAAAATTCTATCTTGCAACGTAATCTCCATCATGAATTAATATTCATTAAACACTTAACTATTATGCACATTTTTAGCCACACAAATGGAAAAAATAGGCAAATTAGACCCGGGATATATAATATAATGTATACATTTTATTTGGTAACTTTTATTAAGTAAGTTAATTTATTTTATTATATGATATTTAAAACATAGTTTTAAAATTAATCTGTTATGAGAATATTCTCACAATTAAATAATGATGCTCTTCTTATTGTATTGAAGTATCAAAATCTCGAGCGAATATCAAAATCTTTCGGAAGAAATTAGTGTTGACACGATTGTTTGAATAACCAAACATCAATATTTATTATAAAACTTCCACTTCCAAAATTAGCACAAAGATAAAGCGCAATGGTAAATAATAAACATGTCACTCAATTAAACTTATCAAGAAGCGTATTTTTTTTTGATTTTGATTTTATGGATTCTTTCGTAATCCTCTACTAACTAGCTGGGGCTTATACAAATACCCCTCATAATGTCTATCTAACTAGTACTGCGGCTCATTAGGCCTTATTACTATCACCATCTGATGGTTGTATTTAATTGACTGAATTTAAGTTTACATTAGTGAGTTCTTAGGGAAAAGTTCTTTACTGGAAAGTCAAGAAGCGTATCTGACGTAAGAATTCAAGAACTGGTCAATTTGCCTGTTACGCGAGATGAAGAATTCGCGTAAAAGCGGAATCTTTTAACTTTACTGACCTTCGCTAAAATACTAAAAATACTCAACCGTATGGCGGTTCTGGCATTTGGAATAATGAATCATTTTCCTAAGAGCGCTCGCGGTATTCATTCGAAAAACGAAATTTAAGGTGATACCGGAAATGACATTATGAGGTAATCCGTATAACCAAAGTGACCCGTTTTTCAGGACATGATTTCAGGAATGTGGGACAAACCGCATGTTAATTATGAAGACGTTTTTGCTTTAATTATCAATGAAAATTGCCAGATGCTCTCAGTATGGCCCAGTTGAACCACTATTTAAAACCGAAACGTTGCATGAGGTGGCTTTAGTCTTGTTTAGTGGCTAGATCTGAATAGTTAGGTACTTTCTAACTTTCCTCTTCACTTCTTTCTCTCCCCACTCCCGCCTCACAACACACTAGTTTCACGCAGTGGGACCTCAGAGCAATAATATATAAGAGAGAGCGCTGCTGTAGTCAGTTTTTGTGAGGTTTGCCGGACTCGGCTAGACCTGGGCGTGGCTAGAACTAGGGCTAGGGTATTTATACATCCATTCATAGCGCATGTCGACATAATGTGTTTGTATATTCGTATAACCACTTTTTTACAGAATTGTTATAAACAAAAATATGGCATGTAACCTAATAAACCGTTGAGGTATGTTCATTTATTTCGCGTATCAAAACGTGTGGGCGAAGTCAACGGAGACGCGGGAAACGAAGAACATTCTAACAATACTTTAAAGCGGTGTGATAATTCAAGAGATTTTTTGGTCTCTTTCTTTCTCATGGTGTACGACGTAAAAACCCAGAGAAAGCGATTTGTGGAAGTGAGAAATGTGACGAAAGTTTGAAACACCAACAAACCAACCTTAGTTTTCATTTCAAATATAGAATGATGTCTGCTGAAAATCTTTATAATTATGAAGATACCTCTATTAGGTAGGTAGGAACTTAAAAATATTTGTTAATTTCAATTAACATCAGTTCCAAACTTAAAAAGTTACTCTCAACAGAAATTAGTAAGTCAATTAATTTTAGGGGTATATTTTTTTACTCGTACGTGTACAATGCTGCAAATTATGGGTCGTTCTAAAGTGGCATTGAAGTTGGCTACTGTCATGGTCAAGGAATTAAACCATGGATGGACGCCATTTTTGTCTTTCATTCGAAGAAGTTCGTGATTTTGTCAACATTTTCGTAGGCCATGGATGGAAAATAATATCAATGTTTCTTTTGGTATTATGATATCACTTTTAAACAATATCTATGCGTGATGATTAAATGACGAGTATATTCAAAATGTTATTAATATTAAGTAGAAATTAAGATTTGTACAGCGCCCTTGAGGTGATTTTTCACAAAAACGGCGCTATACAAATTATCCAAATATTATTATTATTATTGTTATTGGAATATAATAAATTACTCATCAGACAAGATGAATAATTATACCAAAATTCTTACAAAAGCGTTTTTTTAGACAACATTTTGGCTGAATATGACAGATAACATAAATGCTACTTAGGTTTTCACGAACATGAGCGCATCACACGAAATATATTCGTGGTACACCTTCAATCATATCGTCGCCGGAAAGACAAAAGGGCTGAAGCGCCATTTCGGGAAGTTTGCACCAGAGCACTTTAAAGTTTTTTTTTTATTTTAAAATAAAATTCATATCTTCAGTACCTGGTTGGATTTTGAAAAAAAAGTTAAATCAGAACTAAATGCTCTCACTGAGTTACCTAAAGCGACAAAAAGCTAAAAAAAGTCTCGAATTTGTGACGCTTGAGTTAAGGCTCTGCATCCAAAATAGCGCTTAACGTCACTTTGCAGCATTCTAATACAAGCAATTCTGCACACGATTTATCTGTAAATTGTACATGGACAGTTAGGTAAATGTCTAAGGTTTCCAGTAAATAAATAAAAAACGTTGTAATGTTTTAAACTCAACGAAAAACATTCTAAAATGTCAGTATAAAGTGCAGTTTGAAAACCAGCAAAGCCATTTTCGAACGTTTCACCTAAAGTTTCAGTATAAATTTCATATTGAATTTAAAAGATAACAGTAAAAAAATTGTATTCACTAGAAACCTTAGACATTTCCCTAACTACTTATATAGAATTAACAGACAAATCATGTATAGTATTGATTGTATTAGAAAGCCAAAAAATGAGTATTTTTGGGTGCTGATCCTTAAGCCTTCTCCCAAATGGTAAATATATTTTAGATGGCGGAAAGGCCATAAATGTCTTCAGAATCAAATGAGAGTCAGAGTTTTCGATGCAGAAAAAAAACTGACCAAAACTGCATTTTTAACTGATTTTTGACCAAAGTGTCGCCTAGGTCCTTTTGCCTTCCAGCGACGATATTGTGTGGTTTCTAGTTCATGCTTAGATATTTTAGTTTTCTAGAATAACCGCAATTTAATGAAATACTTTAAATGACGCAAGTAATGTACTCTGTACGCAGTGGGACAGCAAACACAAATAGGTAATTATCGTTTTCAAATTGAAAACAATTATTTGCAGGTAATTTTGCAACATGCACACCTGTGCCAACTGTCTTCCCTCGAACTTGCGCGTGTCGATTTCACAATATAATGACAGGTGTGGCTAATTACAGGCAGATTACGGTTCGGATCCCTGGGGCTCTGTCTCTCCCACGGGCTGTGGTGTGACCCTCACGTAAGTGACCTTGGGGCTTCTCAGTGCGGACAAGGAGAAGGATCGCGGAACACGAGGGTTACAACGGAACTAGCGCCATCACGAGGTCTTCCCTAATTTAAAAGTACCTCCGAAGTTCCGAAATATGGGCGCACCGTCGTCATTTTATCATCGAAGAAGAGTCCTAACTGCCTGGAGCCAATTGGACCATGGCATTTCCGATTTGGGATATGTTGTAAGGCTGAAAGGTAGGAGGGAGGGGAAGGAAATGGAAAAGAGTAAAGTTTGCAAGAATCTGGCTATTCAAATCTAGTCACTAAATAATGCCATTTCTGAATGGTGGTCTTTCACCAGGGCGATACATACATGTAGTAGATGGTCGATATTCCTGTTCCGGTTAAAAGTAACTGGTTCCAGGCCGGTCGGTCACTGGAACCGTCAATATTATTTCTCCGAGGAACCGGTTCCACAGTTCTATGTTTTTGTTGATTTGCTAGTACTTTTCGATTTGAAAATTTAAATCTCCTTTGTGAAACTTTTCTGGCACTAGGAACCAGTTCCAAAAAGGACTGTATAAATAACCGGTTCCTCGCCGGTCGCCGGTAACTGGAACCGCAGGTACACCCAATTCCGATATCGACCATCTCTAATACATAGATTATCTATCACCCTGGAACCTGACATCGTGATGCAAATGTAATTATTTTATATGCCTTAGAAGCCCGCGTGGGCAAAATAGGGCTTTAAATAGTTAATATTATAGGAAACTGATCACTGTTCCTTTACAGTATTATATTAATAACACATTGTACGTATATATGAAATTTTTCCTTCTATTTTCTCACAATTAGACCTTAGGCGATGATTAAACTGTCGGTTTTAAGGTTATTTCTGATTTAGATAAATCAGACACCGCAAAGGTCTGGAGTGTGGGAAGAGATGGGAATCTATGTCAGAACCAAATCAGACATAATATATTATTTTTATTAGGAGAAATGATGACCTACTTTAAAGCATCACGTCAGTTTTCCCATGAATCCGTTATCGAATGAGTAGAGTGGAAATTCATTTAAATTTGATAAAACCACTATTATTTCATATTGAGAGATTATCTGATTCAAATTGCAGAAAGTTGAAAATATCAACAGCAAAGATTCGGTGAAAATAAAACGGCATGTTCTTAATAGAAAAAAATATTGGTACCTTATGCTCCTGGATGTGTGATTCTTAAACAAACTGGCTTCTCAGAAGACATCTCACGACGCACGACGTGGGGCAACTTGAAAAGAGTATCATTATTTTTGACATCAGGAATAAATTGAAAAGTTCAATGGGTAACAGAACGTTTTGTCTCCCTGATTTGGTTCGCGCCAAACATATGGCTTCAGGCGATAGGATAATCACCTCATAATACCTGTTGAAGAAAGGAAACCACAATAATAATAATAACAGTGCATTAAAATATAGTTTTGTTATAGTTCACCTCAAGTGTGCTTCACACTAAATGACCCAACCTAACATAACAAGGAGAAAAAAAATATATACGAGTAATATGTATACAACCTAAAAATCATGATCGTTACGTTCGTTATATGGGTATAACAGTGGATGTTTACATCAACACATTGAAAAACAATTTACTAAGGAGCTAAGGGTGAATTCAAAACTCAAAACCATTTTTATTCAGAAAATCATATCCATAATCAAGATTTAACAAGCCCAATAGAATTTCTGTTCAAACAAAGAAAACTTTTCAGACTTTCATTCCTTAAAATTCATTAGAAGATTTTCATCAAAATCTGTTCCTCACTACGAATTTTTTTTAAATACCTCTGTTATACAATTTTTTTTGCTCTCATGTCCTAAAAAAAATAATTTATTCATATATATTTAAATATATATTATATGTGTAAAATTTATTATGATATAGTAATTGTGTCCTGCCAGAAGTGACCTGCCAGGTGGGTATGTTGCTGTATATTTATATAAACTAGGAATTAATATTAAGTAGAAATTATGGTTTGTACAGCGCCCTTGGGTGATTTTTGCACAAAAACGGCGCTGTACAAATTATCCAAATATTTAAAACAATAAATAATTATTAAGAAATCCAGATGAAAAGTATGTATACATATTGACACATTAGTTAAAGCAAATAAAATGCAATACTATTGAGTACAGTTAACGTGCCGATACTTTAAAACATCAATATTCAAGTATTATAAGTTATAACAAAAGAACAAGAAAATATGTTACGACAGTGAGTATAGGATTTTCTGACAGTAAGGACATTGAGTTACAAGGATACACGTAAAGAGAAAACCAAATGAGCAAAAGTATCATCTCTCGAAGGGAATTTCGGAAAAATTCACAGCATCATACTAACACGTTTCCAACGTGCTAGAGAAAATTGGATCATAATAAAAATAAAAGTGCAAGGCCATTTAGTGCTACGAGTTAGTTTCCTGTATTAACTGAGCGAACATCTGTCGGCTCCGTTTCCTCCGGCCAGTCTTGAGTTTGCCGAGTGGGAAGTCTGGTGTTCGATACCCGGCGCTGTGACAAGTGGGTGGCAAGTGGGCGGCGGGAGACGTGGGAGGCACCGGCAAATCCAACTCGATCAATAAAATACCGAGGTTATTGATTAATCAAAACAACCAACATTCTTAACTTAACGTGAAGCAATGTTCGAGAAATTGCAAATTATCTCGCCTTATCTGGTCGTGACAATGACAACAGCCAACAACTGACTGTGCCTATTAATGTTACCTGTGACTCTAGTCTTACGACTGTTATGACATTCGTGCTGGTAATTATCTTTAGTTTTGTCTATGAATGGGCATAAGAGATTAGTGTCAATGGCATCAACGTATTGCACCGTAAACTACATGCATAATTCAAGAACGTGTTTTCAAAATGCTTGTTATTACTTTCTTAATTATGATTGTAGTGGTTCGCACCTCTGGGTTAGAAGGTCACTGGTGTAACCTGCTGAACGGCAAAAATATACAGATGCCGTGATTTTTCCTCCGCCTAGTATAATTATCTATGAAAATATGTATTTTTTAAATTACTTCGTATTTTTAATTAAAGTTCTTCAATATAATTTTGCGAAGCTTCACAATCTTTGCCAAAATTTAACCAACTAAACTCAACCTTAATATATAATTTACTGTGCATTTCAAAAGAAACCATTTTCCACATATTATAATTGTTTACCATATAAATAAATAGTTGTGAAAAATCACGATATGTAACTTGACTTACCAAGATGAAAGCTGAGAAATTGTGTTTCTAAGGTATCAAAACGGCCTGGAAAAGTCAAGCCAAATGGACGCACATTTCAAATATGGAATAAAAATATTCGTCTGCCAAAACATATTATAGCTAGGTACTTTATCGCTTGTCTGGATTTTAAAGAAGTATTTTTTTATAAAGATAATTTATTTTTATTTGATAAACAGATAAATGAGTTCCAATTTTGAAAATACCATACACGCACGCGCAAGGAAATCGAATTGTTTAATAATATATACTAGTTAACAGTTTAGTCACTATACACACGTCAAAAGGGACATGGTGATTAAATCGTAAAGTAGCGTAATCGAAATAAAATTCCAGAATTTTTTTACGTACGAGCGAAAATTGGAATTTCAATTTTCGAATCATGTACAGAAGACGGTTTGGCGTATTAATACTATGTTTGGTAGCGTGACAATCCGTCAAATTGTATTCTTAAAGAAAGGCATTTTCGGTTTGGGTGTTGGCGGATTCCTCATTGTTCAGTCAAAGATCTGTTGTAATGAAGAGTGAAAAGTATGTTTTCTAAACGAGCAATACACAGATGAAGAACTCGTAACATAAGGCAGTTTCATGAATGACTGCATATCTAATGATAATCCGCTTTCACAATCGCCGTTTCGGTTAAATGTGTGGGAGGATCTTGCGTAGACCAACTGATGCTCGCCATCATCTGCTACATAGCTCTGTCCTTATGCTTATAAATTTAAGAGGAACGCATCATAACACCGAGTACTATAAGTGGTTTTTAGTGAGATGCTGTATTCAAGTTTGCATTTGTAACTGTCTGCAGGGCCGCTGCGAGAGGTGCCGCCAACGGAAAAAATACCACCGTACATTTGAAATAGTCAATAATCAATAGAAAGTGACATTTATCGCAAGTTTTCAAGATCTTGAAACCGTATTTAAACGTCACGCAGGCCAATTACTTCACATGAAAATTGAACCAATACCATGAAACGAATTTTCCCTTTGAATTTGTTTCAAATGTAAAGCACAAATGCCTTGGTGGACCTTTCTTAATCGTTTGCTTTCTGTTTTAAATTTATGCAGATAATTAATTGTTATTTTTATTTTGATTGCATTTTTATAAATGTATATTTTTTTATAGCGAATATTGCCTCAGTGTCTCAAGTGCTCCCATCCGTCTAGAGCCAGTGAGACAATAGCATTCCCAATTGGGATATGTTGTGAGGCTGAAGGTAGTAGGGAGGAGAAGAAGATGAGGAAGACGAAGGTTGGAAATTGCCTGGCTATTCAGATCTGGTCACCAAACACGGCTAAAGCCAATTTAAGCAAGGCGCAACGTTTCGATTCTGAATGGTGGTCTTTCACCAGGGCGATACTTAAGAGTATCAACCACTCTGGAATGTGCCGCAAATATACCAAATATAATTTAATTCGTATGTATCATAATATATATACGAGTATATATATATTTTTTTTATATGAATACCGCACAAGAGTCTCAACTGCTCCCAACCGTCTAGAGCCAGTGAGACTATAGCATCCCCAAATAGGGTATGTTGTTAGGCTGAAGGTAGTGGGGAGGGGAATGAGATTGAGAAGAGGAAGGTCGGGATGTACCTGGCTATTCAGATCTGGTCACCAAACACGGCCAAAGCCATTTCAAGCAACATTTCGATTCTGAATGGTGGTTTTTCATCAGGGGGATATTTAAAGTCTCTACCACTCAATTATTAGGTTCAAACCCCCGACCCCATGATTCGTAGTCGAGCGTCTTACCACTCGACCGCGGAGGCTGTCGAACAATAAATACGTATTTTTTTAATAAAAGTAACTTTGTTTTGACACCACGTTATTAGATACATATACCAACCGGTTTCGGCTCTACCTGAACCTTCTTCAGGGTTGAACAAATATTTATTCTCTCCAATACATATTTGTTCAACCCTGAAGAAGGTTCCGGTAGAGCCGAAACCGGTTGGGATATGTATCTAATAAAGTGGTGTCAAAACAAAGTTACTTTTATTTAAAATTTAATTATGTCTTACCACAAAGTGAGTTCTTCATGTCAAAGCTTAATAAATACATACTTGTAGATTTTTATTTTTTTTACAATAACTCCACACAGGAGGCCTTGAGGAAAACAATTTCCCTCAGGGCCTATGTCATCTTTGGGGATGCTGTGTGGAGGGTTTTTTTGAGGAAAGGAAGGAGTGAACTTGGGTCTTGAAGAGGCCCATGTTGAAGGAGGGAGGAAACACAGAGGCCGGCAAATGGTTCCGTAGCCGAGCTGTTGAACATAAGAACGAGTCGTAAAAGCGACCCGTTCTCATGTATTGAACCGTGTACAAATGTTGGGCGCGCGTTTGGCGAGTTTCCCGACTATGCACCGATGCCGAAGGGATCAATGACGCAAGTTCCTCGGAGCATCTTCCATTGAAATAACTGTAGAACAAGGACAGCATTCCCACCTGACGTCTGTGCTCCAAAGTTTGCAATCCGTTTGTTAAGATAGAAGAATCTATCAAACGGATGATGAGATGGGCATTTCTCTAAAATAAAGGGTACGAAGACCGTCGAATCAAGCCGCGTCCAATGCAGAGGCAAATTTAAAAGGCCGCCCCTTGTTTCGACCGCCCGCGTACGCCGTTTTCCTTGCGCACGAGGATGCGCCGCCCCTGACCGAGATCGAGATACGGAATCTCAAGAGCTGCTCGCTTCATTGATACAATGCTAAGATAATGACGAAACCACCGGTGTGATGTATGAATCAAGACAATGCACTAGCGTTGGGAAAAACTTCAATGTTTTGTGAATGCTTCACGAATTGTTAGTTCTTTAAAATGAACCCTTCGAAGTGAACCCTTCAATTGAAGTCGAACTCGCGAAAAAATAAGATTTGAGAGAAGAAGGATTGATCCGCCTGTTTAGCGTTGGGAAAAACTTCAGAGTTTTGTGAACGCTTCAGGAACTGCTAGTTCTTTGAAATGAACCTGTCGCGGTGAACACTTCAATTGTAGTCGAACTCGTCAAAAGATAGTACTAGTCGGCAGATATCCCAAATCGAAAAGTGCTAGCAAATCAACAAAAATTCCTCTCCGAAAAAAAGCACTAGTCGGTAGAGATTTGAAATCGAAAAGTACTAGCAAATCAACAAAAAATCCTCCCCCAAAAAGTGCTAGCAAATCGACAGCATTTACCCTCCGAAAAAAAAGCACTAATCGGTAGAGATTTGAAATCGAAAAGTACTAGCAAATCGACAAAAAATCCTCCCCCAAAAAGTGCTAGCAAATCAACAAAATTTACTAAAAACGGAATTGCAGGTCGGAATCGACGAGACCACTTTGGGAATCGTCCTATAGACAAAACAAGCACAGAAATCATAAGCAACTGGTTCCTTCATTTTGAAATGTCAATGCCTTCAAATCGGTGCTGCTTCAAAAGTACTTCTTTCAATGGAATGAAGTTAATGAAATGAATGAAGGCTAAAATGAACTACCACCTTCAATTGAAGTGTTGGTTCAGTGAAATGAAGTTCATGAAATGAATGGAGGCTAAATTGAACTGCCACCTTCAATTGAAGTATTTGTTCAATGAAATGAAGTTATTAAAATGAATGAACGCTAAAATGAACTAACGACTTCAATTGAAGTATTTGTTCAATGAACAATGAATGAAGTACGAACTGTTGCCAAAAGAAGTAGTTCTTTGAAGCAGTTCTTTCAAAGCGGTCACAACGCTACAATGCACCTTTCAAAAGGGAGACTTGTTGCATCTTGAAGTTGCATTCAAGATTCCAGTTACTGCCGGCTCAGGTAGACATACAAGCTCGCTCCATTGATAACAATGTCCAGATATTACGAAATCCCCGGTCTGATTCGAGAGTTGGGCGGTGGGAGGTGGGATTTAGTAGGTGGGAGGGACTGATATATTCAATGCGTGACTAGAAAATTACGACACAAGCACACAACATATCGAAGTTTCCAATCAGGTAATATTAAACAGCTGTCACTAGTATTTCGGGATACAAACGGAAGCGATTGCAGTGAACGTAACCTATTGAAATATATGAACTATTGAACTGTGAACTTGAAAAATACCAGTTTTAATATAGAGCACTGCTTTATGACCCTATTCGATAAATTGCAAAATTTCTGATATAACCTTGGAGTAAGATATATATGGAGAGAGAGCTAAATATTTCTACCCGACCTTTACAAATTTACGATAAATCACTTTCTCCGGGTTTTTACGTCGTATACCATGAGAGAGAAAGTTACAAGAAAAATCTTCACATAATATTGCAGCACTCTAAGGCCCAGTTGTTTCGGAAAAATTCAAATGTAACATTCTCGTCAAATCGTCCATCAGCGTGATTTTTCAAAAATTCGGTTGTTTCACCACTCATCAACGCGGGAATTTGACGAAAGCTTCAGATTTCCTGACCGCCCGAAATCGAGCGGTTAACGGCGCTGACGGATCGTCAAATATTTGAAATGGAAATGTCAAAAAAAAAAAATGGCGGACATCTTCAAACTTGAGGGCTAATGTTGGTTATTATTACAATTTTGACATTTTACTCAATTAAAACCCAACGATTTATACTTCCGAAGTTAACGGTTTTATGAGAAAATGTTTTGAAACCCTTTTTAGAATATACGATTGTTAAAAATAGTTGGTTTCTGTCATTTAAAATCGTATAGAAACATCGACATCCAAGTATACTGGAATCTATCAAGAAAGTTTGATCTATTTTATGTGCAAACATAATGTATGTACATACACATGATTTTTGTTCATGACATAACATAATATTGTTCACCAAAACTTCTCATGTTGTAAAGATAATTAAATATACAGTTTTCTGTCATATATAAGCTATGGGAAACTGAATTTATGAATGATATGAAAACCAATTATCATACACCTGTATTATAAGCAACATATATTATAATCTTTACAACTTTGGCAATACCGTTGGCAGTTCATTTTATAAAAGACAATTATCTAAAATCTATAGTGTCTTTCTAAGCTTTAGTACTTATATTAGGCTACTGCAACAGTTTGCATGCTAGTTCACATGTGTATAGATTACCAAACACATTCAACGTCAAATCACAAATATTCCAGTTGAAAATTAGTCTTACGGTGTAAAAAGTTCTGCACGAACTGGCTCGCACCATCATCCTTAGCTGATCTCTGCGCGAGGGACAATCTTACCTAGATGTAATTGACTAACACAGATGCGTCAGCTAGCTTGGTTGAACCCTCCATAGTCTGGCAACTGGTGCTCTCCAACTGACTTAGCGTTTACATACAAACCTTACCGTTTACAAGTCACCTGCAACTGCTATGATGATAAAAAACACATTCCTTTAAAAAACTACTATTTTATGAGCTAAAGAGAGGTACAGGTAAAATGTATTTATAATGAAAAGCTTTTTGTTTTCAATATTGTCTTTATTTAAATTAGAAGTAAAACATGGCTGCAAATCACATCCAATTAATTTGAGGTGGTGATTTTTCTATATAGCTATAACACATACTGACAGATATTGTTAGATTATTAACTTTATTTTATTTGAGTATATATTTCAGCAGGACTGGGTAGATGATGGACAATCTGCCATATGACAATAGTTATTTACAATATTGATGTATACAAATAAAATACTAGATTAACTAGTATATGATACTTTCCTTATGGAGGAAAACCGTCAATTCATTTCACGTGCATCTTTAATTGGGAATTCAATAAAAATGTTACATTTGATGATTGGTAAAACAACTGGCTTTACTAAAGTCCACTTGACATCCTTTGCATGGAGATAACTTGAAAATTAATACAATAACAACATTTTTTGTGATAATTGTACTGACGTTATTATAAATTCTAACAAGGAAACGCACTAAAATGGTTCACAGTTGATGGTTAAAAGCTTATAAGTTATAACTATTGTTACAGCAGATCAACTGTGGGATTCTTCTTTGACTGTTTTCCAAAACACAGTATTGCCAATTGCATTAAATCTGTTTCATTCCTTCCTCCATGAGGCCCTCACCTCGTTGACTTCCTTGCGACCATTCTAGAAGAAGTAATAATATTATATATCCATACAAAATAATCAATTATACATATATTAATTCACTTAACAAATAATCGGGGCAGCCAAACAACAAAGACACTTGACACAAACTTGACTAAAATAATACTGTGTTCAGGGTAATCATTTACAATTATGTTAGAGATTTTTCTTGGTTTCACGTTTGTAAGCATACAAATTAAACAGATAATGCAAGCTAAATAACAAATTCCAAGTATTTATATGCAACAAACCCCTCTCGCACGAAGTATATAGCTTGTATTTGTTATAGATTTCCAAGCCATTGAATTAATTCCGTGGGGCTCGCGTCAGTTTTTAGGTTATTTTCTGAATACAGGGTTATCTAAAACACATAATAATTAAACATTAGTGCGATTGGTTGTTACCATGTGTATATAAACACGTAATTAAGTGAATACGCACAAAAATAAAACTCACTGTCAAACCAGAAATAGCGGCCAATATCTGACATATTCAATATTCCATGGACAACTAGTCAGTGTGGCCAGCGTAAAAATCAATCTTATTCAAATTCTCTGGAATAAATGTCCGTTCACACTGGTCATACTCAATTGAATTTTCAAATGTAACGAACATCATTTTGTTCCTGAAACAACCCATTTCTCGTTACATCTCGTTAACAGAAAAGAAGTTCGTCACAATCAAATATTTTGAAGGATCCTTCAAGTTCTGTGAAACAACTGGCCCTAAGTATGTAAGGATTTTCTTCGTCCACGCTAACTTCACATCATCGAGTTGCATAAATTACGTCAACGGATTTTGAGGTTATTTCCTGTATTTATGTTGATGAAAAAACTTGCAGTGGCAAATAAATAAACCGTAAAACTTCTTGGTGTTAATCTGGATTCTGACCTTTCGCTAAAAAATCAATTAAATTGGACTGTAAGTACCGGGTTTTTTCATTTGGGGCAACTCAAGTCTCTCAAAAGAAATCTTCCGATAGAAGCAACTAAACTACTAATCAATTCGTATGTAGTCTCACGGCTTGACTACTGTAACGGTATTTACGCCAGTCTTCCTAAATACTAAACTAATAAACTCCAATCACAGTTTAACGCTGCAGCAAGGCTTATCACCGTGGTATCTAAATATTCGCACATTTTAGAGCACCTTCGGAACCTTCACTGGCTCGAGTGCACTGAAAGAATCCAGTACAAGTTGTGCTGGATGGTGTTTAAATCCATTAACGAAATAGCCCCACTGTACACCACCGAACTGTGCGTTCTAGAAAACATTCTTCTAAGGCAGTCGACTCTTAAATCAGCAACGTCATCGGCTATCGGAAGGCTGATAGAACCCAAACGCAATCCAAATACTAAGTTTGGAGACCGCGCTTTCGGAGTTTCGGGGCCGAAGGCTTGGAAAAATTCCCTCCGGAACTAAGATGTATAACGAGCCCAACAGAATTTCGGTCCAAACTAAAAACAGAATATGTAATAATAGAAAATAAGATCTGTACAGCGCCCTTGAGGTGATTTTTCACAAAAACGACGCTTTAAAAAATCATCCAAATATTATTATTATTATGACGGTGATGTGTGAAAATGTTCAAATAAGACTAAAAAAAGATATTTATATGTATATATATTTATGTATAATTAGCTTCTTAATATATTAGTGTACATATTAAGATGTAATTAGTGTATATAATTAACTTGCATTCAATTATATACACTTATAGCTCGAACATACTCCATTAGCAACAAATATAAAACAAATTGCTCACAAGTGAATGTACACTAACTAAAATGTTTAAATACAGGTTTCCGGATTAAAAACATTTTTATTCCGGAGTTTCCGGAAACCTTTGGAAGCCGATAGATACATCACCATCAAAGCTTTGAATACTACGCCACTAAATCCATAAAAATTACGAAAAATAAATAAAAAAAATTTTAAATTATTATATTAATAAGTTATCTGTTAATTACAATGACTCTGACAAGGAAAAATGCAATTTTATACAGTTTAACAATAAAATTGCACTTTACCTCGTCCGAGTCCTTTAATTTAACATATAGCTTAATATCCTTGACCTAAAGCAAGTCATCTCCCTCGCTAATGATTATTTATCAATGTCAACGGAAGCGCATAAAAGCGTGAACGAACTGATAAAAAAACAATAATATTTTTTGATTCAGTACTGTATCCATTCGAACTGGTGTTCAATCAACTGAAATAGGAAAAAAACGAAATTAACAAAAAAAATACAATGACTAATGTTTTTTTTAATCAATAATAATAATAATAATAATAATAATAATAATAAAGTTTTATTCCGAAGGTATGCAGGAGTAGTGCAATGCAATACCTTCCATAATTGATATCAATACATTGTAATAATAATAGTAACAAAATAATAATGAACAGAAATTCATAAGAAATAAATAAATAAGTAAATAAAAATAAAAAAAATAAAAAATATATGAAAATAAAATAATAATAATGATGATAAAAAGTAAAAAATAAATAAAGAATGTAAGTAAGAAAATATTAATGGAGTATATTAGGCCTCATTTCTACAAAACGCCATCAAGAGGGAGTCCATCCTGGCAGCGTTAAGATTGATGGGGCCAATAATTTACTCCAATGCGCTTCTATGCTTGAGTTCGGGATCTGACGGGATTCCATGATGAGGTTATTTCTGGAGATGTAAATCCTTTCCCGCATTCCTGCTACCCTGGTTCTCATAAGGGCTGCAAATCCTGGAACTCGCCCCCTCGGTGAACATACCGGAAGCACTGCAGTGCCTGGGAAGACTGAACATCATGCGGTAGGCGTTGTTGTACTGGACCCGAAGCCTTTCCATGCTACTCTTCTTAAAATTGGTCCAGAGCTCGCACGTGTATAGGGTAGTGCAGAACGCCAGGAAGAGTGTCCTTTTCACTGGTGGACTACAGAGCCGAAATCTTCTACTGAGCATGTTTGATTTCACACTGAGTGCTCGCCTTTGCCTGTCGATGTCGTCGTCATCCATTAGCTTGCTGGTGATGATGTGCCCTAGATATTTGGTTTCTTCTACTACCTTTAGAACCTCACCGTTCAAGAAAGCTGGAGGAATGTTTTTCGGACCCTGCCCGTATCTGATAACCATCAATGCCGTTTTTAGCGGATTGTAAATCATGTTTGTTTCCTGAGCAAACTCTTCGCAGATATTCAGGAGGATACGTAGCCCCTCTTATAGACGGCGTCATGAGTACCATATCGTCTGCATAGCTCACATTATTAAAAACACTGTCCTCCGATATGGCAGCCCACCTAGCATTATTTAATCTATGGGTCAAGTTCTTCCATATAAATGTTAAACAATAATGGGGACATGCATCCTCCTTGTCTAACTCCGCTTTTCAGATGAAAAGGTTCGGAAAATCCATCTTTCCACTTTACCAGGTTTTCTTGTTGCCGGTGCCAAGTGTTGAGAATGTGGACGACCTTCGATGGTATACCCCTTTCAACGAGTTTAGTCCATAGTAAGGGGTGATGGACTCTGTCGAACGCCTTACTGAGATCAAGAAAGCACGCGTAAGTAGTTGTTTTCTTTTTTCGATAGTATTCCAACGTTCGTTTTACGCAAAAATATCGCTGTGTCCGTGGAGCACTCCTTTTTAAAGCCCATCTGATTATCGCTCGTTTTCATGTGGGGTCCAACCTGGTCCAACAGAACACGTTCAAATATTCTGGCGATAGAGGTAGCGATGGAAATCGGTCTGTAATTTTCCTGTAGAGTTATGTCGGACAATTTCGATTTGATAATCGGTATGATTATTGTTTTGGTCATATCTTTAGAAGGTATCCACTCTTAAGGATGACAGTAAACAACGTTGCGAGTAGTTGCGAAATCGCTCCTCCTGCGTGTTTGACGTGTTCGATGCTCAATCCATCGTGCCCTGCTGATGTCCCAGCTTTCATGTTTCTGATGGCTGTGTTCACCATGTTCACTGTGACCTGGAGTTCAATATCATCGTATTCTGTCAGTGGGGTTTCGTTTGAAGAGACGGTAGCGGAAGGGGGTTTTAGTGGCGAAGTGCAATTTAAAAATGTTGGCGATGTTTTCCGGATTCGTTTCTCCATTTATGTTATTCGGAACTTTACACCGTACATTTAACACTTTGTTTGACTTATTCCAAAAAATTTTTAAAGTCCCGTTTATCGAAGTCCCCAGCGATTTTATCCATCTGAGTTGTATGGAATTATTTCGGCATTTTTTCAATGCTGTTTTAAAGGCAGCACGCTTTTGCTTTTCTATCCTCCGCGATAGGACCTTTCGTGTGGTCTCCCATTGTTGATCCAAATATTCATCGCTTGTCTGGATTCTTCGTATTTTTTACCCGCTACACAGTCATTCCATCCACAGAAGACTTGCTTATATTTTTGGGTGACTCTTTCTCCGAATGCTGAAATAGCAGTGTTTCGTAGCGCGTCTACTATATTCTCGTATAGGTCTTCTATTTGGGCGTCTGTAGGGTTGCCACTATCAATGAAAATAATATTTTTTCCATGACCTTACGTAGATTTTTTGCGAGCATACATTGTATTTTTCGATATCGCGTATATTTTTCGGATTCCATGTAGCTGAATCCCTTATCATAGGAGCATATACTTCTGTTTTTAGGGATTCCCTTTTGTCATTAAAGTCAACTCGAGAGCCCGATGATCTGTCCAGTCCATGTCATAATAAATTTTCATATCGAGGATTTGCTTTAAAGATATTTTTTTCGTAACTAGGCAATGATCTAACCAGCTGGTGGTGCTATTGACGGCTATGCTAATCTTTTTCAGCAATCGACTGTCTGACGCCATAGCGATCAGTCATCAATATTTTATTAATTAAGTTTTTCTTCGTCCTGACAACACATTGTTTAATACAAATAATAATAAATAAAAATATAGTCTACGTCCAATATGTATACAATAGAATTGATTATTTATTTCATTATATTCGCCCTAATGGGCTTTTACATAACTGTGTAATACATAATATAAAATAATAGTGACATAAAAATAACAACTTTGTGCCAAACAACTACTGCCAGGGGCGACATCATGATCTGCTGTGCATTCCACATGGCAGAACAGACGTGTTGGCTCAGCACAGCATGACACGGGGTATGGTACTACTAAATAACATGTCTCTTGATATCTTCAACGTAAACCTTGAAGATTTCAAGAGACATGTTAAAAATATCTCTTAATTTACTTTTGTTACTTTCTTGTGTTTTGTGAATGGACATATACAGTCTGTAAAACACAAAAAAAAACTTGGAGTAAATGATTATCACCCATAAACATAAGTAAGTTAATAGAAATATTATAATGCAATAAATTAACAGTAATATTTTTAAAAGAGGTATGCTACTATAGCCTTTTTGTAACTAGATACGGTGCAGTTGAATCTGAATTGAGTCTTTGGCTGCCCCAAGTTAAAAAAAAAAATATATTTTCGGACAGTGCAGGATCAAAAGCGCTTTTATAACAGAATATCCTCAATCCTCCCCAACCAAATAACCGAACCCAAATAAAAGAGAAGGGTCTAAGATGGGATTGTCCATTTCTCGGGCTACGGTGTCCAGTTCATAGGCCAGATGCCCAAGATTTTTTTTTCACTTTCCATTTCTTTAAGAGGGGTCACTCAAGAATTTAACAAAATGACGAGAAACATAAGCACATTAGAAGATGGCGTAACTAATTAAAGGTCGTATTCATTTAAATTGAGACAGTAGTATGTTGGAGTACTTATGAAGATATATGACCGTATCATATATCAAGTGCATTTTTTTAGTCAACCATATTATTTTAAAGTAAGAATATATATGAAGAAAGAGCTAAATATTTTTACCCAACCTATACACATTTACGTAAATCACTTTCTCCGGGTTTTTACGTCGTAAGCCGTGAGAGAGAAAGAGACCAGACAAGTTGTCACATAATATCGCACCACTTTTAGGTATGTAAGCATGTTTTCCGTCTCCTGCATCTTCGGTGACTCCGCCCACTACGTTTTGTTATGCGATATAGCTCAAAGGTTTTGAGGTTATATCCTATATTTTTGTTTATAACAATACTGCGAAAAAGTGGTTTTACAAATTAACGAAATATTATGTCGACATGTGCTATGAATGGGTGCAAAAATGTGTGTCCATGAAAACCCCAGCCACGCCCGAGTCAGGAAAAAATCAACAATCCTGACTACACTGTTTCGCAAAGCTATCACTCCTGTATATTATTGCTCTGAGCATATTATCTTTTGCAAATCCAGTCGGTCCCGCTTTAACTTGCAGAGATATGGCAGCCGTGGTCCTAGAAACCTAGAGATTGGCACCGGACCAAGCTCTGACCAGGCGAGGAGGATATTTGTATTTATCACTGCAAAAATATTAAAATATATTATTACAGTTTGTTCCGTTGGTTCTCCTGGCGCCGGCCATTTGTCGGCGTCCGTTTAAAATTGGAACTTCCGCCTTCAGATGATAAACGCGCGGCAAAGTAAACTATCAAAATGACAATGTAAACTGTAAAGTCTAGCGGGTGTGTTTTTGTCAGGTATGCGGGTAATGACGTTCGGATTATGTCATACACGAATATTGCACACAAAATACTTCACACACGAAGATTCTGCTCATAGAATACTCCGGACAGAGATTTTTGCGCACATCGAACACTCCGTACAAAGTTGATTCGACCCTTTTTTATTGATTAAAATTGAATTGTTGAATCTTCAATAGCGAAGGCTTAAAAACATTGAAATATTAATTGTTTATAATAATTAGAAACTACTCAAAGTTTATTCAAATGACTTATACGTCAAGACTGCGTGATATATTAATAATACACGTATTTTTTTTCTTAGAATAATGTGTTCGGAGTTTTCAGTGTGCAGAAAAATCTCTATATGGAATTTGTGCGGAATTTTTTATAGTTTTTTTTTATATATATAACCGCACAAGAGTCCCAACTACTCCCAACCATCTAGAGCCAGTGAGACTATTGCATCCCCGATTGGGGTATGTTGTGAGGCTGAAGGTAGAGGGGAGGGGAAGAGGAAGGTTGGGAAGTACCTGGCTATTCAGATCTGATCACCAAACACGGCTAAAGCCATTTCAAGCAACGTTTCGATTCTGAATAGTGATCTTTCACCAGGGCGATACTTAGATATTAGTTCCAGGATTTGCAGCCCTTATGAGAACCAGGGTAGCAGGAATGCGGGAAAGGATTAACAACTCCAGAAATGACCTCATCATGGAATCCCATCAGATCCCGAATTCAAGCATAGAAGCGCATTGGAGTAAATTATTGGCCCCATCAATCTTAATGCTGCCAGGATGGACTCCCCCTCGATAGCGTTTTGCAGAAATGAGGCCTAAGATCCTCCATTAATATTTTTTACTTGTATTATTTTTTTTATTTTTATTTTATTTTATTTTATTTATTTTTTATTTTTTCTTATGAATTTCTGTTCATTTTTATTTGTTAATATTATTATTACTATGTATTGATATCAATTATGGAAGGTATTGCATTGCAATACTCCTGCATACCTCTCCGGAATAAAACTTTATTTATTTATTTATTTAGAGTGTCTACCACTATATAAATGTGCGGAATAATCTGTGTCCGGAGTAATCCACGTGCGGAAACAATCTGTGCACAATATTTGTGTACGGAATATTAACTTAACAGCTAATAATATTTTGAAGTATGCAGAAAAAAATTGTTCGGAGATGCTATGTCTCAATCATCTTTATAAAATGAATTATATTGAGTGATTTTAACAAGAAACTAATTCGAGGTACGGAAAAAATCTCCTGAAGTCAGAACGGCTTATATTTTATTCAACCCCAGGCATAATTATTGATCCACAAGTAATAATTATCCGCTCCTTGTAAGGGATCGAAGCCAATCAGATGGATTACGACGAAGGATGAAGGATGAAAGGATGATCGCCGATAAATTATAAAAAGCCGTTGAGCCTCCATTAAGGTAATATAGAACGCCCATCGCAATGGTCTGGTCAAAGTAAACACGCGGAAGCTTTTAACGTGATTATAGACAGAACCGGACTTGTAATATTTTACACCCGCATAAATCGAATCATTCTTCCACCCCAAAAAAAAACTCGAAAGAAAGTTCTTTAATGAAAGTGGCAGAATATCTTCGTATTAGACCACAGATATTATTTTTAATTTTTATGACCGATCAGTTTCGCTTAGGGTCCAAAATTAAACTAAACAAAAAATAAAAGGGTGCTTTTATATATACACACAGAGGGAGAACACAATTTAAAATAAAATAAAAGAACAGTGAGAAAACAATAGAATAACGTTTAAATTATAACAAAGGAACAAAGGGAAAGAGACAGATAATATGAAATGAAAGAGGCAAAACGTCAACTGAGTAGGTGATTAAAGAATAATGAGAAATTTTGTAAGCTTACTGGTAATATATTTAATATTTTAAAGTATTTTTTTATTTTATTATTACTGTTTTTATAAATTTACAGATATCGCCATGCCTCGTGAGTCATCCTCAAGGCAATTGGTTAATTTGCATAGTACAAAAAGGCGCAGACGGTTCACGCTTTAAAGATTTCAAATTATGATTCGCCAATCTGGTATTTATGAAGATTTGTTTTAAGATTCATGAAAATTACATAACTGAAACATTAGGTACTATGCGAACGTCTGAGGTGTATGCTGTGTGTTGATAGATGGTAAAATCATTAATTTCTTGTACGGTTTTTTTCACCTTATAGATTTGGGTATTTTGTGAGGCTGAAGGAGATGGGGAGTGAAAGGAAATAAAGGATAAAGCTAGTGGTAGTCTTTCAACAGGGCGATACTGAGATTATCTACCACTCAGTTACGTCCCATCTCCACTTATAGAATATAGATCCAACGCTGATTGCAGCGTTAGATCAGTGCTGACGAAGATATAA
Source organism: Drusus annulatus (assembly GCA_022651775.1). Lineage (NCBI taxonomy): Eukaryota > Metazoa > Arthropoda > Insecta > Trichoptera > Limnephilidae > Drusus > Drusus annulatus. The sequence continues at coordinate 307,496 of JAGWCC010000479.1, read as the reverse complement.
TAATAATTTGAATATTATTATTAATTTTACTTCACGAGTCTCGGTCAGTCAAAATAGTCTTCCTTATAAGGAGCCAACGGCCGCTTTCAAGTTGGGTGCTTCGGTTGGTGGTCCCCTTTCTCTCTCCTAGTGCTCGGAAGCCGACAGCTAATGGAGATTTTTTACACCTTCATTAGTCCAGTTATGAATATGCAACGTAAGTACGTCTTTGGGGAAGCTCTTAAAATAATTACATTTAAATACGGCTCGTGGTCTTTGGTCTGACAGGTAGAAATTTAAATTATGTACTCCGCACACCTTCTTCATTATCGTCTTGTAGATATGTCAATATAACGTTGTGGATATGTACTGCAAAATGTACCGTAGCTTCACTAGCTATGCGTGTCACAAATTGAAAATGTACGAAGGGAATCATTATAGTACATATTGAAGTAAATAGTTTTAAAAAGTATATATTATAATTAATACCGCACAAGAGTCCCAAATGCTCCCAACGATCTTGAACCAGTAAAACTATGGCATCCCAAATTAGAGTGTGTCGTGAGGCTGAAAGTAGTGCGGAGGAGAAGGAGATGGGAAAGAGGGAGGTTGGGAAGTACGGCTAAAGCCATTAAGTTACAAGCTTTCATTTACAGTAAGTAATTTATTAAAATCTGGTCACCAAACACGGCTAAAGCCATTTCAAGCAACGTTTGGGATTCTGAAAAGTAGTTTTTCACCAGGGCGATACTCAAATAAAAGTTATTTGCGCACGCCGTGTTTGAACCCGCTACCTCTGGATTCGTATCGTTTCTTACCCCTGGACTACGGAGGCAGTCAATTGTAATAGAATTTTGTTTTGGAATCATTGCAATACAATACTTTATGGAATTGGGAAAAAAACAAAGAAAATAAAGAAAAACAATAGATATTACAAATATGTTATGCATAGAGTGAGTGAAAAACCAGTGATGCATCTATGGAGGATATTTGATGGTCTCATGTCTACAGAAGACCACCAAGAGGACTCCATCCTGCCTGCCAAGGCTTTGATAAAATAGTTGTTGAATTAGCGCAGTTCGCACCATAGATCTGCCATGGGGTGGCAGAGATGTGCTCTGAAAGAGTGAAAAAATAATTAGAAAATGTAAAAATTAATTAATGAATTATTTTTGGTATTTTGATTGTTGATGAAAACCTTTTAAAAATACACGTATCAACCAAAATTTGACATTTGGCACAAATCCTTTGCTTCGTGTCTGTTTTCATAATTTGATCAAATGTTTTTTCTTTGTTTGCAGGAAACAACAATGACTCGAGCGGTAACCAGATTGACAAAAAGTCTCACCAGTGGTTTGGAGCCACGCTCAGCAGTGCCGGAGAAGATGGACCTTTTGTGGTAAGTGAAACCCTCTCTCATAGTTTTAATATCTCTATGTTTGGCCTGGTGAGTTCTGACGTCATCGGAACCCACGCGACTAGCCACGACAGTTAGAATGACTACACATTCGAATTCATGTGACGTTTAGCGTCCCTCGCTACTTAACGCTTCGAATTGGGTCATTTTGACAAATTAAAAACATTATTTTCATCTACTCACATAATACATTTTTTTAAATTCGCTCCTTTCAATAAAACATCGTATATACATGCAATACAACGCATCAAATAGTGAATTAAAACTTCTAGAAGCGAATTTTTCAACAGCTATTAAACCAGTGATATATTCTTTCTTTGCAACTTTTTATGTTTGTATTTATTTCTTTTTGCTTTAATGAATTTTTAATAATCCAAATGCTTAAGAACCTATTTTTAATGAATCTATTCACCTTTATCTTTTGTACTTCATTTGAAAAAAAAAAATTGCATCTGTAAAAAAAATTTCATTTTTATTTCCTTTCCGGATTGAGTTTTTTTTAAACCCATTGGGAATAATCAAAAGAAAAATAAATCACACTTCAAATGTCAATTTACCCACTAAAATGTGATTCAACTGGTAGACTCTACCCTAGGCATGTAGGAAGATATATAAATAGTTTTATTTTTATTAGAGTATTTTGGGTTCCTCATTAACATAACGAACGTAACATTCCTCCACGCGTGTCGATACGAAATAAGAAACGGTAATTTTGGAATAGTTCCAAATCGTTCAATCCGAAATTACAAACACCCAATCAAAACATGGCTATCATTCCATTGAGGCATTTATTCACAAGTCAAGCCTGTTTCCTCTATTATATCACATAGGTAAACGGCTAATAACAAGACACTCGCCCTCCCACACTGGAGGCGGATCAGGACCAAATCGACCATGACATCAGACTCCACGCTTGACGTACTAAACACTGATGACCTCCGCTGCTTCTTAGGACAACCGCTTACAGATATTTGCTTTACTGCCTACTGCTGACATCTAAAAGGAACTAATTTTCTTTGTAATTGGTTACTCCAACAATTTTCAACTTGAGAGAATGAATCAGATTTGACCCCATTAGAGAAAATACGGTCAGAAGAATTCATATGAAGTTGATATAACACGATAAAGTGAAATCATATCAAAGGTCATATTACAGTAAAATCGTATCATGTGTCGGAATAACAGAAGAAACATGAAAGACAATGAATGGCTGTGGAAGAAGATAATGTGGATGAAGCAAGGATTTTGAACTAAGACAGAGGGGATTAGCCACAGACCGTATCGTAGCGCTCTATATACTCTGACGTGATGGTTAATTACGAGTAGTAATCAGTTACTATCAATTTGGATAAAATAAGACTTGTACAACTTAGTGCATGGGTTCCGAACCTGGGGGTAATTACCCCTGCGAGAGTAAAATATCTATTCTGCGGGGGTAATAATTCTGGGAATCTTTGGTATGTAGATAATAGAATTACAAACATATTAAGGCAATTTTTTACTGATAATGAATTTTTTTTAAATGAAAATGTGTCAGCCAAAGTAGAATTTCTGTGACTACGAGAGGATAGCACTTTCAAAGTGGAATTTCAAAATCATGACCTCGGTACATTTTGGCGAAAAGTAGGTGCTGAATATTCTATTATAGCTGACAGAGCTCTAAGAATGATAATACCGTTTGCTACCACATATAGATGTGAGAGTGGTTTATCAACTTTAGTAACAGTAAAAACAAAGACCAGAAACCGAATCAATGTGAAACATGACTTGAGATGTGCGTTAAGTGAAACTAAACCTAACATTAAAACTTGCGAATGCAAAACAATTCCAACCTTCACATTAACTGTCATTAATTAATTAAGGAAGTACATTGACATTGTAATTACGTAAATTTTTGTGCAATTGAAAAACACTATTCGTATGTATGTGTTGTTTTCTTCGTTAACATTTTAAAGGGGGGGTAAAGTCAGTTTCCATGACAGTTCATAGGGGTAACAAGACTGAAAAGGTTAGGAACTACTGATCTAGTGAATCAAAACTATACTCGAAACGGATTAAGCAAAGAGTTAGGTTAAGTTAAGTTAAGAGAGAAATGGAATGATGGTTAGTTATTTAGTAATATACCATTAGATATATTATTTGAAGAGTCTGAGGTTGTAGGTGGTATCTGTAGAAAGATCTTAAAACATCCACATTTACGACTACGAGATAAATGCTTGCATGCTCATTTCAATCTAATCTGATTTGATCTCAAGCATAATGATAACCAACCTTTCCGCTAAAGTTAAAATACACAGATAATATTCAACGTTGGTAGAATAAATTACACATTGGTTATATTCATAGATCCTGTTCTAGAATGTTACCATCGAGAGTAGTCACGATCCTTGAATCTGTCTCTCATGCATTACAACAAATATCATGACGTGTTATGTTATTCCTGTTAGATTATTTCTCCGGAGACGCTGACACTACACCATTCGTCCTGTACGATGGAAAGTAGAAACTTGGCTGTAGACAGGAGACAGAACAGGACTGCAATAGAATATAGTGGATGGAAATTAAATACAGTTCCTTATTGAGCCAGGAATCTGCATAGACAAGTCAGCTTTTGCCTCTTTACAAGGAGTCCGAAATACATGTCTCTTTTTCAATGGCTTTATACCAAAATTTTATGCTAAAGATGTCTCGAGAGAATACGAATGATGTCCATGTTTAAGCGGAATTGTTCGCTATGCAAGCATGTGAGAGAAGTTATTCACATGTCTTTGCTGTCAGATTGTATTTATCTACCAGCTTACGTGACATTTTATATTGCTATAGTGCCCGGCTTTGCACGACTTTTACAAGACATATTTCCAAAAAAAATTCTTACTGAAAAAGTTTTTTTTTTAAATCTTTTTCTTACTGAAAAAAATGCCTCCTTTTTTTACATGCAAAGAAGTTAATGTATAATTGTATTACTAATGTGTAATTGTAATAGTATTTTTCTTGGCTATTTTCTAAGTGGACGCATGAGTATTATATACAAAAACTCTCAGATTTATACAAAATGTTATCATTGTTAACCACTCGTTTTTGGCAGGTCCCCCCTTTAAATATAATTAAATATAAACCACAGCCTAAGCCTAAGTCCCACAGTGAATTTGCAGAGTAATATTATGATTCGTGTATTGCAAAAAAAAAACAAATGACGAAACCAAATAAATAAACATCAACGTGCTGTAACGCACACTTCGAAATTATTTATTTATTACTATTATTATTTTTTCTATATCCTAACTTAACATTCATCAGTATGCAAAAATAGTATTTACCTTAGGTATAATATATATAGGCATTGGTAAAGCACTGTAATTAGGCTACTATAAACGCATAGGCAATTCGCCGCCTGGAGTGGACTTCTCCAATTGCGCCAGCACAGGACCGGCCCTACTGAACCGCCACTGTAGATTGCAGACTATGAGGAATTCGCCGGCAAAGCAGATGATATTTGTGGGCCTCCCGTCCTGTCGCCACCGTCCATTGTGTTTGAGTCCCCGGACTTTTTGCTGGCCAAATCCCTTCTGCCCTTGTTTGGCGGCGGCCCGACATGGCCTCACTCGGCTGCAATTTGTCAGACGCGACAGCATCTCCCGTAAAGGGAATTCTTAGCGGGCTTCCCCGCGGGAGCAAGGGCGATGCTAAGGGCGGAACACTTTAACTATATTTTAATTATTAAAAAGATAATATAGTACAAAAAGTTGCATTTTTTGGTATATTATTTCAAAGGAGTTAAATTGCTTATGCCGGGAAAGACAAACTTATTTAAAAAAAATGAATAATATTTTTACAGAGACACAGAAATTTTAAAAGGGAGTACAAAAGAAGAGGCAACAAATAGTAAATACATAAAAAGAAACTCATAGTACTCAGTCTCAGAGTAAAGATTAATTACATAAACATCACAAATACAATAAGAAAGATATTCACACACACACAGAGGTTTTACAAAAACGATATATCACTGGCTTATAAAATTGTTGAGGAAATATCCTTTGAGTGCTTTTACCAATAATTTTTGTTCGCAAATGAAAGTTTTAATTCATTGTGTATATCAGTGGCGGCTCGTGACTTTTTAGTGTGCTAGAGTGCTAAGATTGAAAAAAAAACGTCATGATTGATGTTGTTGTGGCCGAAAATGAATTTAAAAAAATACATATGTAAATATATATTGTATGAAGATTTTCAAGATTTTTCAGTTTGGGGGGGTCAGTGACCCACCAAAACTGAAAAATCTTCATACAAAATATGTATTTTTTTTAATAAAATAAAAATTATTTTCGTCTACAACAACATCAGAAACGTCGTATTTTTCAATCTCAGCACTCTAGCAACCTAAAAAGTCACGAGCCGCCCCTGGTGTATATGCAATGTATTTTAAGGAGTTAATTCTAAATTTAGTTGTGTGAGTAGATGACGATAAGTATATTTGTTTTTGTGCTCGTATTTCGTGCTGGTTTATGTCGGAGCTAAAGACTGGCTTAATGTTGGTGTGTGACGATTGTTAAATTATTTGTAAGATGGCAGATGTAATGTTTTATTTTGATAGAATCGTAAAATGAAGAATTTGTATCTGTGAGTATATATCGTTGAGATATCCCATGGTAAATGATATATTTATACATTCTTTATAGCTCTATTTTGGATACTACATAATATAATGTAGAATATAACTATTTTTTTGTAATTTGAAGTCGAGTTACTACCTTTGAGTTAGTAACCAATATTTTTAGGTTATATTAAATATTTTATGGGCAATATGGGTGCTTGTTAAATTCAATTTAAACATAAATCTTATCTAAAATCTGCTATTGCGTTCGCAATGATTGACGTATTATTTTGCTGTCAGAATTCCAAGAAAACTACTTGAATTCGTTATGTCCTTGTTAGCCTAGAGCCTAGACGACACTAGCATGGCAATGCCTATAATGGTGTTTCTCGTAAAAGGCAACTTGCGGCACGAGCAAAGTGGCACATTTGTGCTTACCAGGAGATCCGAATGCGAAATGCTCATTTTTAATACTCCATCCGCAGAAACTGGCGCGAGCAGATGTGAATAGTTTAATGATTATCGTGTAGCCAGAGGGAATGGAAGTAAATTACGTGGTTTGACTTCTCGATTTATAATAAAACAATATTAAATAGTCTTATAAGAGTATCCCACCCTCCAGTGGTGGGAAACTGATATTTAACCCGATCAGTTAGCAGAAATAATGAGTTGTAAGTTATCACATAACCGAATATATTTTGACCAAAAAAAAATATTGATTTGAGAAATTAACACGAAACACGATCATTTTAGAATAAGTGAATATAATAATAATAACAGTGAACTTATATAGCACAGTTTTGTGATATTTTACCTCAATTGCGCTTCATACTAAATTAATTATGCTTATAAGACTAACTAACAAGGAGAAAATAATATGTATACAAATTAAAACTATCAAAAATTATGATCGTTATCATAAATCGTGAGAGAAAAAGGTTCAAACATGGGTATAACAGGGCATGTGTATATCAAAAGATTAAAAATACAATTTACCAGAAGCTAAGGGTATAAAAATCCAGATGAAACGTTTGAATTCCTATAAACATATTTTTTAAATAAAATAAAAGGAAATTAGATTAATGACAGTTAATATGTTGGTTCTTAAAATAATAATGTTCAAGTATTATAAGTAAACGATTTTAATAATTCAAACAGTGTAAATATATCAAGTAATAAAATAACAATACATAATATTGCACAAGAGTCCCAACTGCTCCTAACCGTCTGTAGCCAGTGAGGCTATGGAAAGGTAGTGGGGAGAGGAAGGAGATGGGGAAGAGGAAGATCGGGAAGTACGTGGCTATTCAGATCTGGTCACCGAACATGGCTAAAGCCATTTCAAGTAACGTTTCGATTCGGGATAGTGGACTTTCTCCAGGGCGATACTGAGAGTATCCACCACTTAATCAATCAAAAAAGTTTGAAATAAATTAATTATGAAGCACTTTCTAGTGAATTTATACTTCAAATAGCAAATAATACCAACAAAACTCGTGCATATTTTGGTTTGAAAGAAAAAATAAATGCCATATAAATATGATACCTATTGGAATATCCTTAGAGTAGATAGAGTGGTACCTATCCAAGGCAGTGTAGTCAGTTTTTGATGATTTTAACCGGACTCGGCAGACCTGGGCGTGGCTAGGACTAAGGCTTAGGTATTTATACATCCGTTCATAGCACATGTGGACATAATGTTTTTGTTTATTCATATAACCACTTTTTCACAGTATTGTTATCAACAAAAATATAGCACATAACCTAAAAAACCGTATAGTTGTGTCGAGTTTAGTCGCATATGAAAACATGTGGGCGGAGTCACTGGAGAAGCGGTGTATGTATTTTGTCGTCTCTTTCTCTCTCATGGTGTACGACGTAAAAACCCGGAAAAAAATATTTATCGCAAGTTTGTATAGGTTGGGTAAAAATAATTAGCTCTCTCTCCATACATTGTTTCTCCAAAGGAATGTCACATAAATGAATGGAACTTTTTTCTTGCTAATATTTGCCATGAATAGATGCTGATTGTTTCGATAAAAAAGTAATTAATAAATGTTAGGTAATATAATCAGATTTGTGCTTTATAGCTAATATCACCTAATTTTAACATACTTAGAAAATTAATTTATTCCGTATTCATTTTCTTTAATAATAATAATAAATGGATAACTTTTATAGCGCCGTTTTCGTGGTAAAACCACGTCAATATACTTTTACAAATTACAGTATTTTTAAATAATTCAGTCAGTCTTCAACGCCTCAGCGAGGCCGACAACTGCCTTTGGTTGGCCCCTTCTACTGAATATTAGTTATTATCGGGAAAATCTTTAAAACTCAGCTGAACTGCGATTTTGTTCCGATTTATTGGTGATAGTTGTTTGCACATCCCTGCGCCAGATTTTCCCAAGAACAAGGAGCTGCAGCAAGAATGCTAACTCCCGGAGTGGCAAACAATTCATCTCACTCCGGCCGGTGCGGCATGGCGGGTGAGTGCAAACCACTCTGGCGCAAAAACCCGCATCCCTAAACAGTGGAATCCATAAATACTTGGCGTCCATTTCATCCGGTCATAAAGTCTAGAATAGACTACTGTCCTGCTGAAATGTCCATTTTGTATTATCATATTTTGACCTAAGATAGCACAAATATAAAGTAACTATTGTTAAAGTAATTAAAATGATTGGCTATGACTCCACAGTCCACAATGGATCTAATAGTAGAAAATAAGATCTGTGCAGCGCCCTTGAGATGATTTTTCACAAAAACGGCGCTATACAAATCATCAAAATATTATTATTATTATTATTGATGTATGGCAGTCAGGCATGGAACTTTTTAATATATTTTTACAGTGAGTATTCTGAATAATGTGCTAAAACAGAAGAGTCCCAACTGTGAGACTATGGCATCCCCAATTCGGTATGTTGTGGAGCTAAAGGTAGTGGGGACTCTGGGGAGGGGAAGGAGATAGGGAGGAGGAATGTCGGGAGTACCTGGATATTCGAATCTGGTCACCAAACACGGCTTAAGCCATTTCAAGTAACGTTTCGATTCTGAATGGTGGTCTTTCACCAGGGCGATACTTAGTAGCAGACGCCGGGCTTGAACCCGCGACTTCTGGATTCGTAGTCAAGCGTCTTACCACTCGACCACGGAGGCCGTCGGAACTGGCAGAGAAACGATGAAAGTAGACTGAATGCTGTAGAAATGAGATCCCTGAGGTGTATGTGCGGTAAAACCATGCATAATAGTGCTAAAAATATGGATATATGGCGTAATGAATAGGATCAAGAAAAGGACGCTTAGATGATTTGGGCACATAGAGCGGACAAACGAAGAAAGGAGAATGAGAAGAATATATGACGCGAAAGTGAATGGAATAAGAAGTCGGAGTCGCTGGAGGAGGACATGACACGATCAACTAAATCAAGTACTTGAGTCGAGCAATGTCAAGAGTCAAAATAACAGAAGAGTATGTACGAGTATGTGACGGTGTATGAATCTGAATGAAGCAAGGACACTTACTAAGTTTTTTATTACTGAATTGTTTTTACGTAAGAGGGAACATCTGTTAAAATTTAGTACAAATAAATTAATAAAATCTCTTCAGAAAGTAATTTCCATACAAAGTGGATAGTAGAATTGTGTTAATGTCACACTGGCTCTAGGCAGTTAGGACTCTAGTGCGGTATTCACTATAAAAAAAAAAACATTTAAAAATGTGATATTTCCCAAAAATGGCTATTTCAAAATCAGTCAAGTGTCATTATTATTATTCCCTCCTGCGAGATTATTGTATAAAAACGAAAGGAACTCCGCAGATAGACATCTTTATAAACCAAGATGAGATAACCTTTGGGGAATGGCCGAGGCTTAACAATGGCGGGTCGGGCACATGTTGTCACGGGGGCCGTAAATCATAGGCGGCTGCGTTGACATTCCGGGATATGCGCAGGCCTCCGGACCTCGGGGCCTGGACGGCGGGGCTTTCGGAGGCCCTCAAAGGCCCCGCTGACCTCGGGGTCTGGCCGGGCGGGGCTTCTTGACTCGTGAATCAAACGAACCTGACAGCTTCTGTTTTCCTTTTCGAAAAATTGGTTTGTTTGGCTTCGCAGTCTCCAGAACTGTTTGCACTCGTTTGCAGCTCAGAGCAAGAATATATATGGAGAGAGAGCTAAATATTTTTACTTAACCTATACAAATTTCCGATAAATCACTTGCTCCGGGTTATGTCGTGAACCGTAAGTGAGAAAGAGACAAGACAAGTTCTCACATAATATAGTAGGGATGTTCTTCGTCTCCCGCGTCTTCGGCGACTCCGCCCACTACATTTTGTTATGGGACATAACTCAATGGTTTTTTAGGTTATATCTTATAGTTTTGTTTAAAACAATACTGTGAAAAAGCGGTTATACGAATAAACAAAAACGTTACGTCGACATGTGCTATGAATGGATGTATAAATACGCAAGCCCTAGTCCTCGCCACGCCCAGGTCTGCCGAGTCCGGCAAAAATCATCAAAAACTAAGTACACTGCCTTGGATAGGTACCACTCTATGTACTCTAAGGCTATACCCATTTGAACTTAAGAATATCTTGAGTTTAATAAATACGTAGAAAATCTCACATGGTTCTTAAATGGTTATCCATGTAGCTTGGTGAGTTGAGGCCACCATCGCCACATGACCCGGGACCTTTGCGGATAGACAGAGTGGGGAGCCACTGGATACTGGAGCCGAAGACACGCACGTTGCGTATTGCTGGAGATATCAGAATCTTTAATGGCTCGCACCGCCCTCTTTGGCATTTTCAACAGGTGGAGGCAATCGGGCAGAGAGACGCAACTGTTGGCTTTTAAAAGTATTTTATTATTTTTATAATATTCATGGATTACGCCATTTCAATGCAGGGGGAGGCAGTAGCACAGACCAATTGGTTCATCTGCGTTAATGTCGAGGGCATAGGATTTAGGATCACAGGGGCCTATCTCTGTGAGTTTCGCATATAAGATAGGCCTCTGTGATTCTAAGCCCCCGATGTATTGTCTCGTCTCTTGTTATTCCGACTATTTTTAAGGTCCGACCTCGGAGTAAGAATATATACGGAGAGAGAGCTAATTTGTTTTACCCAACCTAAACAAATTTGCGATAAATTACTTTCTCCGGGTTTTTACGTCGTATACCGTGAGAGAGAAAGAGACAACAAAATTTTGGCAAAATTTCACACCGCTTTAAAGTATTGTAACCACGTTCTTTGACTCGTGCGTCTCCCAGGACTCCGCCCACACGATTTGATGTGCAACTAAACTGAACATAACTCAACGGTTTTATATTTATTTTTATAAGAATACTGTGAATAAGTGGTTATACGAATAAACAAAAACATCGTGTCGACATGTGCTATGAATGGATGTATAAATACCGTAACCCTAGTCTTAGCCACGCCCAGGTCCAACCGAGTCAGTAAAACCTAGTAAAAACTGACTACAGATCGATCTATAGCGTTACCTCTTGTACATTATTGCTCTGAGGGACGACTCAAGTATGTGATTCACTTGAACGTGCCACGTCTTCCAAGGTGTCCTCGACTTCTACTTATCACCTATGTTGGATTTCAAAGTGATAATTTGATTGGTTCTTACCTTCGTGTTTTTCATCCAGTTCCTACCTTATCCAACCATTTCGCAATATCGAATTACGTATGGAACAACATGGTGTTCGAAACAAGTGACAATCGAAACAGGAGTCTTATGTGAAAAAACGTTTTTCGTGTGGTTCGTTGGTGTCTCGCTTGGTCGTCGGTTTGTGTTGTTCAGTGTCTCGAAAAATGTCACTATAATTAATTGATTTATACGGCGCCGTTTTCTTGACAGAAATATCACCTCAGGGGCGCTTTACAGCATAGTTAACATAATATTAAAACTAAGACTCAATATTAACTTATTCCTAATACTTATAACTAGTGACATACAACTAACACGTTTACATTAACAACTTAAAGTATGTCGAGTACCTACATCCCGCAACACCCTGTATAATGTGAAGTTCATTTACACGTATAAAACAGTCCCAATGAAGCTAGGTAAAGACGATAATAATTATTTCAAACATTAAGTTTTCAGATATCTGTCTAATGACTAGATATTTATTAGTTACGTATGTTTTCATTCGGTTTAATACCGCCGTACGTAAAGTAAGTTTGAAAAAGAAAATGTTCTGTTTCCCTTGCAGGCCTCCACGTTAAGATCACGGCGCGTGATTGAAGGATTATGGAGCGGTTTCTTCACAAAAGCCTTATCTTTACGTCGCGTTGCGTCGACCGACGCGTTGTGCATTTACCGTGCAGTTGATATCGCACGTCCAATGCCTTATTACTTTTTTATTAAGTGATACTTCACACCGGAGGTCAGAGGTCTCCACTTGTTTTTGTAGTAAATACAGATTACTTTACCTTCAGTCGCAATTGTGGCAATGTTTCACCATTTTCGTGGATGGCAAAACCGCTTGTCATTTCTTCTGGCAATGACCCAGTAAGGTTTGATATCCTTCTACATTTTGAAATTAAAGCTAAAATTCCAAAATATAAACGCTTTAAGTAACAATATATGGAGGGAGAGCTAATTATTTTTACCCAACCTACACAAGCTTACGATAAATTACTTTATCCGGGTTTTTACGTCGTACACCATGAGAGAGAAAGAGACAACAAATTTCATAGACCGCTTCTATATACTGTCGCAATGATCTTAAGCTCCTGGTTCACCGCGGGACTCCGCCCCCATTTTTTATTATGCCACTAAACTTGATACAACTAAACGGTTTTTTAGGTTATATGCTATATTTTTGTTGATAAAAATACTGTGAAAAAGTGGCTATACAAATAAACAAAAACATTATGTCGATATGTGATATGAATTGATGTATAAATACCGTAGCTAACCGTCTTAGCCACGCCCAGATGCGCCGAGTCAGGTTAAAATCATCAAAAACTGACTTTACTGCCTTGGATAGAAACTACTCTATGTACTCTAAGTATAAACGCAACCTAGTAAAATAACACATTATACCAGTAAAAAAAAACATCAATTTAAAAAATCAAGTCTTAGAATGTTTGGAATAGTATGGAAGGAGAAGTCGGGGACGGCCGGGGAAGACATGGCACGATCAACTGAATCAAATACTTGAATCGGACCATGTGAACAGTCCAGATAAACAGAATAGTATGTATGAATGTAAATGAAGTAAGGAGTGTGTGCCAAGACAGAGTTGTATGGCGGTCTGTCCTCTCTGCCTACCCCTGCGGGGAAACGGTGTGATGGTTAATTAGTTAGTTAATTCTTAGATCAGAAACGTTATTGGATAACCTAACTAAACTGCTTAGTCTAAATCAAAAACTTACTTTTTCAGGCATTTATTTCCATAATTTGTCATTTCCACTCAAACTGATCGACGATTTTTTTTTAAATTACGTATAATAATAATATTCGGATGATTTGTATAACTTCGTTTTTGTGAAAAATCACCACAAAGACGCTGTACAGATCATATTTTCTATTTTTACATATTAATTCCTAGTTTAATTAAGAAAATATACAGGAACATACTTACCTGGCAGGTCCCATCAGATAGACACTCTTATTATGTCAATCGTCGTGTCAGTCTCTAGTTATTAGTATGTCATTCGTTTTAAGTCACTATTATAAGTATCAATTGTAAGTCACTAGCTATAGGTCTTAGATGTGAGTCACTAGTTATATGTCTCACTAGTTAGTTACTAGCTATAAGTCTCAATTGTAAGTCAGTAGTTGAAAATCTTAGAAGTAATCCAATTATTATTATTATCGTAAAATTGTGGAATTCATTGCTGTCTAGATACTTAAATCAGGCCTATCAAATCATCAGACCCTTAATTTTCGAATAAACTACATACCTCAAACTATTTAGTCTAACCATAAATAGATCAAACTCACCCATAATTATTATTTGAACTTATCAAGTCAAATGAGATTCAGGTAGCGCGAATCGTAAATAAAAGTTCACAGGTTGTTCAATAAATGTATTCATCTTGAGTCTCAAAGCTCGAAGCTTAAGGCGCAGAGACGTTTGGAGCTTAAAAGGATGGGGAAGAAGAAGGAAGGGAGGCTGTGAGGGCGAAGCAAGGTTTCCGCGGAAAGTTTATAGGTGGGAGAAGATCGCTGTCCATTGTATACAAATGGCCGCAGAGTGGAGTTCCTTGTACAAACTGTGTTTGACAGATTGTAAGCGATAGATCGACGCGATTCCTTTGTTTTTCGTCGGTTATTTATATTGGCCATTGTTTTTGCTTCTCGCATTCAGGCAGACGGCTTCAGCCTTATTCCCCCAACAATACACATATGAATGTGAATAATATTAGCCCGATTGGGCGTTTTACGCAGGCAGACTGTAGCGGCTCACCATACTGTGCATTCACCATATTATATGGGTGTCAAAAAAAAACTCACCACTGTCTTAACCATTAAGTAGCCTATACTTTTGTTTGAAACAGCAAAGTCTCTCAAACAGTGAGCTCTGAGGTCATGAAATTTGCACAGCTATTTTGGGTTGAAATTTCTAACGACTATCAGCTTCCAACATAATTTCCGTCATGATATATGAAGGTATAATATGAAAATATATCTTTTTTATCATTAAAAAAAGTTCTGTTTTCTTTGTTTCACATTTTACAATTCCTTATTAAAACTGATTCTCAAATAAAAACATTTAGATTATTGAAACAATATGAAAAATTTTCAACGCAATTTGAAACAGAAAAAGACAAGAAAAATGAAAAGATTAAATTGCGACTGTGACTAGAACTTGGAACCTCTACTCTATCCGGGAGTAACGTCTCTGCCAATTGAGCTACCAAAATCTTTTTAAATACCGTCATTTTTATTGATCCCATATTTCTTTGAAAATTATTAATAATATTTTTATTCCCAATTTCTTCCGATATACAGGGCAAAAAAAAAATTAAACAAGATCGAAACCAGATAGTAAATAAAACAGCTGATTTGAATAATGAGAAAAGTTCCATTTCTTTTTACGAGGGTTAAAATGGCTTGCTCATTTCAGAAGAAGAAGAATTTTCCACACACGAAGCTTTTAATCTAAGTGAACCTTTCATAAATGACGAAAAATTGATTTTAGTTCATTTGTAGAGAGATGGTGGGGTTGAAAATCAGTTAATAGGCTGAGTAACTTGTCAGCTCAATTGAGATTGTTGAATGATGAGTTAATTTGCTAAATTAACTTTATTTCTTGGCATAATCAATGACCTAATCAAATTCGCGTGGACGCTGGCAGTCGAACACACCAATTATGTATAAATTTTCTGTTATTATTTCATGAAATACACTGTAGGTAAGTTCCCAGAAGATTTATTACCAAAGCAACTGTAATTCCAGACTGAAAATGGTGTCACCATTTTCATAGAAGGCAGGATGCAGTATTTATGGGTGTAAATATTAACATTTAGTGCCAGTTTCTCGCCTCGCTTTTTATGGCTCGAATACGTGATGATATCACTTACCTACGAT
Source organism: Drusus annulatus (assembly GCA_022651775.1). Lineage (NCBI taxonomy): Eukaryota > Metazoa > Arthropoda > Insecta > Trichoptera > Limnephilidae > Drusus > Drusus annulatus. The sequence continues at coordinate 291,946 of JAGWCC010000479.1, read as the reverse complement.
AAGATGCAACCTGCCTGGACAGGGCAGTCATCATCATCACCATTGTCTGTCATCCGTCCTACGTCATTTGTAACGCTCATGCGTCATGCTGTTACCGCATTAGTAAATCGTAAACATGCAATTTATATTTAGTATGTGGTTTCATATTTTGTCAGGTTGAAACCTATTTTACATTATTTGTCTCTTCAAACAATGCGGACTCAGTATGGAAATAAAACAAAATAATTTGCATTAAACAGAATATAAGATTTCATTTAAAAAAATAACGCTGACGCAAAGCACAGATTTGAAATGTTTATAGGCCCACTGTCGGGCGGCTGAACTAAAAACGACGTAACTCACACGGCGGATAGGAGGGGCAAAGAGTCGAGTTTGCTGTATCAGGCCTAGAAGGGTGTGCCTGAGATGTACATTTTAATGAATTTTAATGAGCATATTACTATAATGTATAGAAGAACTATAAATATGTATATTTTGTACGATAATAAAATACTTTTTGCGTGGTTGGAATATTTTTTTTTTAATGCATATGTTTGTGCTTTTTGTTTTTAATGTGAGTACCGCAGAAGAGTCCTGATTGTTTGGAGCCAGTGGGACTATGGCATCCCCAACTGGGGTATGTTGTGGGGCTGAATGGAGAGGGGAGATTAAGGTTGTAAAATCAGACCAAATAATATACCAGGAGGGACAGTTTGTGTAGTCAGGATCGTTGATTTTTTTCCAGACTCGGGTGTGGTTAGGACTAGGGCTAGGAATAAAATATTTATACATCCATTCGTAGCACATGTCGACATAATGTGTTGTTTATTTGTAAAATCAATTTTTCACAGTACTGTTATCAACAAAAATATAGGATATTACCTCAAAAACCGTTGAGTTATGTCGCATAACCAAACGTAGTAGGCAGAGTCGCCGGAAACGTGGGAGGTGAAAATCATGCTTACATACCGAAAGGTGGTGCTATATTATGTGAGAACTTGTCTTGTCTCTTTCTCTCTCACGGTTTACGACGTAAAAAGTGATTTATCGTAAATTTGTACAGGTCGGGTCAAAATATTTAGCACTCTCTCCATATATAGTATTCTTGCTCTGACGTTGGGAAGTACCGTATTCCCATACATACTCGAACCAAATAATTTTTTCTTGCTTAATGACTGTTCTTCTCTTATTCTGTCCCAATATTTAAGTCTTAAGTAACTGCTTGTCTTCTTTTATTATAAAACAGTTCGGTATATTCTAGTAACCATAGTAACATACATGCTGTGTTGAGAATGCGGAACCCCAGCATCAGCCGGTATTGGACCAGCGGTCACTGAAACACCTTTTAGGGAACTCCCGTGTCTCGTGGACTGGACTTGCTCCAGCCTGAGGCCTCTCACCATTCTGGAAAACACGCCTCAAAGGCACGGTTATGCTGAAGAAATGGTCAACTTCACCCAGATAAAAATACAGAAAAAATGAAACTGACTGTAAGGCTTCCATAATAATTTGTGGAAGCTTTGTAAAGGGGGAATTGTGTTGTTTGTAATAGTTTATATAGCAGCGTTTTTATGTTAAATCATCTCAAGATCGCTGTACAAATCTTAATTCCTAGGCTCCATCTTAATACTAAATAATATAATCTATGGCATATTCATGTTTATTGGAATTACATCCAGATATTATAAATATATTCATACTTACCTGGCAGGTCTCTTCAGATAAACACAATTATTTTATTTGCTTATAATAATAATAATAATAACAGTGAACTTACATAGCGCAGTTTTGTGATATTTCACCTCAAGTGCGCTTCATACTAAATTAATTATGCTAGTAAGATTAACTAACAAGGAGAAAATGATACACAATATGTATACAAATTAAAACTATCTAAAATCATAATCGTTATCATAAATCATGAGAGAAAAAGGTTCAGATATGGGTATAACAGTGCATGTGTACATCAACAGATTAAAAAAAACAATTTACCAGAAGCTGAGGGCATAAATATTCAGATGAAACAAATGAACTAATATTAACATATTTGTCAAATCAAAGAAAAGGAAATTAGATTGAGGACAGTTAATATGTTGGTACTTAAAACATAAATATTTAAGTATTATAGTTTGGAGAAAGATACAGTTTTGCACTCAGATGACATATCGTCGCTGGAAAGGCAAAAGGACTTAAAAAAAGGCGAGACTTTGATAAAAAATGAGTTAAATATGCATTTTTGATACTTTTTTTTCTGCATCGAATGCTTTGACTCTCATTTGATTTCGAAGACCTTTGTGACCCTTCAGCCATAAAAAATATATTAACCATTTGGGAGAAGGCTTGACTCAAGCGACACAAGTTTGGGACTTTTTTTCGCTTCGGAGTTTTTTGTCGCTTCAGGTAACTCAGTGAAAGCATTGTGTTACCTGAGTTAACTTTTTTTTTAAAATTCAATTAGGTACTGAAGACTTGTCAATTTTATTGTAAAACAAACAAAAAATAAAGGGCTTTGTAAAATGGCGCTTCAGACCTTTTGCTTTTCCGGCGACGATATATTGGTAAAATTTTAGTTAGTATTTAATAACATCATGTTTGTAGGTACCTAACTGATGATAATTTTGGATTTGTACATAGATCTAATTAAATTCTCTGTTCTTCAGAATTTTAAATGATTGAATATATAAGAGTAGAGTTTAAAACCTAGTTACATAGCTATCCCGTAGTAAATAGTAGGTAGGAAACTGAATTCAATAACATGAAAATTTCGTTTTGCATCCTTCTTCAAATGTGTGTTGTCTACGTATTTTAATTATGTTCATTTTTGATAGTTTATTCCACAAATCTGAAAACTTTTAATAGTCCTAGACATTTTAATTTTTTAGGTTTTTACTTTTATTTAAACAATAATAATTATTATTTTAATTTTTAAAAAACAGTTTTTAGTTAAAAGCTCTGCGATGTAATTATTTTTACGCGTGACAGCTGTTTCGCCTTCTGAGGGCATTATCAAACTGTCTGCCCTCAGAAGGCGAAACAGCTGTCACGCGTAAAAATAATTACATCGCAGAGCTTTTAACTAAAAACTGTTTTTTAAAAATTAAAATAATAATTATTATTGTTTAAATAAAAGTAAAAAACCTAAAAATTAAAATGGAGTTCTACAAAATAAACTTTAAAACCATAAATAGTCCTAGACATCTTTAAATATTTTATAAAACAATTTTTTGTTTGTTTGGGTAATTTTATAGTTTAAAAATATTTTATAAATATATAAGTGTTTTGTGATGATATTTCACAATAATGACACCATTAGTACTAGCCTGGAATTTATTATTATTTTTGCCGACATCTGATATACATTGACTGTTCGAATGTTTATTTTCTGTAAGGAATATTTCTGAAACGATGAGCTTGAAGAGTAATGTAAATTATTGCTTTTGACAGCTTTGAACTGAACGTGCATTAGTCCATGGCCTAACCACCAATTAGAATACGGAATGCAGAACAGAAAAGATAAACATAAACATATGTAGGCTAACTCTCAGTTAGTGCAGATGTTTTATTATTAATAATAATAATAAAGTTTTAATTCCAAAAGGTATGCGGGAGTAGTGCAATGCAAAACATTCCATAATTGATAATAATACATAAAAAAAAGTTGTTAAACATAAATACACAATAATAAAGAAAATAAATAAATCATAATAATAATGTAATAGTAAAAACTTTATTGCTTCTATTATTTATAAATGAATTGAAAGAATGGGATTTTTTAACGTTGAACTAGTCTTTCACATTGGCTGGCGACAAATTCTTGTTAAAATTATTATGACTTGTTTTTTGTTATAAATCGCAAAAAAATAAACTGATGTACCCTTGGAGTAACAATATATGGAGAGAGAGCTAATTACTTTTACCCAACCTATACAAACTTGCGATAAATCACTTTCTCCGGGTTTTTACGTCGTACACCATGAGAGAGAAAGAGACAACAAATATAATACACCGCGTCTATGTACTGTCATAATGATCTTGGGCTCCTGGGTCACTGCGGGACTCCGTTCACATTTTTTACTATGACACTAAACTTGACACAACTAAACGGTTTTTTAGGTTATATGCTATATTTTTGTTGATAACAATACCGTGAAAAAGTGGTTATACGAATAAACAAAAATATTATGTCGATATGTGATATAAATGTAAGTGTAAATACCCTAGCTTTAGTCTTAGCCATGCCCAAGTCCGCCAAGTCCGGTAAAAATCATCAAAAACTGACTACACTGCCTTGGATAGGTACCACTCTATATACTTTAAGGATGTACCCTAACGTTAATACATTTTTCTATCGATGTTCATGTTTTAATTTTTCGTTTATTATTGAGACAGGAAGAAATAACACAGAAGCCATGCTAAAACAAAACAAAGAATGATCATCTTTCTTTCTGTTCTATTCCCCTCCACTTTATTCCTTGTAACCTTTAATGAATATTATTACCCATTTCATGAAATACAAACATTACATAGTCGTATAAATTGAGTACCCTTAATGTGTTTAAGTCAAATAACTTAAATCAAAACATCTTATTCCAATATTGTTATCTAAATTGTTTTATCTCAAAGACTGTTATTTTGAACTATGGTATTGTGTTAGGAGTTTGACCACGCACATGATATTGATTGTGAGGGTATAAAAGCAGTGCTTATCAGTAAAATAGATCAAATTGTTCCAATTCAATATTCATCCCATCCCTGTGCAGTAACTCTGTTATTATGCACCCTAGTTGTTAGTGTTTAATTAGAGTAATTTATATTTAATGGAAATTAAATGATAACTTTGTATAAGACCAAAGATTTTATTTAAATTTTTATGATTATTATTATTTTTTTCTTATCTTCTCAGTTGACGTTTTGCCTCTTTTATTTCATATTATCTGTCTCTTTTTCTCTGTTCCTTTTTTTATTTTATTATTACTATTTATCAACTTTTTGTTTCTTACATTATTTTTTTACATTACCTACCTCACCAGGTCATTAGAACCTGTTCTGAGGTAGGTGACAGTGAGTACAAGTAGAATAATATTTAAAAAAAATGATGTTTTTTGTTACACAATGCCAGATGATACAACAGATACCAACCGTAAAACTCTCTTGATATTATATAAGATACATTGACAGTAGGTAAAGTTGCAAGGCACTAGATCCTATAATTAATGACAGTGGATACGATACAAATATACGTACATTTTAAATAAAAAATAAATAAATGGATAACTTTTATAGCGCCGTTTTTGTGGGAAAATCACATCAAGGGCGCTTAGGGGACATCGTAACAATCCTACAATTATTGATAGTGAATATATTACCTAAAGAAAAAACAAACAAAAAATGCCAATTTAAACGAGTATTATAATAATGGAGTTAAAAGAAAAACCTTTGGTTATAATTGAAATGTTATTCTTTTGTTTTCTTATCGTTCTCTTATTTTATTTTACATGGTGTTCTCCCTCTGTATGTACGAGTATATGTAACCACACACTTTGAATTTTTTGTTCAGTTTAATTTTGTACTCCAGTAATACTTAGACTAAGCGAAATCAGTCGCCCATAAAAATAAAAATAAAATCTCTTTTCTTTTACGAAGTTATTATTTCATTTTCATTAAATATGTCAAACCACAAAGTTATTGCTTTCTACGAAAATATAGTATTTCATATTATTTTCCACTATTCGTATTAAAAGGAAAACAGTGTTATAATATAATCATTCACGAAGTAAAAGCTCTCCTACACCCAAAGAATATTTTGTTGGTTGAATTAGCGATCCGTACATTTCAATCACCTTTCTCTTTTTCATGTAGGGTTTATTATATTATTTTTTATTGTTTACTATAGTATTTATCTTGATTCACAACTAAAGTTATTACTTATTACATACTATTTAAAACAAGTTTAATTACACTTTTACTAACTGAATTAATGTTTACCATGTACAAAATTGACTTAAAACGGGGTACTCCAGTAGGAACACTTGTTTGTAAGCTGTAAAAAAATACATATCGTCGCCGGAAAGGCAAAAGGGATGAAGCGCCGTTTCGGGAACCTTACACCAGAGCACTTGAAGGCTTTTTTGTTTGTTTTAGTAGTACCTAGGGATTTAAAAAAAGTCAACTCAATGCTCTCACTGAGTTACTTGAAGCGATAAAAAGCTAAAAAAACTCCCAAGTTTGTCGCTTCAGTCAAGCCTTCTCCCAAATGGTACATATATTTTTAGATGGCTGAATGTTTACAAAAGTCTTCAGAATCAAACGAGAGTCAGTGGGTTCGATGCAGAAAGAAAAACTGATCAAAGCTGCATATTTAACTCATTTTTGACCAAAGTGACGCTTCAACCCTTTCATATTTCCAGCGATTATGTATTTATTTATGGTTTTAAAGTTTATTTTGTACAACTCCATTTTAATTTTTAGGTTTTTTAATTTGATTTAAACAATAATTATTATTATTTAAATTTAAAAAAAAAAACAATTTGTAGTTAAAAGCTCTGCGATAATGCCATCAGAAGGCGAAACAGCTGTCACGCGTCATCGCAGAGCTTTTAACTACTAAATAAAATAAAAACCTAAAATAAAATAAAAATATTATGTATTAATTCCTAAGTAAAATATTCAGCATTAAATAACCAGAAACTGTAAAGATAATAATAACATAGAAATATGTATCATTTATGGTTTAGATCTTCGATTGAATATCAATGTAATACTTTTATGTGATTTTTTCTTTATTGTGCAAGGGAATTAACTTCAAAACATTGTGGATGTATTTTAACTTGAAAACAACACGTATTTTCGTAAGTTTAGTTCTCTCTGTGACACAATCCTACCACGCAAAGAATCTTCCATTTATCAGCCCACGGAGAACGCAGAGGTAATGGGCACTACGGGCGCCATGAGAACCATATGGTCGCATAATTTTTATGATCTACAAAATACACAGGGATTACTATTGCGAAACGAAAGAGCTGCGTAGACTAATTTATAATTTTAGAAATAGGCGTTTTATTCTGTTGCGTTGCCGCTGAGAGCTCCGTTGGGACCTCTTTTTCGAAACATGTATCGTTTGTGAGAAAGAGAGAGAGATTAAAACGGAGCTATTAGTTATATGCCTTTATCGTCAACTAGCTTTCCTACCTGGCGTAAAAACTTGTCTATTTTGCAGATTTGACAGATGCAGATTTTACGAAAATCCTTAGCTTATGATAAAAATTATGCTTGGAACTGAAAATTTCTACGTTGACCTGTAAATTTTCAACAAAAATAGATGTGTAAATTTCATAATACTAGTTGTAACTTATAGCCAGTAAAAAAATCACGGGATGTAACTTGACATGTCAAGAAAAAAATATTAGTTGCTTTAATCTTGCTACAATAATGTCTGCTAAAATACATTATAGGTGGGGATTTGAAAAGATTATTTTTAAAATCTGTCAATTTTCTGATCACATCCGTCAGTTCAAATTTTGAAATGTTTATACTCGTACGTACGTACGTACCGACTCACAAAGGAAATTATTTATAGGTTATAATTATTATCATCTCTATATAATTTTTTATAATTTTCAATTTTATTTCAAGGCTTGCAGTGTTGTTTTGAATAAAATGACACAGACTTTAGAAAATTGTTAACATGAGTCTAAAATCAATTGTTGACGTACCTACTCACAAATAAAATTATTTATAGGTTATAATTATTATCATCTCTATATTATTTACCTCAGCACTAAAAAAATATCCTAAACATCATTTTTTAAATTTTCAATATAAGTAATGTTACGAATGCTTTATCTGTTAATTCTATACTGGTAGTTAGGAAAATGTCTAAGATATCCAGTGAATGAAAATCTCAAACAGTTATCTTTTTAATTCTTTATGAAATGCATATCTTTTAACCTCTTCATGCATTCGACGCATGTAGAAAAACTGGCATTTATAGCACCCTTTCTATCATGCATGTGCATAGTAGTATTGCTTGTAAAAGAAAGCCGAAAGGTGTCTATTTTTAGGTGCTGCTCATCAGAAAGTAAATAAAAAAATGCATTCTGACTAGAAGTAGATACCTACACAGATTAATTCAGCATCTGGATCTAGATATCACGAGAATAATACTTGCTTCTGGTACATTTTCCAATAAACATCGACGTTAGCTTCGTATATCGATTCTAGTAAATAATCTATGAGATCTCGTATCTGTGCTAACTTCTGTGCTCCCGTTCGCTGTCTAATGTTCCTCCTGTCCTATTTTTGAGTCGTGAGTAAGCTAGTTTGCTCACCGGTGGCGGTGCTCGAAGTTGGCTGTGAGCCCAGTTAGTCCATCGTCCCTCCTGGCTCCTAACCCTCCCACTGCATTGGGCACCATGTCGGGCACCGCGTCGGGCACCGGGCACCGCGTCGGGCACCGGGCACCGGGCGCCGGTGTCAGTGTGCAATCCATGGGCCAATGTTTACTCGCCACAATGCATTCCATTTCGTACAGTTATTTAGGACAATGCACTGAATTAAGTAAATATCTGTTACTTGGCAATGCTTGCCATAAGTAATTGTATATTTTTAAATATGCATTTTCAAAGTGCATTATTTCACTGAGCACGCTAAATATGAATATCAAAAAAACTAGATTGATTAATGATGATTTCAAAGAATTTAAAATGCTATAAAAATAAAGCAAAAAATAAACTTACAAAATATATAAATAAAACAGATAAACTTTGTTTAAAACCACTTTTATTTTCAATCATTTTAATATTCTCTTAAAGATGGAAGGGTGCTTCCGAACGCGGTCGACAAAATATTGAAAATAAATGTGGTTTTAAACAAGGATTTTCCGTTTTATCAATAAGTATGGCAAGTCACAAAGTAAATGATTATTACAAATATGTCAGAAAAAAAAGAAATGTAACAATAATAATAATACTTTCTTAGTGACTTAATACATAACACCCTCCCCCCCTCCTTCCATACACACAAGCACAGGTTGTTTAGGGTACGTCATTAAAATGAAAATTAAAAATAATTAAATATATTTATTCATAAGCATAACGTTTTAATGTTTTAATTTAAGATATATTGCGCAGAAATTACGTTAGCTACATTATGACCATCGTAAATTTGTCCTAGGTACCTACTCCAAAGTTTTTTGGTGCAATACCAGTGGTACTTGAATATTTTTCATAGCGCCATTTTGTGAAATATCGCCCCAAGGTATACAATAACTCAGGTTAGATTAGAAACTTTGACATTCACACGGATTATACCAACAAAAACTGGTAAACATTGATGTCAAGGACTGAAAAAGCTGAAATACGGTGGTAGATACTCTCAGTATCGCCCTGGTGAAAGACCACCATTAAAAATCGAAACGTTGCTTGAAATGGCTTTAGAGTGACCAGATCTGAATAGCCAGATACTTCCCAACCTTCCACTTCCCCAACTTCTTCATTTTCCCAATTCCTCCAGCCTCACAGCATACCCCAATTGGGGTTGTCACAGTCTCACTGACTCCAGGCAGTTGAGACCTTGAAGTAACAATATATGGAGGGAGAGCTAATTATTTTTACCCAACCTATAAAAACTCGCGATTAATCACTTTCTTCGGGTTTCCACGTCGTACACCATGAGAGAAAAAGAGACGACAAATACAATACACCGCTTCTATGTACTGTAACGATGATCTTGGTCTCCTGGGTCACCGCGGGACTCCGCCCACATTTTTTATTATGCCACTAAACTTGACACAACTAAGCGGTTTTTAGGTTATATGCTATATTTTTGTTGATAAAGTGATTATACGAATAAATAAAAACATCATGTTGACATGTGATATGAATGGATGTTTGAATATCCTAGCCTTAGTCTTAGCCACGCCCAGGTCTGCGAGTCCGGCAAAAATCATAAAAAACTGACTACACTGCCTTGGATAGGTACCACTCTATGTACTCTAAGGGTCCAATACTTCCAAAGCGGCTTCCATGACCACTTGGAGTCGACTGTAGATCTGACCTTTATTTGGTTATCGTCGCATTCTTGGGTGAATTCTAGCATACTCGTTCCCAAATGTCGAGTTTAAAGTCAATATCCGTGCTAACTTGTCGTTTTATTAAATTCCTTTGAAAGTTGAGACTATGGGAGATTTTCGTCAAATGTGAAATACGATATATTAGTTATCAACATTTTGGGGTTTCAAACGATTTATTTTTCAATCTAACGATTCCCTTTCCTGATGAATTCTCTTCTGCAGTTTAAATTTGGATCGTCTGCAATATGTCTTATGACGCGCTTCTGAGAGTCACTATTCTCGAGCAAAAAGCAAACCGCGACCCACGACCGCGCGTTAGTTTATGACCCGAGATGTGGCGCGAGATGATATCACCGCTGCCGGTTTCACACTAAATCTATCTGACCGTGAATAACGTAATTGAACGGGTCGGACTTCGCGGCGAACGGCGCGAGTGGTGCATCGTTTGCTTCAATTGCGGATAGCTTTCGGCCTCGCGCGACAGATAAATCAGATCTCGTCATCTGAACTATCTTCTGCTATCTGTCATCACCCTGGCCATGAGCCAAATGGCGTCTGGAGATGGTCACATTTTGGCGCCTTTTGTGAAAAGAGCACAATAGGGATCTGCCACTGAGAATTCCGCTGTAACCTATATTTCAGCAACATTAACTAACTGACTGACCATCACGCCGTTTCTTCGTCACTCTGTTAACTCTGTCTCGGCACACACTCTTGGCTTAATTCACACTCATACATCGTCTCATACACACTCTTCTGTTATTCTGACTATTCACATGGCCCGAGTCAAGTATTTGATTCACTTGATCGTGTCATGTCGTCTTCAGGAGTACCCGACTTCTTCTTCCATTCACTTTCGCGTTATGTATTCTTTTCATACTCCTTTCTTCGTTCATTCGCTCTACATGCCCAAACATCGAATAGGATCAAGAAAGGCACGCTTAGATGGTTTGGGTATCTAGAGCGAATGAACTAAGAAAGGAGTGTGAATATAATATATGATGCGAATGTGAATGGAAGAAGAAGTCGGGTACGCCCGAGGAAGATATGGCATGATCAAGTGAATAAAATACTTGAATCGGGCCATGTGAAGAGTCCGAATAACAGAAGAGTGTGTATAATACGACGTATGAGTGTGAATTAAGCAAAGAGTGTTTGCCAAGACAGAGTTATATGGAGGTCCGTCCTTTCTGCCTACCCCTGCGGGGAAACGGCGCGATGGTTAGTTAGTTAGTTAAGATACTCTTAGTATCGCCGCGGTGAAAGATATAAATATATTAGTGACCAGATCTGAATAGCCAGATACTTTCCACCTTCCTATTCCCCATCTCACGCTCCTCCATACTACGTTCAGCCTCACTACATACCCCAATTATGGATACCAGAGTCTGACTGGCTTTAGACGGTTAAGAGCAGTTAAAAGTTTTTAAAAAACATTTTCACATCAAATAAATTTTGTTTCTACGAGTCTCCGAGTGTTTTGACCTTTCCCAAGCATCCCAAAGCTAAATGTGGGATTTTTTTACTCTTAAAAAGTCACAACCGCAAATACCGTAACGAAGCAATTAATGCTAATTAGAAAAACACTTTGGAAATAACCGTTCTAAAAGTGGACGCTTAGCTTATACATAGAATGGGGTGCGAGTTTCTACGACTGTTTGTCTGTCAACCGAAGCAACGAAAAACGAAGAACTAAGAAATAAACAATTCTCTCATTCCTATGAGTTCATTTTCCGGATGTTGATATACACGTGGACACATCATAGACAAGAGAAACACTAGTAGGCATTGTGTGGTCTAAATTAGCCAGTCAAGCTTCACAGGTTTAGCCAGACCCGATGCAAATGGAATAAGACTTGAACAAGTGTTATGTCCTCAGAGCAATAATATACAGGAGCGAGCGCTTCTGTAGTCAGTATTGATGATTTTTGCTTGGCTCAGGCGTGGCTGGGATTAAGGTTATTCATACATCCATTCATAGCACATGTCGATATAATGTTTTTGTTTATTTGTACAACCACTTTTTTAAAGTATTTTTATAATAAAAATATAGGATATAACCTAAAAAACCGTTTAGTTATGTCCTGTTATTTATTTATTTATTTACGTCCGTTATAGGCTTTTACATACATGTTAACATATTTATTAAAAAAAAAAAACAATTACATCATTAGTGCAAAAAATTGTGTAAAATAATAAAAAAGAGTATTGAATAGCAGATACAAAAATAACTAATAATATTTGATAAATAACAGGTTCAAAAATATTGTAAAAGAAAATAAAAAAAAAAAATATTAAGTAACAGGTTCAACTATTAGTTTAGCTCTACCAAATGACAACAACTGTACTAAATTAAACTTATAGTTTGATATTGACGTGTTAAATATATCAACGACATCGGAGTATATGTTTCTTAGATGCAACATTCGTCGCATAGGCGTGTTGAATTGTGAGATTGAAGCAGAATTGCTACAATAGTACGGTAGGTACTGCCGCATATCAATGTCGCATGTCAAAACGCAGTGGGCGGAGTCGCCGGAGACGCGGGAGACGGAGAACACGTTTACATACCGAATGGTGGTGCTATATTATGTGAGAAATTGTCTCGTCTCTTTCTCTTACGTTTTACGACGTAAAAACCTGCAGAAAGTGATTTATCGTAAATTCGTATAGGTTGGGTAAAAATATTTATATTTATTCTTGCTCTGAAGTTATACCTACATTCGGAATGCTTCTCTACAAACAAGTTTACAATGCAGTTTTCACAGAATGCCTTCTTCTCATATTAAAAATTAAATTGTTGTTTTGGTAATTCCTGAAAATCTGCCATAAATAATCGTTAACTCTGACCGGCTGTCGTAATAAACGTTTTTATTGTCGTTCGTACTGTGGATTGTTGATTGCAAATTCGTCCGGTGAGTTGGCCAAGGACGATGCAAGGTCGCTTTGGATTTGCCGAATGGTGTGCGCATCTATGCATGTGTAAAATAAGGTAATTAATGCACTCCGTAGGCGCTAACAGCTGTTTTTAGACAGATTCTGTAGAAACCAATTAGTAACGTAGTTAGATCATTATTCCTTTGTATTATTACCCACAGTGGTAATAAATTTGCAGCCATTTTCAAGGCGAAGAAAGATTATGAATAACTACTGTATTTTTATTAAAAGAATATCAACAATCTTCAAAGAACACGAAAAAAGATAATTAAAAAGATTAAGCTGTGACCGAAACTGGAATTGGAAACATCCCCACCATCCGGGCGTGGCGAAGAGTCTCAACTGCTCCCAACCGTCTATAGCATCCCCAATCGGGGTATGTTGTGAGGCTGAAGGTAGTGGGGAGGGTAGGTAAGGAGATGGGGAATAGGAAGGTTGGGAAGTAATATCTTGAAAACTGTTGATATTCTTATTTTACATGTTTGACCATATTTTTGGCAACCATTTTATAATCAATATTACAACAAAGCGTAAAGCCTTAAAAGTTTATTTTTACTAACTAACCTTCACGCCGTTTCGACTGCCATACAACTCTGTCTTGGCACAAACTCTTTGCTTTATTCACATTCATACATACTCTTCTGTTATTCTGACTCTCCACATGGCCCGACTCAAGTATTTTGTTCACTTGATCGTGCCATGTCTTCCTCGGATGTTCCCGACTTCTTCTTCCATTCACTTTCGCACCATTTATTCTTTTCACACTCCTCTCTTCGTTACTTGTTTACTTTATTTCTTCCACATTGCATTAAAATACGCCTTGAACGTAAAACTTCTTGTTATTGCAATAATGTATTAGAACGATGACTGTTAGGCTACGGCGTTTCTAGCAATGAATTATGAGAATATCGTAAATCTGGACCACTGCTCCCCGCTGGTACGCGCTGCTCTGGATGCTGTGTGCGTGCAGGGCAACTGCGTGGATTGAATGCAAGATGTAAATAAACACATCCATTCCTGAGAGAGTTCGCAGCATCCGCCAGATGTGCCGGAGAGCTGACAGATCCCCGCCTCCAGAGAGACGCTCGTTTTACTAAAATTCGTACCAAGCGGACTGTTTTTTGGTTTGAATGAAAGCGAAGACTAACAAACTATCGGTTCAGGGTTCTAGTCTCAATAGGGTTTCTTATTGCCTAGGTCTGGGGACAAGTCACTGACCAGCCTAATGCATCAAAGGGTGCACATCAATAATGTATTTATTTTTCACATTAATTATAATAATATCAGATTAAATCAACCCCTCCTTCCTCGGGACAAAGTTTAAGTCAGTTAAAACCGGTTGTAAGTGGTTAAAACAAAGCATTTGCTATAAATATTATCTAATTATGGCAAGCCACAATCTAACATTATGAATAATTAGTTTTGTGTGTTTGGTTATTACGTTATTACTTATGATCATTACTTAGCTAACGTAATCTAACCAAAATGACATTTATACGTGCTAAATAAGATAGGTATATTGATTGAAATATTGCAAGTTTTATGTTAAGTTCTTTAATTATATATAAATATATTATTTTTTCAATATATATATTTTTTTAAATATATTTTTATAGAAAGCAATCACTTTGTGGTTTTACATATTTAATGAAAATGAAATAATAACTTTTTAAAAGATTAATTTTGCACCTTGATGATGCTTAGGCTAAGCGAAACCAATCGGTCATAAAAATAAAAATAAAATCTGTGGTCTTGTGCAAAGTTATTATTTTATTTTTGTACAAAAGTTTTTTTTTAAATAATATTAAATAATAATATGTAATAATAATATTTAATAATAATAATATTTAATAATAATATTTGGATAATTTGTATAGCGCTATTTTTGTGAAAATCACCTCACACAGTACAAATACCATATGCCAACCGGTTTCGCCACAACCGCGCCTTTGATTATAGATATCGTCGCCGGAAAGGCAAAAGGGCTGAAGCGCCACTTTGGGAAGTTTACACCAGATCACTGTAAAGATTTTTTTGTTTTACAATAAACTTCAACAAGTAACTCAATGCTCTCACTGAATTACCTGAAGCGACAAAAAGCTAAAAATGTCCAGCCTTATCCCAAATAGTAAATATATTTTAGATAGCTGAAGGGCCACAAAAGTCTTCAGAATCAAACGAGAGTCAGAGCATTCTATGCAGAAAAAAACTAATCAAAACTGATATTCAACTCAATTTTGACCAAAGTGTCGCTTAAGCCCTTTTATCTTTCCAGCGACGATATTTATGATTAGGTGAATTTAATTTAAAGTTTTCTGAAGCTATGTGATTCACTGTAAAGCCTCCTTGTGGAGTTTTTTTTCGACACGGGTATATAAAAAATATCGTATTCGATATTTAAAGTTTATTATGATATAAAAAAACTACAGTTTCTGAAAACTTATTTAAAACGATTAATGCTCACGGCGGCAATGCCTCAGTCAAAGCAATAAAAGTCCAGTCCTTGGAATTCGTTAAATTCAGATTATCGTGGTGTTAATACGTTATAGGCAGGGTAAGGCACCGCTACCAAAATGGAAAAAAAAACAAATAAAAATATTTCAGAAAAAACAATGTTTCAGATTCTCGAACCTTCTTGTTAAGCCACTTTTGTTGTAAATTTTTGAAAAATAGGAAGGTAGAAATAGTACAGGAAGATCTCGAATGTTCTGGACTAATTTAATTGATCAATTGTTGTCAGGAATCAATGTTCTTCGTTTCATCATCACCTTTCTGGAGTCTACCTTTGACCATGGACCTCTCTCAAATGTTACTAGTTAACTAACTAACCACCACGCCTTTGTCTTGGCACACACCCCTTGCTTCAATCACATTCATAAATCGTCTTCTACATAATCTTCCCGTTATTTTGACTCTTGACATGGCCCGACTCAAGTATTTAATTAACTTCATCGTGCCATGTTTTCCCTCAAGGGCGCTGTACCTTAATTTCTACTTAATTTAATTTTACCATCCATTTTTAATTCTTAGTTTAAAATTTTCTTCTCGGGCGTCCCCGACTTCTTTTACCGTTCATTTTCGCGACAAATTTTCTTCTCATACTCCTTTTTTCGTTTATTCACTCTACATGCCCAAACCATCTAAGCGTCTCTTTCTTAATCCTATTCACTACGCTTACATCAGTCATTGATTTTTTTTCCGGATAACCATATTTTTAACACGGCCATTCGTGGACGGACGGACATACAGGGACGCTTAGATGGTTTGGGCATGTAGAGCGAATTAACGAAGAAAGGAGTGTGAAAAGAATATACGATTCGAAAGTGAATGGAAGAAGAAGTCGAGGACGTCCGAGAAAGACATGGCACGATCAAGTAAATCAAATACTTGAATCGGGTTATGTGAAGAGTCAGAATAACAGAAGAGTATCTATGAGACGATGTATGAATGTGAATGAAGCAAGGAGGGTGTGCCAAGCAGAGTTATATGGCAGTCCGTCCTATCTGCCTACTCTTGCTGAGAAAAGGTGTGATGGTTAGTTAGTTAGTTTATATTTTTAATACGGTCATACATGGTTTTACCGCACATACGCTTCAGGGATCTCATTTCTACAGCATTCAGTCTGATTTCATCCTTCCTCCGCCAGTTCCATGCATCACTGCCATACATCAGGGTTGGTATGAGCACCCCATTATGACCTGCTAGCTTCGTTTCTTTGGACAATTTCTCATTTGCGTCAACAGCGTTCAGTCCTCCATTAATGGAGTTCTCCAATGTTTATGGCTCTCACCTTTCCGAAGCTGCAAGTTCTCTCCGAGGATCACTTTATTCATCAGTCGATCTCCATTATTTATTAAAATGAATAAGTTGAAAGATTTCATCGCAGCATCTTCTAAAAATCCGTATATCCGGTAACCCTACGAAGGCCCGAATGGTCAGTTGCCTGCAAGTTTGTCGGTGCGCCGATTCCAGGAAGGGGGCGTCGGTCCCTTTGAGGCGGCGGGTCTCCCGACTTCCCCGGCTGTTTATCGGAACTGGATGTAAACAGATTTATCCCCGCGCACACAGCATCCCGAAAACCAACTAACCAACCGGTGTGGAGCTCAGACACGAGCCAACTGCTATATTGGTAACACATGTCATCTTTCGTTTTGCTTCTTCCCAAGGGTATCAATTCATACATCGAAGAAACAGGGTTTTTTCGTAGGACTCGACCGAAGATTCTTTAAAACTTTTGAAACGGAAACGTTGCTTGAAACGATTTATTTATGTTCGTTGACTAGATCTGAAAATTCGAATACTTATTCTAATTTAATTAATTAAAAATAATATATGGTATATTTGTGGCACGTTCCAGAGTGGTAGATACTCTATGTATCGCCCTGGTGAAAGACCACCATTCAGAATCGAAACGCTGCTTCAAATGGCTTTAGCCGTGTTTGGTGACCAGATCTGAATATCCAGGAACTTTCCGACCTTTCTATTCCCCATATCCTTCCCATCCCCACCACCTTCAGCCTCGCAACATACCTCAATTGGGAATGCCATGGTCCCAATGGCTTCCGACGGTTGGGAGGGACTCTTAATAATAATACGTAACCTTAGAGTATACTAGAGATAGCCCAAGCCAAGGCAGTGAAGTCAGTTTTGGACTTGTTTTTGATGATTTTAACATGACTCGGCGCAAATGGGCGTGGCTAAGACTAAGGCTACGGTATTTATACATCAATTCATATCACATATCGACATAATGTTTTTGTGTATTCGTATAGCCACTTTTTCACAGTATTTTTATCAACAAAAATATAGCATCTAACCTAAAAAACCGTTTAGTTGTGTCAAGTTTAGTGGAAAAATAAAAAATGTGGGCGGAGTCCCGCCGTTAACCAGCGAAGATAGCCAGCTTAAGATCATTGTGACAGTATATAGAAGCTGTCCAAGAAATTTGTTGTCTCTTTCTCTCTCATGGTGTACGATGTAAAAACTCGGAAAAAGTGATTTATTACAATTTCGGATGGGTTGGGTAAAACAAATTAGCTATCCCTCCATATATTGTTAATTCAAGTACGTAACCTTACGCTTCCCCTTTACCTTCCTCTCCCCCACATTCAGCCTCACCAAACTCCTCAAATACAGATACCGTAGTTCCATTTGCTCCGGACAGTTGAAACTCTAATACGGTATATAAAAAAAAAACATTTTTTTTTTATAAACATATTACTTAGTTCCTTAGAGTCTATAGATTGGTATCTATCCAAGGCAGTGTAGTCAGTTTTTGATGATTTTTACCGGACTCGACGAACCTGGGCGTGGCTCAGATTAAGGCTAGGATATTTATACATCCATTCATAGCACATATCGACATAATGTTTTTGTTTATTGGTAAAACAACTTTTTCACAATATTGTTATCAACAAAAATAAGCATACAATCTAAAAAACAGTTTAGTTGTGTCAAGTTTAGTGGCATAATAAAAAATGTGGGCGGAGTTCCGCGGTGATCCAGGAGCCCAAGATCATCGTGACAGTACACAGAAGCGGTGTATTATATTTGTTGTCTCTTTCTCTTTCATGGTGGACGACGTAAAAACCCGGAGAAAGTGATTTATCGCAAGTTTGTATAGGTTGGGTAAAAATGATTAGCTCTCTCTCCCACTCTCTGATGGATAATGCACAGAGGAAGGTTGGGAAGACCTATCGAATCAAATCTGCTCAATGAATATCTAACGTCTAAAGCCATTTAAAGCAAACTTTCAATTTGGAAAAATGATCTTTGTTTGTGAGTAATTTCTAGGCTGGGCAATATTTGTGCGAATTAATCAATCAAAATCATTTAGTTCAAATATAACAATTATAATTTTACACGTAGGTGCTTAAAACGCTTGTAGATACATGAATTTTGATAATAAAAACGTTATTTTTTCTAATTTTGAAACTGTTAATTCGTGGTGGAAATCCATTTTAATGATTTTAATGGTACCAAATTTTAACTTTATTCCACTATTTTTTATTTAATACCTGACCGGTTTCACCCTTTGACGGGCATCTTCAGACTGGTACAATTTTACATGAGTCTATGAAATGTATACCGACCTAACAGTATATTTTCCATTGACTTACTTAAAATTGTACCAGTCTGAAGATGCCCGTCATAAGGTTAAACCGGTCAGGTCAAAAAACTTCCAGAAAGTTAAAAGTCCTTTGTAAACATTGAGTAAAAAATGCTAAATAATATATTACAGATTCGTAATTCGTAAACATATGTATTTTTTATTAGTTTTTAGATATTTAGTGATTACTCACAAACTTATGCATTAGCTATAGAGTAGTATTATATCGATCACAAGAGCCCAATATTATTTTACGCGAGCTAATAAATGCATGGAATATCGACAGCATTTAAAAGGGCACTTGAAAGGGTCCACGGAAAACCAATATAACGACTTGTGTTTGTGTCAGCATACTGCTAACAGATGTGCTCATTCCCAACAACCCTTACTAGCAGTTACATGTTTACAATATCTTTATTTCAACAATAATTATGTGAGAAAATATTCATGCTTGTTTTCGGGACATACCACGACTTTTTCAACACACCAAAAATAAACCAGAATTTTGTAGCTACCTAGTATTAATAATAATAATATTTGAATAATGTGTATAGCGCCGTTTTTGTGAAAAACCACCACAAGGGCGTTATTACCTATATACTCGTATACATACATTTTGAACGCTGTTGGCGCAAATAAAAAAAAATGACCAAATAAGCGAAGCTAGCAGTCCACAATGTAGTGCTTATACCAACCCTGATGTATGGCAGTGAGGCATGGAACTGGCAGAGGAAGGATGAAATGAGATTGAATGCTGTAGAAATGAAATCCCTGTGGCGTATTTGCTGTAAAACTATGCATGACCGTGTTAAAAATGTTGATATCCGGATAGAATGCAAGGCTGATGTAAGCGTAATGAATAGAATAAAAAAGGAACGCTTAGATGGTTTGGGCATGTAAAAAGAATGAACGAAGCATTGAGGTATATAAAGAATGGAAGAAGAAGTCGGGGACGCCCGAGGAAGACATCATACGACCAAGTGAATCAAATAAATCAAGTGACCGGTCGGTAGCTGAGTGGACAAACGCGTCGGATTCCCACCCGGACGTCGTGGGTTCAATTCCTCTGCTGGCTTAGTCCTACATCATTGCACAAGCAACATCTTCCGCTTATTATGATGGTAGTAGGAGTTTTTCAAATGTTGTCAAGTTATTCGTAACCCGGGAATGTTTGTCTGTCTTTAAAAAAAAAAAAAATACTTGAGTTGGGCCATGTGAATAGTCAGAATAACCGTACGGGACGATGTATGAATGTGAATGAAGTAATGAGTGTGTGATAAGACAGAGTAGTATGACGGTCTGTTCTCTCTATCCACCCCCGCGGGGAAAGGGTGGGATGGTTAGTCAGTTAGTTAATAATTTACATTTTGCGTAAGCCTTGTAATAGCAAATACGAAATTTCAAATTTATGTTTTAATTGGAGAAAGCATAGTGTTGCTCTAAATTAATTATAAATACGTTTGCTGACAAATGTTAGCCATTGACCTGAATTCAAACATATGTTATTTAATTAAAAATACATTGAAATGCGACATGAATTTTTCTATTTTCCCAAACAAGGACGGTTGAAAGAAGAACAGATGTGGCCAAAAAATCTTCTATCGTTAGGAAGAATGGCAACGAATCTATCATTTGAAAAAAAAAGTACTTTATTAACGACATCTAATGACTAATTGCACTAACGGGGCGCACCTTGTAACTTAAAAAACTTCGGAAACATGTTTGTAAAGACAATATTGGCAAATCACAGTTGGAACGAATATTTATCATACATATAAACATATTGCTTTTTGAGGCTTACTTTCAAATCGGCATAGGTATATATCTATCTCGTTTGCTATTCATTTGCTTTTATTTAACTTTTATTTAATTGCCTAACTATCGTTAAATTATACTTATTGAAAAAACACTGTTTATTTTATTTTTTATTAATTTATTTATTTTATTTTGCAAAAAGAGTTTTATACTAATACATTGCAAAAGCGATAAAAAAACACAAACAAGTTAATCATAATTATACAAAGATAAAGGTAAAAATAGTAGATAGTAAAGTTGAACTGAATAGAAAAATATCCAAATTTCCTGCGAGGCAGTTAATTAACCTAGTAAGTCTTCCATGGGCATCGCCATTGGTAAGTTAGTTCTGAACCTCGAAAGAACCAGACGCCTGTGTTGGCGGCCTCGCGTGTAATTATCAGGGACATAGAATCCAATTTCAGCTGGGATGTCAGGTATTAATAATTGACCGTGCAAGAGTTTATGAGCTAAAAGCAGTAATGCTTTATCCATGTATGTATGTGTTGGCAGGCATACTGTTATGTACTTAAAAAAAATAAAATAAATCCAGAGGATTGTCAATTCCGCATATTTATAAAATACTCTGTTCAGAAAGTTGCTGGTGACGAAGAAACATAAAATAAATTCTCGACAATTGTCGTAGAAAGACTAGTAAATAAATACATTATTACATTGATAATCCTTCAAGTAGGTGGTTGACACAAGAACCATCTCGCAAAGTGCTTGAATCATCTTGTGGAGTGTGTGGTGCCTGTCTGCCCCACGCCCGGGTCATAAGTGTCTCTCCCTCGGGTCATCTTCAGACAAACACATTGACAAATGTATCCATTTGCTGATCGGGAACTATACGACGTGCGACATGTTCTTTATTGTTTCACGAGAAAGGCCGCATTATATGGTCAACACGGTTCAATGCTTCATTTTTGTCAAGACATTAGGGTCTTGCTTTAACCGATAGGCGGATTAGTAATTAACTTAATTAAAGCCCAATAATCATATATTCTCAGTTCGTAACTAGACTGCCATAAGTTGAAAATTGGGTGTTTTTGGTTAAATACTTCTTTGACACTAATTAACACCTAGCAAATTCCACAACTCAAACTATCGTGGATATCATATTTCTATAAACAAATTCATGTCTTTTTATGGTAATTTTTTGTTGTTGTTTGACTTCTGCAACTATCACCTTAAAGCTCTAAACATTAGATAACATTATGAGCTGCAAAATAATATGAATTTCTCGATTCGTGTTCACATATCGATATACATCAATATACATAGTGAAGACACAAAACTTCGTCAAGTCAATTATCTTATTTCAAGTTTTTGTGTTTAATTTTTAGAACTCCATTTTTTTAAATAATTTAATTAAATAAAATTCAATATTATTATTATAAAGTTCTGCTAGATTTATTATAGTTTTTATTTATTTACAGTGACAGCTGTTTTGGTCATTATCGCACTGTAGTTATGTCACATACCTTACTTATATGATTTTAGTTTCTTGTTTAATTTCGGTAAAAACCGAATTATTTTGAAATACTTATCTGTTTTCGAGAAGAGAATTTCAAGTATTTACCTATTCATTAGTACTCTTGTTATGTTTTATTTGGGATTAAAATGTTCCAGGTACATTATATATAGGTACTTCGTCCATAATATCTGACCTTATCTCCCTTTTTTCAGGCCTGCGCTCCTCGCTACGTGACCTACTCCTGGAAGAATGCGCGCAGAGATCCAGTGGGCACCTGCTTCGTGTCCAGGAATGGCTTCACCGAAAACCTGGAGTACTCTCCCTGCAGAACCAGTAAGTTGCCAACAGTATACAGTAACCCCTCCTATATCCTACCTCCTTCTCTCTCCACTTTTTTCAACCTCACAACAACTCCAAATTGAGGATGCCATAATTTTACTGGGTCCTCTCTCTATTGCCTCATAGCCATCTCTTTCCATTTTCCATTAATACTCAAATGATTTTATTTGTTTATTAACTTAGATTACTTAAGTACCTTATGCAGGATAAAATTAAGTAGGTCGTTCTTTTTAACAACTGGGCCAGCCCCTTAGTTCAGATTTAGTCTGCCGATTACTGATGTCTTTCTAAGGCACAAACTGGAACGATTTCCGCTGATTTACGAGGAACTTCGTGGCTTCTGTCGGGAGACGTAAACTCCAAACTATTTACATAAATTATATCCTATTTCAAAACGGACCGGACTTATATAAATCGCAAAGAATTTAACAAATATGATACTGTTTATGTAACGACTATCATAAAATCTGAGAAGAGTAGGAAATAAAATGATTCTAATTAGATCATCCTTGTGTTGCTTCATAGCAATATCGGAATATGTTGTTGGTCACCCACTGGAATGTTACAATAAATATTGTTTTCTGGTTTAATGGGTAATCTGTGAACTGATTTGAGTATATGTAAACATTATTCATGGACATATTTTTCCAACTTGGAATGCTCATTAAAAGGTTGTCTGTCAATACTTTTTAGGCTTTTGGCCTTAACATCTCGATGCCACCATGATGATCTTCAACATTTATCAATAAATAATTAAATAGATTGCTAAGTGACGTAAGAAATTTCAGTAATAAATAAATGAGAAAGAGTAGAGGACTTAAAATACTGCCTTGAGGAATTCCATCATTAATTTCTTCACTGTCTCCGTTGCATTTATTTATTTTGATTAGTAATTCTATTATCAATATAGGTTGTAATTACCGTTCTTCGCATGTTTGTTGACGCTATATTTTAATTTCCAATTGAGTACCTTCTTAATTGTGCGAAAAGATTTTTAAACGTAGTCACTTTTATTACTTTTATGGAATATTTTACACAATTATTGCGAAGTAGAAAATAGCCAACAATTATTAGCTAGGCACATTTTTTTCAAGTTTACCGAATGTGTGGTTAGGGTTCGATAAGTTTAAGAATGTTTTTGTTATGGCGGAATCGTGACATTTCCCTGAGAAGTTTACCCTATTATATCCTCTTCAACCATAAAATGTCAATGCAAAGGAAACTATTGAGGCGTTTTATTTTGTAGTACATTGCAAGATAATCAACGGGACGTGAACACTAACTCCCCAAGTTTACATAATACCTCGCGCATAATGCATTGGCATTACAAATGCCATCTTCAGGGAATCAACATGCACGTGTGGGGTGCATATTTACCCCGCCTTTACTGATAGATAATAATAAAAATAAATTGATTGTTCATTTGAAAGTATGATCTTTATTATTATTGGTTAGTGAATTCAGAAAAAACCGTGGTTATTTAAACATCTAAGATGTTCTTTGATTCTAATATTGACATTACAGGTTGTTTTACCAATATAAAAATCAGAACAATGATTACAAACCAATTTATAAATTCCCGAGTGAATTAGTTTATCACCTTTATTTTTAGTATTGATTCGAAATTTACCCAGATAATTGTTTGTATAAATGCCGGTCGTATTTAGGGAGGAAGGTGTTTTGCGCTGGAGAAAGAAAAATTATTGATAAATAAAACACGACGCCATTGGTACCCAAGGTTAATATCATTGTTATTATTATGCTGATAAGTAAACAAGAAGTTATGTGTAGCAACTTGTTTTTGTTTCCTACTTAAGATTAATTCAATGAAGTTAAAATAATATCCATTATTTGTCGCTATTTTTTTTAAAATGAAAGTTAGTTCATTGGAAAAAAATGTGTTAAATAATGGTATCGTGACCAAACGATGGACCATTAAATCAAAAGCAGAGTGCTCATGTGAAATTGTATGATTAGAATTATTTAAAATTATTAGTAAAATGATAAAAGTAAATTGTCCAAAGAAGCGAAGCTAGCAGTCCACAATGGAGTGCTTATACCAACCCTGATGTATGGCAGTGAGGCATGGAACTGGCAGAGGAAGGATGAAAGTAGACTGAATGCTGTGGAAATGAGATCTTTGAGACGGATAAAAACCATGTATGACCGTATTACAAATGTGGATATCCGGAAAGAATGCAAGGCTGATGTGAGCGTAATGGATAGGATTAAGAAAGGGACGCTTAGATGGTTTGGGCATGTAGAGCGAATGAACGAAGAAAGGAGTGTGAAAAGAATATATGATGCGAAAGTGAATGGAAGAAGAAGTCGAGGACGCCCGAGAAAGACATGGCACGATCAAGTAAATCAAACACTTGAATCGGGTCGTGTGAAGAGTCAGAATATGAATGAGACGATGTATGAATGTAAATGAAGCAAGAAGTGTGTGCCAAGACAGAGTTGTATGGCGGTCCGTCCTCTCTGCCTACCCTTGCGGGGAAACGGCGTGATGGTTAGTTAGTTAGTTTATAAAAGGAAACTAAGAAATCTGATCCAAAATGAATATGCCTTACTTCACAAGCAAGAACTTATATTTGGAAACTTGTGACTATTGACTTACAATTAATTATTTAAAAACTCAGTTTTATTGAAATTTTGTATCTAATTGATAACTTATGACATACTCTACTTATTTCTTATATTTTACGACTAGAGCTAAAATTCGTGCTTAAGTACCTAATTATAATCATCTCTTGAAAAAATAATTACCATAACCCGAACGGGTAGGTTCCTACGTTAGTTACCTACGATAATATAATAATATGTTTCGTTTGTGAAATTGTTTATTTCTTTTAGGAAACTGGGGATACCACAGACAAGGATCTTGTCAAGCTGGCCTGGGAGCATCTATTTCTAAGGTAAATCAACTTTTTTTCAAACATAATTATTTTGCATAGGTAAGGATATAATTTTTACTTTATTTGATTTTATAAAAGAAATAATGGCCATTTGTCTTGTTGCATCCGAAACTACGATAAAAATACTGAATGTGTTTTCAGCTTCAGATGAATTTGGTAAAAAGTGGACTGTAAAACGATAAACTATACTACTTGATGGAAGAGTCTAATTATGGATGTGGATATATTATGGAATGAAGGAAGTAGGAAACCAATTCACTCACCGATGAAGCTGAAGTTCTCGATTATTCTTACACATTGTATTATTAACAAACACCAAAACAAACAACAACAAAAAACGCTTAATTTAATATCACTTGAAGAACAACAACAAACCGAACGATCAAACGAGACACCAACGAACGAACACGTTTTTTCACATAACTCTCTTTTTCGATTGTCACTTGTTTTGAAACTCGGTGTTGTTGAATACGGATATCGAATATGATGAAATGGTTGGATAAGATAGGAACTGGATGAAAAACAAGAGGGTAATAACCTAAAATATTATCTCTTTGAAATCCAACAAGTATGAAATAATAATATTTTCAATAATTCTAAAAATGAAAACAAAAAAAATCCAAATTATACCGCACAACAGTCTCAACTGTCCGGAGTCAGTGAGACTATAGCATTCCCAAGTGGGGTATATTGTGAGGCCGAACGCAGTGGAGAAGGGAAGGAGATGAGTAAGAGGAAGGTTTTGAAGTATCTAGCTATTCGGTCTGGTCACCAAACACGGCTAAAGTCATTTCAAGCAACGTTTTGATTCTGAACGGTGGTCATTCACCAGGGCGATACTGAGAGTATCTATCAATTTGAATATCTGATGATTTGCTATATCGTCGCTGGAAAGGTAAAAGGGCTTAAGTGACACTTTGGTCAAAATTGAGAAAAATATGCCGCATTAAAAAGGTGAAAGGGCGATTCAGCCCTTTTGCTTTTCCGGCGACGATATTTTTATCCACTGTAAACTACAATACAAATTTAGGCCATTTATCTACAAAAAAATCATATCTGTAATAACTTGAATGTTGTCGCATTCATATAAATATGAAATATGAAATAACAATATAAAATAAAAATGTATGTAAAAATCAGATAAATTCTAAGTTATTATGATATAGTGATTGTGTCCTGCCAGAAGTGACCTGCCAGGTAAGTATGTTGCAGTATATTTATATAAACTAGGAATTAATATTAAATAGAAATTAAGATTTGTACAGCGCCCTTGAGGCGATTTTTCACAAAAACGGCGCTGTGCAAATTATCAGAATATTATTATTATACATATCTCCATGGTTTGATGAACTTTACAAAAAATGACTACATAGCTGTCGCGTTATAACAATTTATGACTGTCAATGCAGCGTCGATGTTTTAATGATAATGTATTCGCATGGGTGGCGCCTCGCAACTTGCACGTATTTGCAAACAACTGGTGTCACGTCCGCACCCAATAATGCATTAAATTAATTGCTGTAATGCACCAATTATTATATGCATTTATGTTTACGAGTTCGACGATTGGATAAGTGATTCCGATAATATAAAATTACCACACTCTATTAAACGGAGTGCAGTGCGTACAGACATTATTTAATTCGACTACCAATTATGTTTTCAATGTTCTAAGTTTTTAGTTCAAATAAGTATAAAAAAGGTAATGCTTTCAAGCTGTATTGAAAGAATGAATGTAAATGAAGCAGGGAATGTCTGCCAAGACAGTTGTATGGCGATCCATAATATCTGCCTACTCCTGCAGAAGACAGCGTGAATGTAAGTTAGTTGGTGCATTTCGAACGTTAGTTAAGTTCATTCATTTCAAAACATCTATTAAAAGAATTTACATTAAATAATCATTTTTTTGTATTTTGTTTTAAAATCAAACCAATTATAATGCAAATATATCTTGCATGTTTTTTTACATGTACAAACTAGAAAAAATACTAATTTAACTTACTAACCATCACCCCGTTTCCCCGTACGGGTAAGCAGAGAGGACGACCCGCCATACAACTCTGTCTTGGCACACACTCCTTCATTGACATTCATACATAATCTTCTGTTATTTTGACTCTTCACACGGCCCGATTCAAGTATTTGATTCACTTGATCGTGCCATATCTTCCTCGGGCGTCCCCGACTTCTTCTTCCATTCACTTTCGCATATATATTCTTTTCGCACTCCTTTCATTGTTCATTCTCTCTACATGCCCAAACCATCTAAGCGTCCTTTCTTTATCCTTTCTTTACGTTTACATCAGCCTTGCATTCTTTTCGGATATCCACATTTTTAATACAGTCACACATGGTTTTACGCACACACGCCTCGGGGATCTCATTTCTACAGCATTCAGTTTTCTTTCATCATTCCTCTGCCATTTCCATGCCTCACTGCCATACATCAGGGTTGGTATAGGCACTCCATTGTGGACTGCTAGCTTCACTTCATATATTCTTCTCACACATGCCCAAACCATTTAAGCGTCCCTTTCTTGATCGCATTAATTACGCTTACATCAGCCTTGAATTCCTTCCGGAGTAACAGTAACATGTGTCGTATATATTGTGAAAAAGAGGAAGAGGTTTCAATGGATCTATCAGCAGTATTTCTACACCTTTATTCATTTTGCAAACTGTATTGTAATATATTTTATATTCACACATATTTGAATTTGTCATTTTTTTTTTGCGCCAACAGCGTTTGGTTCTCCATTAATGGAGTTTATATAGTGTAATTTTAATTACATAACCCATCAAAGGCGCTAATAAGGGCGAAGTCATGAACCATACAACTAGTTCAAACTAACACGGAATACGTTCGTCATTTTAATGTCCTAAGCTACAAGATTGTGTACTTAATTTAACTTCTCTCGAAGTCTTTTTCCTGTAATTTGAAAGATCCTGTGGAACTTGGTCATAAACTCTGCACTCAATAAGTTACAGCGACCCGGCCGGTCGCAAAATGAATTTAAAACTGGTCTATTCTGAGAAGCAGCAGTGTTTTACCGGGAATGGGACACGTGGACACGTGGTGACGTGAATGTTGTGGTCCACCGGGATCTCGCCTGCAGCATCCGACCCCGCGTGGCACACGTGCGCTGCACACGATGATCCTATAATTTTATTTGTAACGCCGGGAGCGATTTGCTTTAATGTTTATGATCACACCTCCAACCCGAGGCTGTAAAAAACGACTGATGAACGATGACGAATACGATGACTCCTCTCCTAGATGTTTCGGTACTCAGATAAAAGGCGCTAAACAAAAAAACTAAGAACTCCATAATCAAGATGTAACAAGCCCAAAAGAATCAAGAAAATTTTTCTGACTCTCATTCCTTAAATTCATTAGAAGATTATCACCACTATCTGTTCTTCACTACGACAAATTAAAAATACCTCTGATATACTTTATTTTAAATTTGCTCTCATGCCCTAAAAATGAAAAAATAATTATAAAATTAAAAAAAAATATTTTTTTCAATCACCCAAATTTTAAGTTATTATGATATGGTGATTCTGTCCTGCCAGAAGTAACCTGCCAGGTTAGTATGTTGCTGTATATTTATATAAACTAAGAATTAATATTAAGTAGAAATTAAGATTCGTACAGCGCCCTTGAGGTGATGTTTCACAAAAACGGCGCTATACAAATTATCCAAATATTATTATTAATTTTATTACAGTCCGAAAATCTTTTAAAATACTTATCACGTCTATAAACAAATTTAGATTTTTTTATCGCATACCTGGACCCAGTGGAACCATGGTATCTCCAATTTGGAGTATGTTATGAGCTCACAGCCAAAAATATATGGAGAGAAAGCTAAACATTTTTACCCAACCTAAATTTACGATAAATCACTTTCTCCGGGTTTTTAGGTCGTAAACCGGGAGAGAGGAAGAGATAAGACAAGTTCTCTCACAATATAGCTCCGCTTTTAGGTATGTAAGCATGTTCTTCGTCTCCCGCGTCTCCCGTGACTCCGCCCACTACGTTTTGTTATGCGACATAACAGGACAGAACTCAACGGTTTTTTAGGTTATATCCTACATTTTTGTTTATAACAATACTGTGAAAAAGTGGTTTAACGAATAAACAAAAACATTATGCCGACATGTGCTATGAATTAATGTTTCAATACCATAGCCATAGCCACGCCCCAGTCTGGAAAAAATCATCAATACTGACTACACTAGCGCTCCCTCCTGGTATATTATTACTACATTCTGAATGGTTTCCTCAACAGGGTGATACTGAGAATATCTTCCACTTTAGTTCCTTCATTTATTTCTACTATTACCCTCATGTAGTGAAAGGATGGTATAGGAAAACAAATTGTACTGAATTCATTTTTTAAATAACATATTTTATATTCAAAAATAATAAAGCAAAATAAGAAAATTAATTCGCCTAAAACATATATTCTTAAATATTAATTATTGAAATAATATCAATAATCTTTAACATAAATATGAAACAGATGAAAAATAACGGTCGCGACCGAGACTCGATCTCGGAACCTCTACTCTATCCGGGTGTAACGCTTCTGCCAATTATTGTGTTGGTTCAAATAACATGGTAAATAAACTAATATGTAAATGGTTATTATTCAATTTTAATACAATTATATTTTTACAGTAGGTAAGCACAACACTGATTTTTATATACACTCATTCTTCCTTCACCTTTCACACTTTCAGGCATCTCATCATCGAATATATTTAAATTTAATTAATGATTATTAGAATTTACATGACTCTGCATTCATATATACAAATGCTCTCATAACATTTCTGACATCATTTGATTTAAACAGATAATTGAACTGAGTCACTAAGCCAACACTAGTTTGTCATTTTTTATCACTTTTTAACATCTTGAATGTTTGACAAACCGCAAAAAAAATAAACGAAATATTACGTGGATAATTATAATTTACCTACCTAATCCTGTATTTTAAAACAGGAACGAATACATCATTTTCCTGTCACAAATAACGTGTACATTATGTGCCAGGTCATCTTTCTGAATCTATTATTGTCTACTATGATCGCGCTTTTGATGTATCTGGTCCAGTCATCTGGAATAAGCTTCCCCTAAAACTTGTCAACATACAGAACCTAGCAGAGTGCAAACGGGCCTTAAAAATCAAAATGTTTATAAATCCTACATACAAAACGTGACTTATTAAAAATTCATTTCTTTAAAACGTCCCTAATTTGCCTTGTTTCGGTTTTCTCCTTACTTCTATTATTACAACTCAATGTCTTCACAATCTACTGAAAACCATATATTCATTGTCATAAAACATTTTTTGTTATTTTGTTAGTTGTTATTTTTACACTGTTTGCATTTTTAGAATCGTTTACTTATAATACTTGAATATTAATGTTTTCGGTACCAACATATGAACTGTCCTCAATCTAATTTCCTTTTCTTTGATTTGACAAATATGTTAATATGATTTTTTTAACCCTTGGCTTCTGGTAAATTGTTTTTTTTTTATCTGTTGATGTACACATCCACTGTTATACCCATATCTGAACCTTTTTCTCTCACGGTTTATGATAACGATCGTAATTTTATACAGTTTTAATTTGTATACATATTATATATTATTTTCTCCTTGTTAATTAGTCTTATTAGCATAATTAATTTAGTATAAAGCACACTTGAGGTGAAATATCACAAAACTGCGCTATTTAAGTTAACTGTTATTATTCATATTACTGAGCAGTGTTTTACAGATGTAGATATTACAGGTTATAGCCAATTCCAATAGATGGGATGTGATAAGGGGAACCAACGGGAATCTTCCGAGAAATAGCGGAGGCCATAAATGCATTTGAAGGTAAAGGTGTGGTACCCGACACCTGCAGATTAGAGCTTGAAGTGTGAATGGACTACACCTTGAGAATACGAGTTACAAGTTTACAGAGATTACATCTCGCAGTTGTAACTTCCTGCGCAATTCATTCGGTTCTATACTTCCTGTAGAAAGATGTACTGGAAGATTCTAAATAGATATCTATTTGTACGTGGTTTGCTACTTCTTGTAGATTTTAAAAATATTTATTTATTAAAAACAGTGTTTTTATATATTCGTAGAAAGCATCACTTTGTGGTTTGACTTATTTAAATAAATTAATAAATAACTTTGTATAAGACCACGGATATAATTTTATTTTTTATGACCGAACTGTTTCGCTTAACCCAAGCGTCCTCAGGTACAAACTTAAACTAAACATAAATACATAGTGTGCGGTTATATATACATGCAGAGGAAGAACATAATATAAAATCGAATTAGACAACAGTGAGATAGCAAAAGAATTAAATTTAAATTGTAGCAATGGAACAGAGAGAAAGATACAGATAATATGAATCGAAAAGGGCAAAACGTCAACTGAGAAGTGAAAAAAAATATTTATATATATATTTTCTCCTTTTTTTGATTCCGGCATGTGTCCGTCCAAAATATGTTTTCGGTTATTCTGTACACTCAGATTTTAAATCATCATCCTGACTTATATCTCATTGCATGAGGGTCCATGGTGGTTTGTATACGATTCTGTACTTAAAATTACAAATTAAATCAAAAGTTGAAGAATTGTTTTGAGTTACAAATAGTCTTGACCTTATGAAAATTCTGCTTTAGTGTCGATTCACACCAACGTCCAGATCCGCTCAGTGACGATATTGTTCGCAAAGAGAGCTTATTGATATGGTATGAATATCAATCAAGGAGTATGTACCAAGACAAATTTGTGTGGCAGTATATCCTTCTGCCCACCCTTGTGATATTTAACTACTTAGTTAGTTAAATAATTATTTTGAAGTGTAAAAAACATACATCGCAGATTTAGTGATAAAAAAATGGTTTAAAAAAAAAAAATCTGCGACCTAAGTATTTTTACACTTCAAAATAATTATTTAACCAACTAAGTAGTTAAATATCACAAGGGTGGGCAGAAGGATATACTGCCACACAACTTTGTCTTGGTACATACTCCTTGATTGATATTCATACCATATCAATAAGCTCTCTTGCGGAACAATATCGTCACTGAGCGGATCCGAACGTTGGTGTGAATCGACACTTATTCTGCAATTGGTTCCTTGCTATGAGATAGCTTTCCATAAAAAGTCTACAAATGAGATGTTTCGGTAATATTAGTAAGTAATTGTATTAAAGGTGCTAATTATTGTAACAAGCACTCTTTATTGATTAAGACTTGCCAAAGTTTCAATT
The DNA here is from genome assembly GCA_022651775.1 of Drusus annulatus. Classification (NCBI taxonomy): domain Eukaryota; kingdom Metazoa; phylum Arthropoda; class Insecta; order Trichoptera; family Limnephilidae; genus Drusus; species Drusus annulatus. The sequence goes on along the minus strand of JAGWCC010000479.1, from coordinate 259,023 downwards.
ACGGAAATAAAACTACCAGGGAATTAGCAAGTGGTGGAGTGTTAAACATGATTGAATTAGCTAAGCTTGTTCCCAGGGTAGTTTAGGTCAGGTGTGTGTAGCAATTACATCGATAATCAATACTTCATTATGTATGAATTCAACCATTTGAACGAATATGTATCGTCGCTGGAAAGGCAAAAGGGCTGAAGCGCCTTTTAGAGAAGCTTACACCAGAGCACTTTAAAGTTTTTTTGTTTGTTTTTTAATAAAATTCATAAGTCTTCAGTATCTGGTTGAATTTTGAAAAAAAAAGTTAACGAAGGTAACTCAATGCTCTCCCTGAGTTATCTGAAACGACAAAAAACTCAAAAAAGTCCCAAACTTGTGTCGCTTGAGTCAAGCCTTCTCTCAAAAGGTAAATATATAATATTTTTAATGGCTGAAGCGCCACAAAAGTCTTCAGAATCAAACGAGAGTCAGAGCATTCGATGGAGAAAAAAAAGTGAACAAAACTGCATGCTTAACTATTTTTTTAACAAAGTGTCTCTTAAGCCCTTTTGCCTTTCCAGCGACGATATGGTTTGTTCACCATGATTTATTCATTTCGATTATTAACAGTGACATCTAAAACGTTTAAAATTGGAACGGTTGAAAGAAAGGGCGTAGTCGGCGACCGGTTCACTGAATTCGTTTTTTTTTTACGTGATTATCGCACAAGAGTCCCAACTGTCTGGAGCCGGTGGGACTATGGCATCCCTAAATGAGATATGTTGTGAGGTTGACGGGAGTTGGAGAAGGGAAGGAGATGGAGAAGAGGAAGGTTCTTAAGTACCTGGTTATTCAGATCTGATCACCGAACACGGTCAAACCAATGTTTCAATCCAGAATGGTGGTCTTTTACCAGGACAATACTATCAAGTGTCGAGTATATATCACCCTGGAACGTACCGCAAACATATATAATATTATTTAATTTTATTGAATTTGTAAAAAACACATATAAAATTTCATAATTTTTTTTTTGCGTAACCGGGATCTGAACCCGCGACGTCAGGATTCGTAGGCGCGGATGTTAACCGCTCGACCACGGAGCTCGTCGAAAGTCTAAAGTCGATTCATTTCAAGTGCATTATATTACGAAGATTGATTAAAAAGCAAAATGGTTGAGGCTCGTTCGAATCGGAGAGTTGGTTTCAATTCGAGTTTAATGAAGATTCGTTAAAAAAATAACGTATCGTTCGAGGTAGGATGTCACCAGTTACGTGCGTCGATTGCTATCGGTAACCTAACGTGTTAACTCCGGAAGGTCCGCCATATATTATCGTGTCATCCAAAAGGAAGGGTGTTTATTTCAAAATCAGAGAATTCAACGAATTAAAAAAAAAAACATTTTCATTTTTGTAATCTTAACTTGTTATCAATTTACGTAATTTTTAACGTTGATTTTTTTTCCATCCACACACAAAATACTTAAACCTCTCGTATTACATATTGACCGATTTGGATCGATTATATAGTAAAAGGAACCTATCTATTTATTTATAAATTAACGTCTAAAGTCCGATTACAGAAAAAAACATATAAAACACGAAATGGAAAAAAGAGCAACAGAGAAAGCACATACATAATAATAAATGAAGCGATGACAAAAATATGACAAAATTAACATAAGATAGAACATTCAAGCCATGGTCTAGCCAATGTTTTGGTAGAGTCGTAAAGAATGACAAAAATCATTTAGACTGCTACCAAAAATTTCAAGACCATGGCTTGAGTTAACAAGTCTTGACACTCTGGACATTGGAGAATTATACCCAATCACAAATTAGTATAGTGATGATTGAGGAACAGCAATTCATCGTTTCTGAGTCTACGGCAAGGAATGTTGAAACTTAATGCTTAAACTTCGAGGTTTGTTCGTATAAAATAACAGATTTGCAAGAGTTGGTACCTACTTGACGTAGGGCGCGTCTATAAACAGCTCTAAATATGTATACGTCGTAAAACCATGTATCTGGAGATCCTAAAATATATCAATGTGATTATAAAACTTGACGCGGATGGAAAAAGAAGACAGTGACGCCCCAGGATGAAGTGATTCAAATACTTGAGTCAGATCATGTCAACCAGCGTTGCGACCGCTTTGAAAGAACTACTTCAAAGAACTACTTCAAAGAACTACTTCAAAGAACTACTTCAAAGAACTACTTCAAAGAACTACTTCAAAGAACTACTTCAAAGAACTACTTCAAAGAACTACTTCAAAGAACTACTTCAAAGAACTACTTCAAAGAACTACTTCAAAGAACTACTTCAAAGAACTATTTCAAAGAACTACTTCAAAGAACTACTTCAAAGAATTAATTCAAAGAAATACTTCAAAGAACTACTTCAAAGAACTACTTCTTTTGGCAACAGTTCCTACTTCATTCATTGTTCATTGAACAAATCTTCAATTGAAGTTGGTAGTTCATTTTAGAGTTCATTCATTTTATTAATTTCATTTCATTGAACAAATACTTCAACGGAAGTTAGATTACAAAGAACTACTTCAATTTACAGCAGTACAGTTTTTAAGGTGAACTTTAAAGCCTATAAAGAAGTACTTCATTACATATTGAAGTACGACTTTAAAGTACTTCGATCTAAAGGAACGTGATTTTATTTTGGCGAGGAACCGGTTCCAATTATTTTCACTTTCAAATCTCTACCGATTAGTATGTGTTTTTCGTCGAGGAACCAGTTCCAGTGCTTCTTTTCGTTTTCAAATCCCTACCGACTAGTACTTTTTATTTTTGCAAGGAACCGGTTCAAGTTCTTTTCACTTTCAAAGCCCTACTGTGTTTTTTCGGCGAGGAACCGGTTCCAAAAAGAACTGAACAAATAACCGGATAAATTCAAATTTCAAAGCTTCAATCTTCAATCTTCAACCCTATCTAGAGAAATGGCGTACTATCTTAGATAGCTAATTACTAGATGTTGCAATCACAAAAGACCTGAACATTGTACAAAATGACTACCATTCCATTAACTGCCTCACGTGTTGACTTAATTAATGTATTCAATCAATACCACGTGAAAAGTGAAAGAATAATTCTGAATTCAATAGGAATAAATTCTTAAATGTTGTTACAATGGGTTTTCTTTGGCCAATGCAAAAAAGATTTCAACAATTTTTAAAAAATACTATCCATAATTAAATCAACATCCATCCGCTGTCTCCAAGACCTTGAGTCGCTCAGTGATCAAGTATCGTCTATTAACAGTGTACTTGCAACTGCCTAGACTCAGCTGCAGTTTTTTTTCTGTTTCGACGCCACTACCGATTAATATTGCAAATGAAGCGGGCAGTACATTATGAGTCGAGATGCTTCTCGATATTGAGACAATGGTGGGTGCATTCCTCCTATCGTGTGACAGCAGCCAGCAGCCTCTCGGCGGAGGCCATATACGGCAGCAGAATGCTCCACGGTAATACATAAATGATTAGCCAGCAAGAAAAATCGCCATTTTTCTGTCTGTCTGAGTGGAACAGAGGCGGCTAAGAAGAACGATCGACACCCGCAATTTATCCGAACCATTTTAAGGACCAGACCCCCTTATCAGTTACTTTTTTTGAACGATGCTACTGCTTAAATATTCTAAACGGTTTTGTGATTCTTTCCTGCATAGCAAAACATGAACGGCCGACTGGCCGTCGAGGAACTAACGTAATTCCTACTTATTTCTATGAATGTCGACTAAGCAAGCTTAAACGTACGACCGAATACCGTTTTCACGGCACGGATCTGATAAGTTAGCAGCAATACCAAGTAGAATCTACCCTTGAAGGCCTAAAAGGTTAAATCTCCTCATAAACTAAACACGATTTTTAGGACGTTTTTCATTTCACCTGCCTTACAAAAAAAATACAGTATACTGCTCTCCAGGAAAGTTTGAGCCATGAAACAATAAGTACTAATGTATAAAGTATGTATGCAGTCAAATGTTGTGCAATATACCCATGCAACTTTAGTTCAATAATTTACTTGCCTTTACCATAAGTTTTCTTTCAAATGACACTTCTCATATAAAAATAATTCTCTAGGTAGCCATATCAACATTTAGCTTCTCTCTTTACTATTTAAATATGCTGTTTCTTTTTTATTTCTTGTCATTTTATATTCCTCCGTCTAATATTTTGAAATTCTTATTTTCCCATAAAATTCTCGATTCGGTATCCTTGTTTGAAGTGGACTCCCTAAATGGATAATTGTTTGATTGAAATCTTCCTTTTTCGGCACGCGATATACTCCTCGTCCTGCGCCCCCCTGCGCCCTACAGGACCTCCCCGGCCCCCCTAACAGGATTCCAGGTGCGGCCATACAAATGGGATGCCCATATAGAGGCTGCCAGCGCTGCAGACCATGTTTTTTGTCCTCCGTATAATTTTATTGTCAAACACCCTTCGAACATTGTTGGCGTTTATAGTTTAATGGTTTGCGCACTGACAAATAAGGGAAGGAGGTTTTTTATCAGATTCTCGAGTGGACGATCTTTATTCGACGTTTATTGTTATTGCTATCGTGGCTAATTCTTCTGGCTTTTTAAACAAGGGGATACTTGGACTCGTTTTGCGTTTCTATTAAAACCTGTGTTTTTACATTAACGAGTGGAACGTTTTAAGACTTCGCGAATTTGTTCGGCACATCCAGCATTCTTTTGTTATAAAGCACGTAGTCTAGATTTTTCATCAAATAAGGTTGAGTAATTCTCTGCCTTTTCGAATAATTGATTTTAATTTAAAACCCGTGTTTTCACCTTAAGGAGTGTAACACTTAGAGCTTTGCTGGAATTATTCATTTAATCATTTCGCTCAATACGTTCCTGAATCTTTGTAATAAAGCATGTAGCCTAGATTATTTATCAATTAACGTTGACGTTTCACAGAATGCAGAAACTGCTCGTAAGTACAATGATTAATATTACCCATGTCCATATGTATTAAGTAGGTACTTGTACTCACCTTCGTGAAGCCGCATTGCGGTCTCCGCGAATTTCCAGATCGGCCTCGGAACAATTCATTTCAATAAGTTTATAGAGTGGAGATCTCTGTCTTCTCTTGCGCTGCTCACGTCTTTTCCTTATCCATATTCTAGTCTCTAGAGTTTCTCAACTGTTCTATGGCAAATCCCTCACTTCCTTTAGAAAAGCTTTTGTCTAAACGCTTAGCCCTTCACAGCTAAAAGTTTCTTCCTTGAATATCGGGTAACAATCGGAAATCAATTACGCTTACTCCATGCATGAGTAACACAGTAATACAGGGACGGGAAGTGCGATTTCTTGAGTTTCGTAAAAATTGATAAGGTTTCCAGATTATATTGCCACTGATTTACATACTTGAGTCATGTTGTATTTTACAAAAACCTTCATATTTAACAGGCAAGATGGCCACCGAACTTGTAAATTATTATTTTTTACACTTCCCAACCTTCCTCTTCCCCATCTCCTTCCCCTCCCCACTACCTTCAGCCTCACAACATACCCCGATTGGGGATGCCATAGTCCCACTGGCTCTAGACGGTTAGGAGCAGTTGGTACTCTTGTGCGGTATTCACTATAGAAAAGAGAATGTATATATATTTACTCAAGGTGTATACCTAAAAGAAAAGCAGTAAAATATGAAGGTTTCAGAAAAATATATAAATACACCAGTGGAAAATAGGCACTTGTAGTATTGCCGTGGCAAGAGGCCACCATTTAATCGGAGCTCTGCTTGAAATGGCTTTGACTGTGTTTAGTAACCAGATCTGAAAGGCCAGACTCTTTCTAACATTCCTTTTCCCCTTGTTCTTTCTCTTCCTCCCTTCACCCTTTACAACTATGTATACCAACTGGAGTTGCCTCTAAGCAGTTGGAGTTCGCGTACGTTATCACACAATCTAAGAATCTCAGAGCAATAATATACCAGGAGGGAGCGCTAGTGTAGTTAAGGTTGACGATTTTTTCCTGACTCGGGCGTGGCTAGGGTATTTATACATCCATTCATAGCACATGTCGACATAATGTTTTTGTTTATTTGTAAAACCACTTTTTCACAGGATTGTTACAAACAAAAATATAGGACATAACCTAAAAAACCGTTGAGTTATGTCCTGTTATGTCGCATAACAAAACATAGTGGGCGGAGTCGTCCGAGGCGCGAAAGACGGAAAACATGCTTACATACCTAAAAGCGGTGCTATATTGTGTGAGAACTTGTCTTATCTCTTTCTCTCTCACGGTTTGCTCGGAGAAAGTGATTTATCGTAAATTTGTACAGGTTGGGTAAAAATATTTAGCTCTCTCTCCATATACGAGTACATTTTTGATTTGAACTAAGAACAGACCAAAATGAAATATTCAAAATCAAATAAATCTAAATTTAAGATTAGTTAGGAGTCAAATTGAATACAACTCAACAGTATGGGCACCAAGTTATGATATTCATTCCCTTAGAATAAAAAGAGTTCAAAATAAATTCTTAAGATTTATTAACTTCAGAATGGGCATATAAAGGGAATTTATCAATGACGATTATCTTCTTTGTCACCTTAATTTATTGAGATTGTCTGAACGGAGAATAATTAACGACTTGATTTGCTTACACAAAATTATAAATTCAATGATTGACAGCGCCGAATTATTAAACTTGATTTCATTTCATGTTCCTTGCAAGACGGTTACAAGTCAGTACCTACCGTACTATTGTAGCAATTCTGCTTCAACCTCGCAATTCAACACGCCTATGCGACAAATGCAACAGCTGGGAAACACATACTCCGATATCGCTGATATATTTAACACGTCAAAATCAAACTATAAGTCTAATTTAGTACAGTTGTTGTCATCTGGACGAGCTAAAATAATAGTTGAACCTGTTTTTTAACTTTTTTTTTTCTTTTCTTTTACAGTATTTCTGAACCTGTTATTTATTATCAGTTATATTCATCTACAATATTTTGTATCTCCTATTCAATACTCTTTTTTTTTTTATTTCACAATTTTTTTTTGCACTAATGAGGTTATTGTTTTTTTTTTTTAAATTTATTTATTTATTTTTGGATGATTTTTATAGCGCCGTTTTTTATGGAAAATCACCTCAAGGGCGCTGTACAAATCTTAATTTCTACTTAATATTAATTCTTAGTTTAATGGTCAGTAGTCAGAGTCAGGAGCCGAGTCCAGCGGTGACCAAAGGTAGCCGAATTCGTCGCCGGTGTCGGAAGGCGGCTTGGTGGTGGGCGGCGTCGGCTTGGGCGGCACGGGCGTCGTCGTAATCGTGGTCGTCGGCGCTACGGCGCTGGTCGTGGTGGTCCTTCTCTTCTTCTTGCGGAAAAACTTGCGCAGCTGCCCGGGCATGTTTGTTGCTGAAAAACTGTCATCGGAGTCCTCCAGAGTCAGAGTATGCTGCGCTGGTGCGGAGTTCAACCATTTTTCTTCTCGACTGCTTCAAACCCTGTCCCACGCTTTCTTCCTCACTCCAATGCCGCGCCCTGGGCTTGGAGCCGAATACGACACGCAGACCAAATCCTTGAGGCTGCAGAGGCCGATGCCGGAGGACAGCCAGGTGAGGGCGGAGACGCACTCCACTGGGGGGCTGGCCTCGAACCCAGCAAGTGGTGTTCGTAGAAACTTCATTGCTGAGCTGAAACTAGTCCCACTGGCTCTAGAAAGTTGGACGCAGTTGAGACTCTTGCTGTTCACTGGCAGGTCCCATCAGATAGACACGTGACATACGATTATTATTTTAATTATTATTTATTAATGAATTAATTTTTTTATTTTTTTATTTTATTTATTTATTTATTTTTATTTTTATTTTATTTTTTTTTTTTTTTGAGTGATTTGTGAAATATCCTACTTATTTGGCGAAAAATAACAAGACTAAAAACACGTCAGGCAGCTGAGCGCCACGACATTTCTAGCAGGTTATATGCGCAGGCAAAAAGAAGAACTGATGATTGTATTGAATTGACAAAAAAAAGGTCGCCTGCCGGTTACCGGGCCGGCGGTCGAGCGGAACATGTGGCAAATGGTCATCGTGACGACCATTCTCGGGCTGCATTTAAAAAAACTGATATTTGAAGATTCAAATATTTTCTTAAAAAATCGAAATTACGTCGAAACTAGTCACTTTAAAATTATTTAGAGTTTATTCACTTAACCTATACACAACAACGATAATTTTAGTGTAATTTTAAAGAAGTAATTTGTAAAATATCCTCCTTATTTGGCGAAAAATAACGAGAAAGACTAAAAACACGCCAGGCTGCTCCGAGAGCGCCACGGCTACTAATGTTAACATTTGTATAAAAGCCTATAACGGGCGTAAATAAATAAATATCGAACAAAAAGCTTATGATTCTGCCGCTAGAGGCGCTGTCAGTATCTGGGCATTTATATGGGAAGGTTTCGATGGTACGAGGAGGTATGTTATCTGTTTAGATGCTTATTACTTATTATTGCAATCTAATGCCGCGTTTCTGCTGAATACGTCTCCAAAGTTGAGCAGGCCATCCGGAGAAGCTGTTTAATATTTACAAGGCATTATGACCGGTGTCCTGCAGAAGCGGGTGGAGATCCGCGGATAAGGTCTCGGGACAATGGCTTATCTGCTGTCCTAGCATTCTCACGGAGGTATGTCGCTACACACCACAACACCGCGTTACCGGTACCGGGTGCCATTCTCCTATACAACCTTCGGGAACGTAAAGTGATACTTTGCAACACCGCTGAATACTTTGCACCAAGAAAATACTTTTCAGTGACGTCAGTTCTTAAGTTTTATTTACTTGATAGTTTGGTAGGGTTGCTAGAGAAATTCTGAAAACGAAAAGAACTGGAACTGGTTTCTCGCCAAAAACAAAAATAACGGACAAAGTATATAGGATATTTTCCAACCGGTTCCAAATAACCCTATATTTATTAAATATAATAAAATAATATCGACGGTTCCAGTGACCGGATTGGAACCAGTTAGTTTTATTTTTTTATTTTTTTAGATGCAACGGATGGTCGCGACCGAGACTCGAGCTCAATTGGCAGAAGCGTTACCCTCGGATAGAGTAGAGGTTTCGAGTTCGAGTCTCAGTCGTTTCTCAGTTTTTCTGTTTCATGTTTACGTTGAAGATCATTGATATTATCTTTAATAATTAAAATATAATTCATTATATTTAATTGCATTATTGACCGTTTAGTAGCTGAGTGGACAAACGTGTCGGTTTCCCACCCGAGCGTCGTGAGTTCAATTCCTCTACTAGTTAAGTCCCCTATCATTACACAAGCAACATGTTCCGCTTATTGTGATGGCAGTAGGAGTTTTTCAAATATTGTCGGGTTATTCGTAACCAGAAAATTTGTCTTCCTTAATTTAAAAAAAAGAGTATTTTATCGGCGTTATGCAAGCAGTGCTTTAAATGCTTAAAATATGAACCGAACTTCTCTGATGATTGTACATTGTGTTAAAACTCCCGTTAAGTTTGAAAAAAGCGATGACTTACTGCTGATTTGATATAAAAGGGGTATTATCGTTTTATAGAATTGAAATTGGTTCTACAAGAAGATCTGATTCTACTTAATGGTTATTTTGTTGAATCTGTCTTCTCGGATAATTCCTTCTGCGGTAGATAGGATCTTAATGTGTGCGTCCTTATATTTATCTCCTGCGTGTCCTGATGAATTATGTATCGTCGGGAACAAAGGAGGCGAGCCGTTTTCCACTGCACCTACCGACTGCAGAATCTACCTCAGCTACAGGTTAAATATCCGTTTCATATTCTCACATATTTCCTCTTTCCTCGAGGTCTAGTAATTTTCATTGTATGACATTTATTTCACACATATTAAAACTGTGTATCAAATTTCTATTCAATTCAACTACAAAAAATACATAACACGAAATGGGAAAAAATATCAATATAGAAAGAACAGCACTTATATAATATTTTAATGAAGCAATGACAAAAATATCCATTTGACAGAACATTCAAATCAAAGCCTAAACAAGGTTTTGGTAGAGTCGTAAAGAATGGAAAATATTATTCAAACTGGTACCAAAAATTCAAGACCATGGCTTGAGTTAGCAAGTCTCGACATTCTGGACAGTGGAAAATGATACCAATAATTAGTAGAGTGATGATTGAGGAACATCAATTTATTGTTTCAAAGTTAACGGCAAAGAATGTTGAACTGAATGAGTTGCAACAGAGAAGGTGAGTCAATAATACAAAACATATTATCTAGGACCGAAAACATACAGTAATTTCACCCCAGAAATAAACATTACAACCTACAAATAGACATGCATAGGTTTAATAATAACCAAATGGTTAATTGGCTAGGGGAGAGGGGAATCCGTAAATTTACTGAAAATATATTTTTGAAACTATCTTAATAACTTAATTTAAGTACACTTACTTCTAGAGAAGCTAGCAGTCTATAATGGAGTGCTTATACCAACCCTGATGTATGACAGTGAGGCATGGACCTGGCAGAGGAACGACGAAAGTAGAATGAATGCTGTAGAAATGACATCCCTTAGGCGTATGTGCGTAAAACCATGTGTGACCGTGTTAAAAATGTGGATATCTGGAAAGAAAGCAAAGCTGATGTAAGCGTAATGAATAGGATGAAGAAAGGGACGCTTAGATGGTTTGGGCATATAGAGCGAATGAACGAAGAAAGGAGTGTGAAAAGAACATATAATACGAAAGTGAATGGTAGAAGAATTCGGCGACGCCCGAGGAACACATGACACGATCAAGTGAATCAAATACTTGAATCGGGCCGTGTGAAGAGTCAGAATAACAGAAGAGTGTGTATGAGACGATGTATGTTTATGAATAAAGCAAGCAGTGTGTGCCAATACAGAGTTATGGGGCATTCCATCTTGATGGTCAGTCAATTATTTAATCGTTCTAGATATTATTTCGGACGGTTCAAATTTGGTCGATTTTGATTGTTTTAAAAATCTCGATGTGAGAAAAAGATACAACACCTTATATGACTAAGTTATTTGGCAAACTCACTGAGTATGGAATTTCGCAGATTGAACACCCACTTGTCTCGATGTTTTTTTGTGCGAGAGTTTTATACTGAAATGAAATCATCGGCTTATATTTGTCCGCGTGAACTCGTTCGTTGTTCAAGACTAAATCTGTCGACAGTGGGTATCACTAACTACTAACATATTATGCATGATGAGTTTTACAGCGGTCTTTTTGGAGAACAATATGTAATATCAATTAGATGTAAATATTACCTTGTAAATGTGTTAAAAATCAATCGTCGATGTTGTCAAAGCGTGATAGATAGGCACTCTAAGTATCGCCCTGGTGAAAGACCACCATTCAGAATTGAAACGTTGTTTGAAATGACCATATCTGAATAGCCAGGTACTTACCAACTTTGCTCTTCCCTGTCTCCTTACCCTCCCCACTACCTTCAACCTCACAACATACCCCGGTTGGGGATGCCGTAGTCTCACTGGCTCTTGACGGTTGGGAGCAGTTGGGACTCTTGTGCGGTGTTCACTATAAAAAAATAAATATTGTGTTATTTATTTTTTCGTAGAAAGCAATGACTTTGTGGTTTGACATATTTAAAGAAATTTAAAAACAAATGCAAAGACCACGTACACTATTTTAATTTATATGACCGACCGGTTTCGCTTAGCCTAAGCATCATCAGGGTACAAAATATCACTGGAAAAAAATATATACAAATTAACTATAAAAACCTAACTGGTCGTCAGAAAAACGTTATATTTTTGTCATTTATTTATCAAAACAGCAAGGTTTAAAACACTCGTGGGAATCTAATCGGTATCCTATACGTAAGTTGACTGTATGTGGCCAAGCCACAGTTTGATAATGCCTTCGATGGGCGAAACGCCCGTCGCCCTAAATAAATAAAAACAAAATAAATTTATAATAACTTTAAAAAATATATATATTTGGGTGTGATTTACATGATAACTATACACTGAAACACAATGTTAACTTTTTTCGTAAGCCCTCTGAGGCCCTTGATATAGATTTAATCGACAATGTCGGTTATTTGGAATCGTTCCCGAGCCTGACTATAGTTCGCTAACGAACAAACGACAACTCACGTCGGCTAAATATGCTTAATTCTGTCGATGTGATCTGTCGTTTGCCGAAAACTCTGTATTTTGTCAGAAATTTTAACGATTTGTGGGGCATTTTAAATGTCTACCCAACAAAACATCATTAGACAGAAAATAATCGTCTAAAATACTAACAACAACTGCAATATTTCAATCTTAATACTAAAAGTGAGCCACCGCAAATAAATCTGCATTGATAAAATTATTATTCTTTGCTAACCACTGTTAATATTGATGCAAACACCTTTACCATGCAACTCCATAGGTTATCACAGACCAAACAATCATTACTGTTGGCATGTCGAATTAAACACAACAATTTGCATGCAGTCCATAATGTCATTTCCGCACAGAATTATCATACAGTCATAAACATAATGGGGTTCCCTACACTTTAATGTCACGCCTAGAGACCACACGGAGTCCTGCCGCCGAGAGGTACGCTGTAACCTCTCTTTCTCATACGTGAGTCGCTTTTGATGAAAAAGGAGATGGTTGCAACCTTGGAATAACACATAAGGTATAGCTATATTATTAACCCAACCTATACAAATTTGCGATAAATCGCTTTCTCCGGGTTTTTACGTCGTATACCATGAGAGAGAAAGAGACAAGAATAGTCGTCACATAATATTGCAGCACTTCTAAGTATGTGCGGATATTCTCCGTCCGCGCTAACTTCACATCATCGAGTCGCATAACTTACGTCGACGGACTTTGAGGTTATTTCCTATATTTGTGTTGATTAAAGAACTTTCAGTGGTTATACAAATACATCAAACATGATGGTGAAATGTGCTATGCGTGAATGTTCAAATAAGACCAAACAAAGATTATGAAACATCACTTTTCAGAGGTATTTCAACAGTTTTAAAATAATATTTTTGACCGAACATTAGATGTTTCACATTTTTAATGATATAAAGAAATAAAATCAACAAAAAGTTTCCATCATTATTTAGGCAAACCTTCTTTCATTAGTGTGTGTGTAATATTTTGACTTTATAAATTATTTTAATGGTGTATTTATATTGTTTTGTTTAATGTGTTCAAATATGTTTATTAAAAATGTCCGAATTCCATGCGGGCGGTAACTAATAGGCTATCCAACATCTTTTTATATAACTTTGTCTCTTTCTATCGAGTCAGTAAAAAGTCAACCGACCTGACTACACAGTTTCGCAAAGGTACCTCTCCATGACCTCCAAAGTGGTAACGAAACGATCTGCGATATGCCTTTATGTTTTATGGTCTGCTGAGAGCTCCAGTATAAACTTTCTTTCTGTTACATGCATCGTTTATGAGAAAGAGGGAGAGGTTGCAACGGAGCTATCAGCGGTATGCCTTTACTGTATACAAGTATTGTATCGAGCTTGAGTACTACATTGCCGGTGCTTGGTTAATGGTCCGACATATCCATCAGTATTCAGTATTCAGAGTTTATGAATTATTAGATAATGTGTATGTCATTCATCTTCATCACGTCTTTTCTCTGGCATGCGCCATTGTGGATCTATTGATTGAACAGTCACCAAACAACCATACCTATTGATCATAAATTGAAAATTCTCGGTAAATCTTTCAGCCTTGGAACTAAGTCATTTTTTTAAATAAAGAACAGGAAGGCAATCCTACCCATAAAGCTAAGGAAGATATAATATTATTTCCCCTTCATTCAATTTATTATCGCCAATAATAAAAATAATAAAAAACAGTTAAAATTCTCCATAGGTATAATTTTTTTACCAGATATAAAATAAATAAAAATAATATCAGAAGATTTGAATTCCGTTTAAACTCTCTAGTAGGTACTTACCTACCTAATTTATAGATACATGTGGGCGAATTTTTTGAAAATCATGGTCACAAGAAAATTACAAAATCGAACTTAGCAACAATTTTTTTTTTTTTAATTGACTTCAAATGACTCATTTTGAAATACGAGGCCTGTTCAAAAGAAAAGGTGAATTTGAATTTTCGCGGGCTGTGTAGATTCGATTATCGATTTTTTTTTGTTATGTTGGTACACATATGTTTTTCATATGTTAGCATTGTCAGCCATTTTGGATTATTGGTTTGTTTTTGACGACTGGAAAGGTTAGTCGCGTTTTTGTGTGTTCTTAGATTTTTTACTTTTGAAAAAATGGATCAAAGAATATGTATTCAATTTTGCGTTAAAAATGGAATAAAGAGCTCCAACGCACTTAAAATGTTGACTGTGGCATTCGGCGAGTCTACAGTGTCTCAAAAAAGTGTTTATAAGTGGTACAAGCGCTTTACAGAAGGCCGAGAAGATGTTAATGACGGTGAGCGTCCTGGAGTTGTGGAAAAACAAATCATTTAAATCAAATCAAATTTTATTCTTTGATCCATTTTTTTCAAAAGTAAAAAATCTAAGAACACACAAAAACGCGACTAACCTTTCCAGTTGTCAACAAACAACAACAAACCACTAATCCAAAATGGCTGATAATGCTAACATACGATAAACATATGTGTACCAACATAACAAAAAAAAAATCGGTAATCGAATGTACACAGCCCGCGAAAATTGAAAATTACACCTTTTCTTTTGAACAGGCCATGTACATGGGAACACAAATGTACAATCTCAAGTGTGCAGTCAGAGGCGTCGCTACTGTAGATATTATGGAAACCGTACAAACAAAATTTCATTCGTTAGTTCCTTATTTGGCCGCCTGCAAAGATGTTTTTTTTTTTGAGTTTTGTTAAACTGTTTTAATTTTTTTTAAGTGCCATATTAATTTGTATTTACAAAACACGCATACTCAGAGTCTACGAAAAATATTAGTTAATAATTTAATGCTACTATTTTGCTTCTTACAATTTACGAAACATGCAATCCTTTCTTTGTACGCAGCCGAGCTAACAAATAAAGCGATAGCCCAAAGAAACATTAATGGGACTCTTTCAGGAAAAGGATTGTGTCTTTCGCCAGTCATGGGTCCATTAGCTTAACAAAAGCAGCCATCAGCTATCAGCCCTCCCACCCCTCCCAGCCCTCCCAGCCCTCCGAGCCCTCCCAGTCATCGCCGTCAATGAGAAAATATACCTGCAGTAGAGACTATCGATTTAACGGGTTCGGCTAAACGGAGAAACGGATTAACCGGGACATTTCTTGGAAACGTCAGTTATCGGCCTTGCTGCGGCGTTGAGGACTGACTGAAGTGTGTCAGTGTATACTTTGGGGAGACTTGCGCGTGTGTCGTTGCAGTGATCGAGTCGTGACACAACGTATGAGTTTACCAACATCTGGATTTAATTTGACGCAGGTGAAAGAAATCTCCACTCACTGTTTTGTTTATCTGGGATTTGAGTGAGAAATCTGCATCTAGATGAACACCCAAGAGTTTCACGTCATTTTTAGGGATGATGATATAACTGATGTTATATACTAATAATAATAATAATATTAATATTTGAATGATTTGTATTGCGCCGTTTTTGTGAAAAATCACCTGAAGAGCGCTGTACAGATCTTATATTCTATTATTATATATTAATTCCTAGTTTAAATAAGAAAATATACCGAAACATTCTTACCTGACAGGTCCTATCAGATAGACACACTTATTAATGTAAAATTATGGTTTTAATTTTTTTTCCGATTTAGGGCATGGGAGCGAAATTAAAAATGCACTTTCGGAATTTGTCGTACAGTACAGGATTTGGTTAAAATTTGTATATCTAAAGGTGATTCGTCGAGAGACAGATTATGTTGAGATTCTTTTAATGAATTTAAGGATATGAGAGTCTGGAAAGGTAAGTTTTCAGTTTGGACCGAAATTTTGTTAGGCTCGTTATACATCTTAGTTCCGGAGGGAGTTTATTCCAAGCCTTCGGCCCCGAAACTCCGAAAGCGCGATCTCCAAACTTAGTATTTGGATTGCGTTTGGGTTATATCAGCCTTCCGATAGCCGACGACGTTGACTACTTGATATTACATACGAATGTATTTTATATGGTACTTGCAGGCTATTTTGAATTAACTACTCGGTATAATTTTTATGGTTTCCGGCAACGCACTATAAAATTTCATCTCTTTATAAAGTAAGCTGTTTTGTTTATTGGATTTATTCTTTCTGGTAGTCTGATTTCTTTGCATTTTCTTGTATTATGTCTGTGAATATCCACGTTGTAAATAATTTGGCAACAAGTTGTTTTTATTTTATTTTATGTATTAATATTAATGTGTTTGATGTCAGCATCTGTTTCACTGTTAGCCAATTTAGTTCGTCTGACATTTTTGCTGAATATCTGTTTCGCCTTGGTATAATTCTCATCACTCTATTTTGGATAATTTGTGACTTGTTTTATTATTTGTCGTTACACGAGAAAATAATCGTTGAACGGTAATAAAAATGTGGAGCTATAATGAAGAGGTAATGTCACTAGTTACAAGTTATAGTCAGTAGTTAGTTACTAGCTATAAGTCCTAATTGTAAGTCACTGTTTGAAAATAGTAGTTGTAAGCCATTAGTAATAAATCTTAACTGTAAGTTATTAGTTAAAAGTTTAAGTGATAAGTTTAAAGTTAAAAGTTAGATAAATTAATTTGCAAATCCCTTGAGGTGATTTTCCTATGAAAACGGCGCTATAAAAGTTATCCATTTATTATTACTATTATTATTTAAAAAAAACATTTATAAGGTGTAAAATACCGTACTTTTGTTTGTCAGCGGTATCGATTTTTCTGTCGTGGTTGCAAAAATGGCAGAATAAAAACTATACAATTAATTTTCTGGGGCCCTAGTACGAAACATCGATAAAGATTTTATCGACAACGTCGGTAGTTTGGAATCGTTCCCGAGTCCGACCGCAGATCGCCAACGATCAAACGACAGTTCACATCGGCCTAATTAAGTACGTTCAGACGGCGTGAGTTGTCGTTTACTCGTTGGAAATCTGCAATCGGGCTCGGGAACGATACCAAATTACCGACATTGTAGATAAAATCTTTATCAATGTTTCGTGCCAGGGCCCCTGTAGGCTAAAAGGCTTTGGTAAGGTTAGGTTAGGTTAAAGTTGTATTTTACCAATGCCTCCAGAAAACAGGAAATTAGCTAATAAGAGATTTAAATTGTGAAGAATCAGTACTAAACAAACCAAAAATGAGCAAACTTATCGTTATGTTGGAAAAAATAAAGTGAAACTGTAAAGTTTTGCGAGTATATCGAACGATACGAAAGGCGTATCTAGATGCAGTTTAGTGTATCCTACCTACTACGATATTTTGAACAAAAGAAAAAATATTTGGATTAACCGCGAAATTGACTGAGTTTTTCTTCACCACCAATCTCGGTAAAACGAGGGTCTACTGTATTTCGTTCCGGACCCGTCAGAAATCCGAACAAACCGAAGTTCATACAAATTTTTCGTTCTTTATTATGAGAAGGTTATATGATTTCATATTTGAGGATGAGAGCCACGTACTACTAGAGTGGCCATCTCGCCTGGACCTTGTACCTGTTGAAAAATGGAAGATGTCACGAGTCTGACCCATCGATTACATCATGTATTATTTCTTTTTATCTCTTCGGTCATACGCGCATATAGTATGTGAGTCACACATACGTCAAGTTAGATTATATGTTTAAAAAACTAAATTCTTAATAACAAAATTTTTGTTGGAAGTTTGTCATGAGTTTCGTCCAGGTTTTGCTATTTTGAAGTACTAAAACGATGCTTAAATTTTTAAACTTTTTTTAACCATCCGGGGTACGTTGCTAGAGGGAGTGGGGAAGGGAAGTATCCGTCTATTCAGATCTGGTCACCAAACACGGCTAAAACCATTTCAAGCAACGTTTCGATTCTGAATGGTGGTCTTACACCAGGGCAATATTGGGACTATCTACCACTCTGAAACGTGCCGCAAATACACAATATATTATTTTTATGTTAATTTTATTTTGTAATAACACAATATGTAATTAAATGTATTTTGAGCACGCCCGTTTTCAAACCTGCGAGTTTTGGTTTCTTGGTCGAGTCTGTTAACCGCTCGACAACGGAGGTCGTCATAATACGGCGTCTTCCTCTACTACGTCTTTCATCAATCTTCACCTTAATTATCAGTTGGATAATATTGTATTTGTCACTCCCACGATGTGATTAAGATATTGGAGTGGTAATATTATACTCTAGAGAAGATTTGAAGCTTAAGCTAGTAAAGAGACAAACAATAAGAAAATATTATAGATTAAGCTGGTAAAGAGATAAACAGTTTAAAAAAGTATTAAAGCTTAGCTAGTAAAGAGATAAACAGTAAGAAAGTATTAAAGCCAAGCTAGTAAAGAGATAAACAATAAGAAAGTATTTTAAAATAAAATGAAAATCATAATTAAAATTTTAAGTTAATTAGTGTCTCTATCTGAGGGGACCTGCCAGGTCAGTATGTTCCTGTATATTTTTTCTTAAAATAAGTATTGATATCAACTAGAAAATAAAATCTGTACAGAGCCCTTGAGGTATTTTTTTCACAAAAACGGCGCCATACAAATCATCAAAATATTATAATTATTATTAAAGCTTAAACTAGTACAGACACAAACAATAAAAAGTAGTTATTTAAAACTGAAGCTATTAAAGAGGTACACAATAAGGAAGTATTTAAAGCAAGCTTATTAAGAAATAAGAACAATAGAAATAACAATAAGAAAGTATCAAAGCTTAAGCTTGTAAAAAGATAAACAACACAAAAGTATTAAAGCGAATAAAGACATACCAGAAAAATGCCTTGACGAAGGACGAACAAAATAAAAATAAACACCTTCGAATGGTAGCGATACAAATTACGGAAGCACGTGAAACCTTCGATTTGCATTCTTACAAAAAGCGGGCTTTTAGCTTCGGAGGACAATGCGGGTTCCCACAGGAGCGAGGAGCAGGGCTTCCACTGAATTTGAAAGACGTTTTATGTTATTTTATTATTCATCCTTTGAATTTGAATATGCTAACTCCTGCTGATCGTGGCCGCCTCATTTATGCGTAGGAAGGCCGATGGAAATGTCACCAGGACACCGATGACAGGGATGGGAAGTGAAAAGACAGAAATATAATGTTGCCTGTGATTATTACCGTGTTTTTTCACACAACTCTGTCTTTGGCACATACTTCTTGCTTCGTTTACTTTTAAACTGACCCGGTTCAAGTATTTTATTCACTTAATCGCGACTTCTTCTTCCATTAACTAGCACGTCATATATTTTCTAGTTATCCTTTCTTGAATGGTGTCAAATTTGATGAAGAATTATTCTTTCCACGAAAATTGATAAAATTAGTTACTATTACTAATGGAATGAGTACATTACTAGCTGATGTCAACAGTAGGTAGGTGCTAGGCAGACCTCTGTCAGCGGTTGTCTGGAGAAGCAGCGGAGGTCAACAATACCTACCTATTCAGTAGAGTATGATGTCATGGTCAATTTGGTTACAATCCGTCATATAATCTCCTCACACTCCTTTCTCCAAGCGGTCCTTTTCAATTTTGTGCGGTATGCTCACATTATTCTTATCGCATGTTGTTTTGCACGCAAACCCTTCAAGGGTTTCTCCTGCATTCTATCTACTTTAGTGCTTCCTCTGCCAGTTTATTGTAAAAATAATGTACATATATATTTTTATAATTAAATATAAATGAAATAAAACATAATACACAAAGGGTATTTTCTTTGTGGACTGCTAGCCTCTGGTCCTCGCCTAACCATAGACTTTAGATACATTGGTTTCGACCTATACGTTTTTCATACGTACAGTATTTATTGGAGCACATTTGAAACAACATGACTGTTGGATTTCAAAGTGATATTTTGTTATAGGTTTTTTACCTTGATGTTTTTTCATTCAAGCTACTACCTACATTAAATCAATCAGCTCGTTCGTTTTTCGCTTGCTCGTCAGTTTGTCATTTCCAAATAATATAAAATAAATCAGTGTCGTGTATTTGTTTCGTTAATAATGCTTACTAACTAACCATCACGCCGTTTCCCCGCAGGGGTAGGCAGAGAGGACGGACCGCCATATAACTCCGTCTTGGCACACACTCCTTGCTTCATTTACATTCATACATCGTCTCATACATACTCTTCTGTTATTCTGACTCTTCACCTGACCCGATTCAAGCTTTTAATTTACTTGATCGTGCCATGTCTTTCTCGGGCGTCCTCGACTTCTTCTTCCATTCACTTTCGCATCATATATTCTTTTCACACTCCTTTCTTCGTTCTTTCGCTCTACATGCCCAAACCATCTAAGCGTCCCTTTCTTGATCCTATTCATTACGCTCACATCAGCCTTGCATTCTTTCCGGATATCCACATTTTTAATACGATCATACATGGTTTTACCGCACATACGTCTCAAAGATCTCATTTCCACAGCATTCAGTCTACTTTCATCCTTCCTCTGCCAGTTCCATGCCTCACTGCCATACATCAGGGTTGGTATAAGCACTCCATTGTGGACTGCTATCTTCGCTTCTTTGGACAATTTCTTATTTGCGCCAACAGCGTTCAGTCCTCCATCAATGGAGTTTCCTGCATTCACCCTTCTTTCAATATCCTTATCAGTCTTTCCGTCTCTCGTAAACATACTTCCTAAATACAGAAACTCATCCACTTGCTTCAAGTATTCATCATTCACAATTATATTGCACGCAGTTCTCGTACTCTCTCTTTCAAACACCATGACTTTGGACTTACTTACATTCATCATCAACTCATTTTGTATACATACTTGGTTCATCCTACCATAGACACGAGAAACAATTAAGTTAATAATACAATTGCGTAAAAAGATTTCAATAACCTTCAACTTCAACTACATCGGTGAGTGAATGGTTTCCCATTTTTCCTTCATTCCAACAATGTTTTCCACAAACATTACAATTAGATACTTCCAAGTATAGTTTATTGTTTACAGTCCACTATTTGCAAATTCATCTGAAGCTAAAAACACATTCGGTGTTTTATCGCAGCTTCGGATCCAACAATAATATACCTACAAGATGTTTTGTTTTGTGCCCACGATTCCTCGTCTTTGGTAAAATTGTATTATAAAGATGGGCGACCGTTCGCACATGCTTTATTGCTGTTCTCCGCGAACAGACTACTGTTTTCCTGACCCCTGGCCCTGACCCATATTAGGAGCAGGAGCCAGTACCCCCGCAGCGCTGCGCCAAGTAGGGCTCCCTGCGCCAACCTTTCCATTTGTTAAGCTCATCCCGGGTCACTTTCTTGTTCGCGCTATTGTCCCTTTCCGCCCTTTGTTGTTATTGTCACGTACAATTCCAAATTGGGATTGCATGTGCTTGCAAATCGGCCATTGTGGCTGGCTGCGGGGGACTGCGGCCGCGGCGGCCCCATCGTGGAATACTCAATTCGGCCGTCGCCATTTCCTTCGCGGCCAGAGACAGGAGACAAGCGGCGGCGGGGGAGGCCGCGGACCACAGACAAGGTACACGGGAGAAGTGGCGCCAAGGGATATGATGTTTAGCATTGGCGGATGGGCACATAATAGAGTAACATTCACTCTTGCGCAAATATAAACTTTGGGAGATTTGGAGAGATGAATAGCCTTGTCGGAAGAGATCCATATAGTATCTAGTATTAAATAGACTGACCAACAGAAGACGATAATATTATTTATGGAGGAATTATAAATTCAGACGGTTTTTCCATTCCACGCCTAAATATAAATCCAGTGGTTTTGAGGTGTCCAGCCAATTTGGAAGAGTGGCGTCATTATCGTATGGAATGAAAATCGGTAGGAGTAAGATTAGAAGAATAGTGCAGATGTGGAATAACCTCCCGATCTCCCTTTAATAATCGCTTTCAAAATTTTATCAATCTTGACCGTGAGCATCGAGCCATTATTACAGAATCCTAGATACCTAGGTATTATTATACGTATATCTATCAAAGAAAACTAATGATGAGATATTTAAGTTCATTTCAGCTTACGAAAAACTGATATTTTCGGTTGGTCGCTCGCAATTGCTCCTAATTAGTCATTTCACTTAAATTAACCTTTGGCACACGATCTGTGCTAGGACTCGAGGCAACTGAGATCAAAATATTCGAAGACGCGACCCTGTGAAACAATTTTAGGTTACTAGATTTGTTATAAATCTTTTTGTAAAACTGATGGGGGCTTGATGCTCACCAATGAGATGCGATGTTGACGAGATAGCGATGTTTTATCGTAGGATGAAAGCAATAAACATTTTAAATATCAACAAATTTGACCGTATGACATTACTTTTCCGTGACAGAATACAGCATAGCACCTGTCTTGGGATCAACCGATAAATATAACTACTAAATCAGTGACGGATGGGTGGGGAAGTTATATCTGGGTAGGTACTGGAAGGTAGTGATGGCGCCAGTACTTACTTACTTACTTCCTCGTAAATAATTCAACACATATCTGTCGTGAGCGCTAATATTTATTACCTATATTGAAGCCGATGCCTTCTTAGAAGTTATTGCAGTCATAAAATCATTTTTAAATTATCAGTTTACGAGGACATTACTCTATTTCTTTAGTCATGAGCAATTTTATTTGAATTACTCATAGCTTATGGATTAGAGTCTGTGTTGTCAACCCATTTCTGTAAAAAAACGGGTTTCCAATCAATCACCCTACAATCTATACACATATATATATTTATAGTAAGTTAATATACATATTGACATTGGAAATAACTTTAAAGCATTAATGCTTACGTTTTTTTTAATATCTAATTAATATCAATAATCTAAAACAAAAATATGAAACAGAAAAAGCCAGAAAAAAAGACAATGGTCACAACTGAGATTCGAACTCGGATCCTCTACTTTATCCGGGAGTAACGCATTAACCGATTCGGCCATTGGGACCTTATTAGAAAATGGCATTTTAATAGATCTCATATTTTCATTGAAAATTATGAATATTATTTTTAATTTTTTCCGATTTTTGGCAGTTACCTTTGCAATGGATTCAAAGCTCAATCCGAGTTCATTGAATACCTAGATGGTGTCTTTTTATCATTTTGACCTTTTCTGTTTCATATTTGCGTTTTAGATTATTGACATTATTTTAGTATATATAGTTCAAATTGATAATGTCATTATAAAACGTCAATTAAATATTCTACCTTTGTTCAAATAAATTAACTTGTTGTTTAATATACTCTGTTTCAGAGGTGATAACTAAAAAATAGTGAACATCAATGTTCCAGGACGTGGAAATACGCCAATGTTAAAATTTACTTTATCTTTTACTCAAAATATTCCATTACCAATTGCTGGCAAGCAAAAGTTTATTGACAAAGCCATCCAACAACAGGTTGTCGATTTTTGTTAACCTAAAAACCACTGTACTCGTATGACAGATGACAGCACTGGATAGGAATTCATAGGATTTGACTTATCAGAACATTATTCCAATATTAAATGTTATGCATTCTTTTCTGTCTGCACGGGCCATGAAAACAAGAAGGGTATTTTTCTAATGGAATCCAGATAGACACCCACCGGTCTCCACTCAAAGTTTCATGGCCCTTTTATCTCTGGGTAATTGGTGTGAAACATCAAACATCTTGTACGGCCGTAAATCAAAACAAATAATTGTACCACTTCATGGGTGAAAAGCCATAAAAAAGAAGTAGATGAACCACTTCATGTTGGGTAGGTAATGCTCCGGGTGGGAGAGGTCTGATAAGGGATTCGGGAACCATTAGTGGGGTGGGTAGGTACTTGGGTTCTCATTAGCTGTTGTCGGTTGTTGTTTTGAGACCAGTTTTGTACTATGACAGTAGTTACTTAACAACTTAGAAGAATCTTATGCTCTCTTATCACTTCTACCCTCCTGAGATGAGGTGGATGTATTTATAATTATAAAAAGATAGGTGGTAGGTACTCCAATCGAAATAAGTTAACGAAATTCGAATCGATCAACTCGACGAAGTAGGTAGTATATTTAAATTGAAAGGACACGTATAATTTGTTATTATGATAATAATGAATCAATTGGTATTCAAAGTGCATCCAATGATCCAATGCATGTAATTTTGATCCATCAATGATGGCCATCAAATTGAGCGGCAATGCTCATGATTCATGATAGTAGGGATGTATATTATGCACAATCACGCCGGTATTTGGGAACGAGCTAGGGATGGGAAACCAGAACCGATAATAAATATTATAATGAAGAATTACCTAATATTGTTTGTGGTTATTTTTTAACGTAACTGGGTATTTACCACAGCTTATATTGTTTGTGGTACAAGAATGAATTAAATTACTCGGTCTCGGTACCTACCAAAATGTGTAGAATTTTTTTATATAGGTACCTACCTACTAACTTAACTGCTTTTAGATAAGTACTATTCTTAACTCTATTACAGCACCCTTTAGATGGTTTTTTTTACAAAACGGCGCTATACAAATTTTCCAAATATTATTATATTGCATCTGTTTTCTGAATTTGAAAGATCATTTTATTTTTTTCAGCTCGCAAAAACAATTTAAATCGTGAGCTATGGAGCTTTGAAATATCCATTTAACAGTCAGAAATAAGACAAAACGCCATATTATTTGTTCAATGCACAATTGCAATTGTTATTGAAGACGTTTTCAAACTCTGACGAAGCCGGGTTCAAAATAAAAACGTAGGAATTACGAAATCAATTTTGAATGTTTCAAAACCATTCTATAGTCACTTCTCCAAGTTTGGCTATATTCTCGTCAGCAAATTTCTGCTCCCTTCGTAAATTCTCGAGTTTCCAAACACTTGGTAATGGATTTTGGATGCCGTCTCTCTTGCAACTCTTTTGCAACGCCTGCACACCTGGTGTCATCCTGGCATCCCGCCACGAATCAAATAAATACAAGCTTCTACGATCCTATCTAGACAGTTTTGTTGCAGTGTGTAACATTCATGCTTACTTTCCTGACAAGGAAGGAGTACCCAGTAGGTAGCTACCCATCGGCTAAATTGGCTACTTGGCTTAAAATGACTTTCGTAATTTCCTGGCCCACCCGGTAAAATGAAATGAAATGTCCGTGTGGGTAGGTACCTACTTTAATCCGTTTTCTTGAGATCTGGGTAGGTACCGACATTAATTTTTTTACTTCAAATATATCTCGGAAGGTACCTACCTGCTTTAATATTTTTTCTTTGGTTATGGGTAGGTGTCAATTTATTTTCTATTGATCCGGGTAGGTACCTACCTAATTTGAACTTTTTTTTATAGGATCTGTGTGGGTATCTCGATAATTTTGTAGCTTGTAAGAACGGTTTTTGATTCAGTGTCTCCGGCGTGTGACGAAATTTGAATAACATTCCGTGTTCAGGGTTTTATGCTGACTTGCAATATAAATCTTTGTCGGTATATTTCTGTTTACAAACAAACTAAAAGGGTAAGCCCACCAGGGTTATACTATTCAAGTCAACTTTTTAATCTCGTAAAATTTCTTTTAATTTCTTGTGTTATTTTTGGCTCGCGCATTAACGGCCTTCCTAGCATTGTGGTCTAACCATTCGACTTTAAAGTTTGAATTTTTTTATGCACAGTAAATTGTTCTAAATCAGTGGTGCTATGACATCTCTATTCGTGACACTTAATTTTTTATTTTTTATTTCGTAATGTAGGGAGGTTAGTACAATCCCACACACCCCATCAAGTATATACATATATACAAATAAGAGTGAAAAATGTTAAAAAAATAATGTCGTTAAACATTATGCAAAATATTCAATAAAACAAAAATATGTTTTTTATCCAGACCTTTTCCCTAAGAACTCACTAATGTAAACTTAAATTCAGTCAATTAAATACAACCATCAGATAGTGATAGTAATAAGGCCTAATGAGCCGAAGTACTAGTTAGACAGACATTATAAGGGGTATTTGAATAAGCCCCAGCTAGTTAGCAGAGGATTACGAAAGAATCGATAAAATAAAAAAAATAAAAAAACTAAAATATGTCAAAAATACAAAACGAAGTGAAATATTAAACATTTGAATAACCTGTACTTTTTTCTATTCTCGATCTCGTCACTAAACCTGAGTGATGCAAATGTATACTTTTAAAAAATTCCTTGTGCGACAAAGAACCGCACGAGTGTATAAATTATTTGCGGATTTTGAACTCGTGACTTTTAGTCTATATTCAAATAGCTTAACGTACTTCCACAGAGGTTTCCCGTTTCAGTACAACGATAAAATTAATAAACGGGAATTTAAAAAAAAATATATGTGAGCGATGCCAGGTCTGAGATATGTGATGTTTATTATTTTACAGCTGTGGTGAGGAAAGTTCATAAATAAATAAATAGAAGAGAGGGGAACGCGCTATGTACGAGTATAAAGGCTTAAAATCAACATACAACCATCGATGCATACGACCTCAGAGCAATAATATACCAGGAGGGATAGCTTTGCGACACAGTGTAGTCAGGATTGTTGATTTTTTCCTGATTCGGACGTGGCTAGAGTTTTCATGAACACACCTTTTTTCATCCATTTATAGCACATGTCAGCATAATATTTTGTTTATTTGTACAACCACTTTTTCACAGTATTGTTATCAACAAAAATATAGGATATAACCTCAAAAACCGTTGAGTTATGTCGCATAATAAACGTAGTGGGCGAAGTCGCTGGAGATGCAGAAGTCGGAAAACATGCTTACATACCTAAAAGTGGTGCGATATTATGTGACTTGTCTCTTTCTCTTTTACGGTTTACGACGTAAAAACCCGGAGAAAATGATTTATCGTAAATTTGTATGGGTTGGGCAAAAATATTTGGCTCTCTCTTCACATACCATTATATTCGTACTCCAAGCATACAAAGCTTTCGGATTGCAATTGGATTGGCAATTCAAGGATCTCAATTTTTAATATTCATAAATTATTTTCTATCTTTTTAGGATGGCCGAAGACTGTTCATCGGCGCTCCTGGAAGCTGGTACTGGCAAGGTAACACATCATCTCCATACCCTTTTATCTCGGCACATTATATTACAAATTATTTGCGAACAATTGCATATATATTATCACGACAATGTAAATATTTAACAGGATATTTCAAAATTTTGGAACCCACCGATGTACGAGTTGATTCAACGATCGAAAATTCAGAAAAAAAAAATTTACACATAAATCGATGTTTCCTACCTACTTTTCAAAGTGATATTAATAAACCAGCTATACGACGTTTTTACCGTCACGCTCGTGAAGAAAAAATATAATAATAAACGAAACTTATGTTCTTAGCACTATCAGACAAAATATAAGACATTAAAAGAGGTAAAAAATTATTTGGACAATCGTCCCGTATTAATGTGGTATTCGTCGACAGGAGTAATAAATGTATTGTGCTGTTGCCCATGTTTCCTCCATTCTATATTTGGCACATGTTCCACAGGCCAGATGTATTCAGTAAACCCGACAATCATCCTGCCTTACATGCCTCCGAGGTACAAGGAGTACGGCGAAGGTAAAACCAAGTAAACTATTCACCGACGGATGTTAGGGGGGCATAAAAAATCCATAAAAATAACATTTTTATTTACATGGATATACGTATACATATTTTGTATAAATTGGATCCCCCCCTAGATCTGTCGATGTGACCGCCTCTCTCAAACGCTACTTATATTATTTTACAAATCAATAATCCTTATTATTTTTAGTGACCGTTGTTATTCCTATTCACCCTGACCACAGTCAGAAAAATACGTCAGCTTGTCCTAATACTGCTTTTATGTTAATGTCATTATTTGAATTTACTTCCATTAAAATTACCTACCCATTCAGGTAAGTACTACAGCAAAAATGGGATTATTATATAAATGATTTGTTTTTCGTGTAATGGCAGCACTGACAGAGTTTTCCATATTCCCGCCAAATAAAATCTGACAGTTGCTTTTCTATGGATGAAAATTCAAATAATGACAAATAAATCTTGATGGTGTTAATCTTACTTCCATTAATTATATTAATGATTAATACAAGTGGTGCAGGAAGGGAGAGACCAGCGGCGGCGGCGGCACCTCTGCAGAACATTAATTAATTCTGATTTTCCTAGAGATTTATTCGGACTCAATGTTGTGATGCACTCTCCTTTTGTCAAAATTATTCTTTACATTTTATTTTGTGCCTACCTACACAGAGTTAGTGTAGAGATCTGTCAATGAATGTGGTTCAATCGTTTAGACTTTTTTAATGCTTTGGGAAATCTATTGATGCAAGCAAATCAATGACAAAAATTATCATTGAAGCAAACTCATTAGATGACTTTTAATTCATATTTAAAAAATGCTTGTTATAATTTAATAGATAAATTAAGCACACCTAGCTGTTTTATTTTTAATCTATTAGATTTTCCAAAAATATGATAAAAAGTAAAAACAAGTTTCTATGATTGAACTGTGAAAACCTTTAAGAGCAGACATGTGAATGTTTAGTGTTGCATGAAAAAATTAGTGGAAGCCAATGCTAAATTGATGTTGTATTTATGTACAAATGTCCCGTTGTTTATGTTGTGGTTTAGAACATAATACGATTCACTTTTAAAACAACATTTTCTAATAAAATATAATCATACATTAATAGATGTTTATTAAGTCACTGGTCTGCCAGTAGACAATATTACAATAAATAAAGTGAGCAATAGACAACTAAATACAGTTCTCACCTAACATCAAAAATAAACTTCCCAGAATTTGAATGAACCCTTTCCACAAATAAATAATCTGTAACACAATATTATAAATCATAGTCTGATGAGTGGAGTATATTATTAACGGTTATTCTTTAGGTGGAAGGATGGTTTGCTGATAGTAAAATTGGACTGCAAAACTCTTAAAAAAATCGCAAAATTAAAACATAATTATAACCCCATTTGAAAATAATGTGAAAATTTATTTCAGTTTAACCATTAAGCTGGTTTAAACCGGGCTGCTATTGGAAAACATAAGCCAAGGCATTCTTCTGCTTAAATATTGATAATTATGATTATTATAAAACTTTAATACGCTACCTACTTAACTGGTGATGGATAACACACTAAGTTGGTTTTGATGTTTAATTATTGAAAAAAAAAACGTTACACACAAATTCAAAACCAACGTAGCAGGGTATATTTGATATAATATAACTTATGTTAAACATTCACATCAATCAAATTGAGCATTTTTTTAATACAAAAACAAATGGTTCAAAGGTTTGCATTGTTGTAATTCATTAAATGTTTTTTTTTTAAATTAATATTGGCAGTTAGTGCAGACTACTTGTGAATCAACAAAATGAAACAACCACATTGCTTTGGATTCAATCTTGCCTCCGTTGCGACAGCAAGGGTTTTACCCCAATGGCGCACATCACCAACTTTGTATTTTTACTTCACAGCGAGCATAGTGTAGTGTAGTAATATCAATAAAATTAAAATGTATAAGAATGCTAGCATGTTGTCAGTTCGAACAGGAGAGAAAGCAAGCATGAAAACCTTAAAAAGAATCAGTATTTATTACCTAGTGTGCCTCACTTAGTATAGATGAACTAAATTCCAAGCAGATCAGGAACAAAGTTATCAACTCACTTTTCAAGGAGACTCCCAACAAGATATGGCTTTACTGAGACTTATGTTGATGTGCAGGGCAACTATACTCGCAGAGCTTGGACGTGAAGCCTGGGGTTCTCAGCACGGCAGAAAGCCGGGCGGCTGATGATGACTCGTACCTCGGCTACTCTGTGGCGGTGGGAGACTTCAACGGCAGTGGGGAGCAAGGGGTGGCGGTGGGCATGCCACGAGGAGCCAACCTACTCGGGACGGTAAGAACTACATTACGCCTTATTGCTGATTGAAGTTATTTAAGTGAAACGTTTTCAAGCGTGCACCCGTTACCTAGGTAAGGAAGATGCTTCTTGACAAAAGGACCTCTTCAAGTTACATGGTAATATTAGATAATAACTTTACTGGCATTTCTGAAGGTCTGAAGAAAGACTGTTACAACTTGTCCGGTCGGTAGCTGAGTGAATAAACGCGTCGGATTCTCACTCGGGCGTCGTGCGTTCAATTCCTCTGTTGGTTAAGTCCTCCATCATTGCACAAGCATCATTTTCGGCTTTTTATGATGGCAGTAGGAGTTTTTTAAATATTTTCTGGTTATTCGTAACCCGGGAATATTTGCCTTTCTTAAATTAAAAAAAAACTAGTGTTATTTACTTATATACAATATATTATTTATACAGGGTGTCCGAGAAGTCGAAGTCAAGCCGAAAGCGGGTGATAGGCCAAGTCATAATAGTTACCAAAAAAATATTTAAAAAAATCTAAGTTATGTATTTTAAAAATTATAGGCATTTAAAAAAACGAGTAAATCTGTTTAAAACTGGGTTTCTTTACATAAAAAAATATATCCAAGAAACTTGCTAGGTTACTAGCAATTGTTATACAATTATGGAATCCTTATTAAATGCGCCAACTTTTAAAGTTACTTGCCAAACTAGCTTAGTACATATTTTTTTTAGTACAAACAGTTGAAATTGGGCGAAGTATTCACTTTGAATACTTAGTTTGACAAAAAGTTACATTTTCTTCCAAGCTGGGGTAGTTGGCTTAAAATTTTAGGCAACAATTTACAGAAGCATTATTCAGAATTACATAATAAAAATAAAATTGAAAAAATACAGATTTGTAGTAACGGGAGTTAAAATACTATCACAGGGTGTGGATTTTCTCATTTTTTTTTTAAATGCCTATAATTTTTAAAGTACATAACTTGGATTTTTTCAAATATTTTTTTGATAACTATTATGACTTGGCCTATCACCCGCTTTCGGCTTAACGTCGGCTACTGGGACACCCTGTATATTGTCCAATTACAAAACAAAATTCAAAACACGGATAAAAGAGCAACAGAGAAAAAACAGCACATACATAATATTATGATAAAGCAATTACAAAAACAGGACAAAATAGTCATCAGAAAGAACATTCAAGTCAAAGTCAAGGTCAAGTCAAGGTTTTGGTAGAGTCGTAAAGAATGACAAAAATCATTTAGACTGCTACCAAAAAATTCAAGATCATGGCTTGAGTTAACAAGTCTCGACTTTCTGGACAGTGGAGAATGATACCCATAATTAGTAGAGTGATGATTGAGGAACAGCAATTCATTGTTTCTGAGTCTACAAGGAATGTTGAACTGAATGAGTTGAAACAAAGAAGGTGAGTCAATAATACAATTAATATTTTGAAAATGCAAATTAAATCTTTCGTATGCTTTTCTAATGAAGAATTTTTTTATGTTTGTACATTTTCATCATATGAATAATCGCCTCTTTCTCGCCCTAGTCGTAAGAAGCGATGTTGTACGGATTCAATATGATGAATATGAACAGTATAGAAAGGGGACCAAAAATGACACTGGCATATTCTAGATGAGGGCGAACTAATAAACAGTAAAGAGTTTTTAGGGTCCAAGTAGGGTAAAAGTACACGAGGTTTGTTCAAAAGAAAAGGTGAATTTTGAATTTTCGCTGGCTGTGTACATTCGATTATCGATTTTTTGTTGTTGTTATGTTGGTACACCTATGTTTATCATATGTTAGCATTATCAGCCATTTCGTATAAGTGGTTTGTTTTTGACAACTGGAAAGGTTAGTCACGTTTTTGTGTGTTCTTCGATTTTTTACTTTAAAAAAAAAATGGATCAAAGAATATGTATTTAATCGTATTATGGTCCTAGCTAAAATGTTCAGAGATTAGAGATGCTGCACTAAAGTAAATATGTTAAAATTGTCAGTGAAAAAAATCGCACCATTATCTAGTGTATAACAAATGGTTTAATGTAACCTCCTAGGTGGTGCTGTACTCCTGGGACCTGCAGAATGTACAGAACCTGACGGGGGAGCTGCTGGGCGGCTACTTTGGCTACAGCCTGTGTGCTGCCGACGTGGATGGAGACGGCCTCGATGATCTCATTGTGGGTGCCCCCATGTACACCTCTACCAATAACGAGGGCAAGTACGACGTGGGCAGGGTGTACATCATCTACCAGAACAGTGAAAAGGTGAGAAGAATTCTCTTCAAGAGTGTCATCCTTATCATATATATTATCATATGACGTATATTTGACTTAAAACTTAAATGCCAATGTCACAAAACTATATGTGATACTGATACAAATTAATTTGATTTATAAATATAACAATAATTATAATTATTTTTAACTAACTAACTAACTAACCATCACGCTGTTTCCCCGCAGGGGTAGGCAGAGAGGACGGACCGCCATACAACTCTGTCTTGGCACACACTTCTTGCTTCATTTACATTCGTCCATCGTCTCATACGTACTCTTCTGTTATTCTGACTCTTCACACGACCCGATTCAAGTATTTGATTTACTTGATCGTGCCATGTCTTTCTCGGGCGTCCTCGACTTCTTCTTTCATTCACTTTCGCATAATATATTCTTTTCACACTCCTTTCTTCGTTCATTCGCTCCACATGCCCAAACAAATTATTTTTAACTTTATTTAAATATAGTTTATACAAAAATAAAAACAAATGATTTCGCTTTTTTTTTTTTTTTTTAATTTTATTTAAAAAATGATTATTACTGTTTAATTTTTTTTTAAACAATTTTTAGTTAAAAGTTCTGCTAGGTAATTATTTTTACGCGTGACAGATGTTTCGCCTTCTGAGGGCATTATCAAACTGACAGTTTTTCAATTACCTAGCAGAACTTTTATCAAAAAATTGTTTTTTTTTTTTAAATATAAATAAAAATAATTATTATTTAAATAAAATTTATAAACCTAAAAATTAAAATGGAGTTCTACAAAATAAAATTTAAAACCATAAATATACATAATTTCGATACATTGGAAACAGTATATTATGCACAATAAACACAGTAAATTAAACATGATATCTTAGTTTTTGTATAAATTAAAATATTGTTTCTTGCTAAAGCGAATTTATTATTAATATATACTCGTAAATAGTAAGTTAGAATAGTGCATATGAAAAAATAATTCTTTGTTCTGTGGTTGGTTCAATCAATAACATCGAATTTGGGTGAGTGCACCGGTAAAAGCTCTGTCATTGCCACTAATTCATTTTTTTATTTTATGTATGAAAAGTTAATATTGTCTGTTTGATTTCAAGGGACGTTTCGCGCGAGTGGAGTCACGTGACGGCTTCATGTCCAAGTCTAGATTTGGTTTATCCCTGGCTTCTCTTGGAGATATCAACTTGGATGGATTTGGAGGTATGTAGACAATTTTAAAACATTTTTTTGCTCATTTTCCTCGGTAAATAACCTCATTCAAAATTGTTTATTCAGAGTTTATTTACGCTAGATAAGTAGTCTACCGATCTATGAGTAATGTCAGTGAAAGCTTTTTACCATAATCTGACCCTTATTGAGCTACAAATCACCTCTAAATATTTTTAAAATCAAATCTCTCTACTGTTCCACACATTGAGAAAGCCACTATGAAATTTGTTCTCATGCCCTAAAATCGAACAATAAAAAACATGTATAGTTTAATTAAATACCAGCTATAATTTTGGCAATGTCATGTCCTTAAATGAGTATAATACAATGAGTACAAAACTGTATCTTTCTCCAAAATAGAAATAACAAAAATATTTGTATTCGTAAAAAGCATTTATATTGTGGCTGGCCATATTTATAAATAAAACAGATAAACTTTGTTTAAAACCACTTTTATTTTTCAATATTTTGTCGACTGGTTTCGGAAGCACCCTTCTATATTCAGGACAATATTAAAATGTAATTTTTTTTTTTTTTAAATATATATTGTCCTGAAGATAGAAGGGTGCTTCCGAAACCGGTCGACAAAATATTAAAAAATAAAAGTGGATTTAAACAAAGTTTATCCGTTTTATTTATAAAATATTTGTTTCTATCTGAAGCTACCTGCCAGGTAAGTATGCTTTTGTATATTACCTCTGCACACAATATAAATAAATATTGATACGCCATAGATTATATATATATATATATATATATAGTTAGAATAAGAGCGATATAATAAGGAAGCCTAGGATTAAGATTTGTTCAGCACCCTTGAGGTGATTTTTCGCAAAAACGGCGCCATACAAATTATCCAAATATTATTATTATAAATTAGGAATGGTGGCTTTCCACCAAACCAAAGTGAAAGAATCTTGAATGTTGGAAAGTTTAAATTAAAAAAGTTATTCAAAACCTTTGACGATTCATGATTAAAGTAAGCTTCTTTTTTTTTTTTCAAAACTATTGACTATCTTAAATGTGGAAAGTATGACAGACGAAATGACTTTGAAGTCATGCCTATGTGGGGACCCCAGTGGAAGCGACGCAGAGGCAGGCCAAGAAGACGTGGACAGCTGGGTGAAAGAGGATTGGAGCAGGGTAGGAACGCTTAAAGACTGAAGGCGAATAGTTAGGAGCCTAAACCAAAGAGGAGTTGTGGTGATGATTGTCTTGATCTGTGTGTTCTTCCCAGATTTCGCCGTGGGAGCGCCTTACGACGGTGTGACGGGGCGCGGCGCCGTGTACATCTTCCACGGGGCCGCGGGGGGTGTGCGCGAAAAGCCTTCGCAGATCCTGCGCGCCGAGGACATGGGGCAGCCGTCGCTGTCCACCTTCGGCTTCTCCGTTGCCGGCGGGGTGGACCTGGACACCAACCAGTACACCGATCTGGTGGTCGGGGCTTATGAGGCGGACACCGCTTTCCTGTTCAGGTAAACACCAGTTTTTAAAATACTCCGTAGTTGAAAAGTGTAATTGTGAAGAACCAGATTGGCTTAAGGGTCAGCACTTAAAAGTGACACTAAACGTTGCTTTCTAGCATTCTAATACAAGCATTCATACAAATGATGTATCTGATTTTTTTCTATGGGTAGTTATAAAAATATCTGGGGTTTCCAATGAATACAATGTTACTACTGTAATCCTTTAAATTCTATGAAAAACATACTAAAATATCAGTAATAGGTGCAGTTTTGAAACCAGAAAAGTCATTTTTGAACGTTCTAGTGTGCTTTTCATAAAGAATTTAAAAGAATATTGTTTAATAATTGTATTCACTGGAAACCTCAGACGTTTTTCTAACTACCCATATAGAATTAACAGATTAAACATTTGTAGTATTGCTTGTACTAGAAAGCCAAAAAGGGACTATTTTTGGGTGCTGACCCTTAAACAAGATATTGACAAGCCTCTATTTGTGATAAGAGTATAATTTCTTTTTATTTGCTTTAACAAATTTGTTATTATGAATTCATACGTTTCATCTGGATTTTTAGAGCCATAGCTTCTAGTAAATTGTTTTTTTTTTTAAATCTGTTGATGCACACATGCACTGTTATACTCATATCTGAACCATTTTCTCCCATGATTTATGATAACGATCATGATTTTAGATAGTTTTAATTTGTTTACATATTATATATTATTTTCTCCTTGCTAGTTAGTCTTATTAGCTTCATTAATTTAGTAGGAAGCGCACTTGAGGTGAAATATCACAAAACTGCGCCATATAAGTTATCTGTTCTATTAAGAGAGACTATTTGTTTCAATATACCATAAATCTGTTGGGCAATTTTTAATGTCCTCAGTTGGATAAAAACGCATTTTATAATATAGAGTAAAAAAACCTTTTTGGTATAATAGATGTCAAGGGATCAAACGATTGTGATAAATTTAGGAGAGTTTGATATTTAAAAAATGAGTAATAATGCAACTTCGAAATTATGTTTCCTTCCTGTACAAAACTTGTAACTTTTTTCCTGTTTTCTTAGGGCTAAACCTGTAGTAAAGATGACAGCGAGCATTCTCTTTGGAACGGAATCCAAGCTGATTTCCCTGGAAGAAAAGAACTGCACCTTGTTCAACAGGAAGAAGGTGGCTTGCACCACTATCAACTACTGTCTCAAATACGACGGGATTGGTGTTGACACTTCAGTTGGTAAGTTAATATTAATACTTCAGTATGCATTCCTGCTGATTGATCAATAAAGAATTTTTTATACAATGACGTTACATATATAGACACGTCATAGCCTTAGAATATTAACACAAAATGTGGCAAGCAAAACACACACGTTACCAGTAAATTCATCATTCAAATATCGGTCATGTATGACAAAGATAGACATTCATAGAATACATGTGTATGAACGAAACAGATCCGAAGTTCGGACCGCGTTCAATACTTGCTTGGAACGACCTCAAGCGACGCGTGACCGTTTAGTACTAAATCGGCTTAAACACCGATCACACCAACTAGCGTGATTATTGCTTGCCACTTTGAGAGCGCTACAACGTGTCTATATTTATGAAACGTCATTGATTGTGACACATTCTAAGAGACATTAGGCATTATCTCCCAAACATTACCATCAAAAAATATTGCAACCGGAAAGGGTTTCTTTTTGGTTTCTTGTCAGACGGTGTTGGATTTCAAAGAGATAATTTGTTGAGTTCTTACCTTTTTGTTTTTCATCCAGTTCCTACCTTATCCAACCATTTCATCCAACTAAGTTTTATTTAATCAATATATGTCATAACACATTTAATTAATATAAAATAGTAAAAGTATAAAGTATATTTGCGGCACGTTCCAGAGTGGTAGATACTTAAAGTATGGCACTGGTGAAAGACCACCATTCTGAATTGAAGCGTTGCTTGAAATGGATTTAGCCGTGTTTGCTGACCAGATCTGAATAGCCAGGTAAACTTCTTAACCTTCCTCTTCTCCATCTACTTCCCCTCCCCACTACCTTCAGCCTCACAACATACCCCATTTGGGGATGCCATGGCCTCGCTGGCTCTAGACGGTTGGGAGCAGTTGGGAAAATAATGTTTCGACAGCACGGGCAACAACCATTACATATATTTTTTAATGTAAATATATTTTAGTTTGTAAGTCACTAGTTTTAAGTATTAGGCATAAGTTAATATTAAGTCTTAGTTTTAATGTTACGTTGTAAAGCGCCTTTGAGGTGATATTTCTGTCACGAAAACGGCGCTTTATAAATCAGCCAATTATTATTATTAAAATAAAATGGTGACGAAGTGGTTGTCCAGTGGTGATTGCTTAATTTTCAAAAATTACAGTTGGAATCGACCAAACGCCACTGAGATACACGTTCAAAGCATATCGCCCACGGGAGGTTTTTTTCTGATTTGGGGTGACGATAATATTTTATCCCTTAACATAATAGCAAATGTATTTATTTTTCCAAGCTGACGGATTCATTTGCGAGTTTGGTGAGTCGCGGGATGTTTCGACCATCTCCTGTAAAATATAATGTGCTAATGGATGTTCACACATGCTTCTATTTTACAGCAACTCCCATCTTTGAATGTGTGCATGGAACTATTATAATATTAGGGAATATCAAAACATATACCCGGTGTAAAAAAATTCGTGGTACTAGCGGAAAAAAATGGTGATTTCACATTGCATTTGATGTTGATTTTCGTGTTGAGAAAAGTAGAGTTTTTAGATCAAAATCAAAATATTCGGTCGCTATGGGGTTAACAGTCGTGGTGTTTGAAAGAGAGAGTACGCGAACAGTGTGGAATATAGTTGATATAGTGAATAATGAATACTTGGAGCAAGGGGATAAGTTTGTGTATTTAGGAAGCATGTTTACGAGAAGCGGAAAGGTTGATAAGGATATTGAAAGAAGGGTGAATGCAGGAAACTCCATTAATGGAAGACTGAACGCTGTTGGCGCAAATAAAAAAATGTCCAAAGAAGCGAAGCTAGCAGTCCACAATGGAGTGCTTATTTATACTAACCCTGGTGTATGGCAGTGAGGTGTGGAACTGGCAGAGGAAGGATGAAAATAGACTGAATGCTGTGAAAATGAGATCCCTGAGATGTATGTGCGGTAAAACCATGTATGACCGTATTAAAAATATGGATATTCGGAAAGAATGCCAGACTGATGTAAGCGTAATGAATAAGATCAGGAAAGAGACGCTTAGATGGTTTGGGCATGATGAGCGAATGAACGAAGAAAGGAGTGTGAAAAGAATATATGATGCGAAAGTGAATGGAAAAAGAAGTCGAAGACACTCGAGGAAGACATGGCACGATCAAGTGAATCATTCATGACCGGTCGGTAGCTGAGTGGAGAACGCGTCGGATTCCCACCTGGGCGTCGTGGGTTCAATTCCTCTGCTGGCTAAGTCCTCCATCATTGCACAAGCAACAACTTCCGCTTTTTATGATGGCAGTAGGAGTTTTTCAAATATTCTCAGGTTATTCGTAACCCGGGAATGTTTGTCTTACTTAAAAAAAATATAAACTTGAATCGGGTCATGTGAAGAGTCAGAATAACAGAAGAGTATGAATGAGACGATGTATGAATGTAAATGAAGCAAGGAGTGAGAGAGTCTAACAAAGAGAATAACAGAAGA
The DNA here is from genome assembly GCA_022651775.1 of Drusus annulatus. Classification (NCBI taxonomy): domain Eukaryota; kingdom Metazoa; phylum Arthropoda; class Insecta; order Trichoptera; family Limnephilidae; genus Drusus; species Drusus annulatus. The sequence continues at coordinate 220,425 of JAGWCC010000479.1, read as the reverse complement.
GTATGTATGAGACGATGTATGAATGAATCAAGGAGTGTGTGCCAGGCCAGAGTTGTATGGCGGTCCGTCCGTGAAGCGGCGTGATGATTAGTTAGTTAGTCATTTAAAATGTGTCAAAGTGTGGAACCGGCTGGAATAGATTACTAACCCTGAAGTTGTCGAAAAAATGGAAAAATATTTTTGGTTCTTAAAAGTAAAAATGCCCAAATAAAAAAAAAAACTTATGTTTATTTGGTTTATCTATGTGCTGCAGATGATCACATTTTTTACTTTACCATGAATTTTCGGACACCGTGTAATTGCAATGAAAAAAAATGTTTCTAGTATTTTTCTATGGAGTAATAAATATGGTTATCAAACTATGCCACAATGGCCTGTGCTGGAAAAATATAGAATGGCTGTTTACACAGAAAACAACCAGACCTCACCATAAGTGTTTTCTTACTGATCTTTTGAAGTCTGCATTCCGGCTGTAAATTTGCCTGACTTTTATCATTTCTGTGTTCATTTGAATGTCTTTATTTATTTTGTTGCCGCGGAGCAAGAATATATGGAGAGAGAGCTAAATATCTTTACCCAACCTATACAAATTTACGATAAATCACTTTCTTCGGGTTTTTACGTCGTAAACCATGAGAGAGAAAGAGATAAGACAAGTTGTCACATAATATCGCACCACTTTTCGGTATGTAAGCATGTTTTCCGTCTCCCGCGTCTCCGGTGACTCCGCCCACTACGTTTTGTTATGCAACATAACAGGACATAACTCAACGGTTTTTTAGGTTAAATCCTATATTTTTATTAATAACAATTGTGAAAAAGTGGTTGTACAAATAAACAAAACATCGTGTCGACATATGCTATGAATAGATATATAATTACCCTAGCCCTAGCCAAACCCGAGTCAGGAAAAAATCAACAATCCTAACCACACAAGCTATCCCTCCTGCTATATTATTGCTCTGAGATTGAAGCATTTATTTCTTAATATTTCACCTGGCTTTATGTGCATTTCATTAGCAACTCAATTCATTATAGTATAGGTACGCCTCATCTGATCCATTTGTCAAAAGATGATTCTTATGTGATTTGTGTTTCTTTCCAGAATTTGATTTGCAATTCATCCTCGACGTGAAAAAGCCCAACGACCCGCGCCTCTTCTTTCCTGGACAACGAAGGCCGAAACACACTCAACCAATCCATCCCCCTCGTCAGGGACGACATGTACTGCAACTCCATGCAGGTCTACATTGTGGTGAGTTGCACATTTTTATGGATTGATTCAAACGAATTTAAAATAATCAATTTCTCACCTCACTGTTTTTGGCACGAGACACAATGAGCATCATTTATTGATAGCACATATCTTTTTTTGCCAGAACTCTCTATAGATCGATGAAAAGTTGTAAATGAGTGTCGCTACTGTAGAATGAGGTGACTTCGGACAGGTGACAGGACTTTGGACAAGGGCCTATTTTCATCTGTCGCACATCCTAGAGGAAAAAGAGTTAGTGGCGACATGACATTGTGTCGCTCTCTTGCGGGACACGTAGAAGTTCCTTTGCTAAACAGTGTAGTTACTTTATACCGACTCGATAGAAAGAGACAAAGGTATAATATATTAAAGGATGTTCAATAGCCTATTAGTTACCGCCCACATGGAATTTAAACATTTTTAATAAACATGTTGGAACATGTTAAACAAAACAATATCAAAACACTATTAAAATTATTAATAAAGTTAAAATATCACACAGTCACCAATAACTGAAAGTTCGGTCAAAAATATTGTAAACTGTTAAAATACCACTGAAAAGTGATGTTTTATAATCTTTGTTTGGTCTTATTTGAACATTCACGCATAGCACATATCACCATCATGTTTGATTTATTTTTATAACCACTTCAAGTTTTTCAATCAAATACAGGAAATAACCTCAAAATCCATAAGATCGTAAAAGAAGATCGTAAGTTATGCGACTCGTTGATGTGAAGTTATCGCGAACGGAAAACATTCTTACATACTTTGAAGTGTTGCGATATTATGTGATGACTTTTCTTGTCTCTTTTTTCTCATGGTATACGACGTAAAAACCCGGAGAAGGTGATTATCGCAAATTTGTATTATTTGTATAAGTTAAGGGTAAAAAAATCAGCTATACCTCCTTATATCGTTACTCCAAGATCGCTTTCATCAGTTGGGTGCCGGAATCCGTTGCTGATGCACTTGTATTGTTTAACAAAGGTTTCTAAATTGTGACTTATTGCAAGCGTGATACAAATTACTGTGAAGGTCAGTATTGTTACTTGCCAATAAGGTTTGTTATTTGACGTGTTCAAAGTTTGAAGAACATTTTTTGCCGTCCATTTCTTAGTGTCTCCTGCTGTTTGCCAGTTCCTTATTCTTAAGGCTGTGGTGCTTTTTTTTACACCATCTTAATATGTACTAATAATTTGTTTTATTCCAGGACAAAGTGCGTGACAAGCTGACCCCTATCGAGGCCGAGATCCGCTACAGCATGAAACAGGAGCGGGGCGCTGGGGCGGCCGTGCGCAGGAGGAACCCTCGCTCCCCCTTGCACCCCATCCTGGATCAGAATGCACCCAACTCTCAGAAGGACTCTGTCAACATTCAGAAGAACTGCGGCTCTGATAACATCTGTATTCCTGATCTGCGACTCATGGCTACACCGTAAGCACGCATGCGAATTATTTATAAGAATCTGTTTTACCAGATTTATCGAACACTAGTTTAGTCTTGACACACAAGTCAAAAGGTACATAGTAAGTAAATCGTGAAGTAGCGCAGCCGGAATACAATTTCAAACTTTTTTACGTATGAGCAAAAATTACCAGTATGGTTGGCCCCACACGGCGATCTAACGAATCGTGTACAGAAGACGGCTTACCGTATTAGTACTGTCAGATGGTTTAAAAAATGTGATTCTGTTACGTTATAACTCATTAAAGTTCAAACTGGTTGGATCTATTGGAACTATTTGTGTGGGATCCTCATGTTTTGGCAATGTTGTGAGGCTGATGGAAGTATGGAATGGGTAGGCGAAAGAGATAGGAAGGTTGGAAAGAAACTGACCAGTCAGATCTGGTTAATAAAAATAGTTTAATTAATACATAGACTATTAATACTAATAAATATAGTTTAATTAATATTAAGCGCATTGATTCCGAATGATAGTCTTCCATCAGGACGATTCTAATGAAAGTATCTTTCACTTTGAAATGGTTAAATGTTTAATTTCAACTTGATTGTGCACAGACCGAAATCGAAGCTTCGGTCTTTTGATTCAAATGTCAAAGACGAGGGAAGCCATATCTACTTATAAATTCAATATTAATGTAAAATGCAAATATTTTCATACGACAGTCTCTTTCAAGCGGTTTTTCAAGGGACCGGATACAAAGCTTTCAGTCTCCGAAAACCTTATGTTCTACTGATATTTTTTTGTATTTGCAGGAGTGTAGATAAATACCTGCTGGGCTCCAAGGAGCGTCTCAACATCGACGTGATAGTCAAGAACATGGGCGAGGATGCCTTCGAGACCACCTACAACCTGCAGCTGCCGGGGGGTGTCAACTACATCAAGATCGAAAGGATCGACAACGCCGTGGCGGAGATCCCCGTGCAGTGCTCCCCACCCACCAGCTATAATAATAATACGCTCAAGTGCGATATTGGAAACCCGCTGCCGCAAGGGCGATTAGTAAGCAACTATAATCAGATACTTCTTCCATAATAATAATATTTGGACGATTTGTATAGCGCCGTTTTTGTGAAAAATCACCTTAAGGGCGCTGTACAGATCTTACTTTCTATCGTTAAATATTAATTCCTAGTTTAAATAAGAAAATATACAGGAACATACTTACCTGGCAGGTCCCATCAGATAAACACAATTATTAACTTTAAATTATGATGATTTTTTAAATATATATACCGGTCGGTAGCTGAATGGAGAACGCGTCGGATTCCCACCCGGGCGTCGTGCGTTCAATTCCTCTGCTGGCTAAGTCCTCCATCATTGCACAAGCAACATCTTCCGCTTTTTATGATGGCAGTAAGAGTTTTTCAAATATTGTCAGGTTATTCGTAACCCGGGGAATGTTATAAATAAACATATATATTAAAAATAATATATATATATATATATATATATGTTTATTTATTTATTTGTTTTTATTTTTTTTTTCTTTTCCGATTTGGGGCATGGGAGCGAAATTAAAAGAATGGACTTTCTGAATTTGTCATACAGTACAGGATTTGGTTAAAATTTGCATATCTAAAGGTGATTGCCTCGGTATAGTCGGACACACTGAATAGATACACCGGTAGAAGTGTATTGTGGACGCATCTGGTTTACCCTCATAGCAATAATATACCAGGAGGGACAGCTTTGCGAAACAGTGTTTTCATGGACACACCTTTTTACCTCCACTCATGGCACATGTCGACACAATTATTTGGTTATTTGCATAACCACTTTTTCACAGTATTGTTATCAACAAAAATATAGGATTTAACCTCAAAAACCTTTGAGCTATGTCACATACTTCCATACCTAAAAGTGGTGCGATATTATGTGACAACTTACTTTTGTCTTTTTTTTTCTCTCACGGTTTACGACGTGAAAACCCGGAGAAAGTGATTTATCGTAAATTTGTATAGGTTGGGTAAAAATATTTATCCATCTCTCCATATATATTCTTACTTCAAGGGTTTATCCGAAGTAAGGTCAATTTTCCCTTACTTCGAGTGAAATTGATCAAACCTTTTTAAATTTTGAAATTCTTTCTTAAATAGATTATCAATTTTATTAGCTTGTCTGGGACCTGGGAGTCGAAAGGTCTTATGGAAGTTGGCAATACATTTCTAGGATTTTTTTCAGCAATCAAACATGAAAGCTTAGATGTGTTTTTAGTATGTATATATTAACAGTAGCAATTATGTACATAAAACAATAAAAAAAAATAAATGTTTACAACCTATATTATATAGGCATAAAAATGGTAAAATGGATAAAGTATTTAGAAAATAGAAAGAGTAGGATAAGTTTATAGAAAGGACAGACAGTTAGTTAAATTCTGTGTTCGAAAGAAAAAATGAATCAATTTTTTCTGGACCAATAAATTTTCTTTTATACGTTTTTCAAATATGGTACTTAATTTTATCAAATGTATTTCTTTACCTTCAACTAATTCTACATATTTTTTAGTCATCTAATTTTTCTTTGCAATATGTAGCCAAAAGGGGTGACATTGCATACGTAAATCAAAATTCGATTTTCAACTTATCCCCCTTTTTCCTTTCGCACACGGAATTAAAGAAAACTAAAAATGAGTTAAAAGCATAAATATAACACAAAAGCTTAATATAATATAAACATGTGAATTAAACTCTTGAGCTTTTTTCCTATTACATGCTTTTAAATTAAATCCTTGGAAATTATATTTTCGTATTTGATCTGTAAAACTTTATTATCAATGAACGTCTTAAGAGTAATCTTGTTTAACTATCTCCAAATATGAAAAGGTTTTATGCTAAGTATTAGTAGATAATTTAATATTCCAATAAACAATGTTTCAGGTTCACTTCAAAGTTCTGCTGGAGCCGTTCCACAAAACCGGCATGGCCCCCTCATACGACTTCTTCATGGAGGCCAACAGCACCAACCCCGAGGCCAATCGCTCTGTCGCAGACAACCAGCAGAGCATGTCCATCGGCATATGGCTGGAGACAGACCTCATTGTTACTGGGTAAGTCCATCTGTTGGATTTCAAAGAGATAATTTTTTTATGTTCTTACCTTCTTATTTTTCATCCAGTTCCTACTTTATCCAACCATTTCACTATATTCGATTTCCGTATTCAACAATACCGAGTTTGAAAAACAAGTGACAATCAAAAAACAGAAGAGAGTTGTGTGAAAAAACGTGTTTTTTTTGTTGCTGTCTCGCTTGGTCGTTCGGTTTGTTGTAATAAATAATAAATAATATTAAATTAAATGTGTTTTTTTTTGCTGTGGTACTCTTTAATAATACAATGTGTAAGAATAATCGAGAACTTCAACTTCATCGGTGATTGAATTGGTTTCCTACTTCTTTCATTCCATAATCTCTCCACATCCATAGTTAGACACTTCCATCAAGTAGTATAATTTTATCGTTTTACAGTCCGCTATTTTCCAAATTCATCTGAAGCTGAAAACACATTTGGTGTTTTATCGCAGTTTCTAATCCAACACCATCATTATTTAGTGATTTTAACGATGCCTGCAGAAACTTTTTATACTTTGTTCTAATTAATTCCAGTAAATATGTAACATTAATCAAGCACACCCATTTCTTAATGTGTATTTTCCAAATTGAGTTGAATTAAGTCAATTTTAGCTGCTGATCATCCTTAAATCGGCAGATAAAAAATTGTTTGACAATAAAATTATCTTCAACTACTCAATATGAATAGATACTCACTGAGTGAGCTAGTAGGACTATTAACAGGACACTGTCATCTCAGGAGACACGTGGAAAGCATTAATGCTACAGAAAATATGAAGAGGGTGTTGGGATTATGGATCAGACACATGTGGAACCAGAAAACATCGACAAAGACAACCCTGGTGAATTTAATTAACCTACTAGCCTGTCTGAAAAAAAACAATTTAAAAGTGAAATTACTGTTCGTATTTACAGGAAAACCTCATGCAATATATGTTTATTTGGAATGAAACGTATTCAGCCACACGAAAATACAATAAAAAGATTAAAAAAACTTCACATACCTAGTTGCATGAGGGAGAAAAGAACACTTTTCCGAATATAAGTGGCCATTCCAGAAAAACTACCATCAACTTAGAATTTTAAAAAGTAGAGTTTGACTTAAAATATAGAGTAAATCTTAAGTCCTGAAGATCATTCAGACAAATCGAAACTAGTCGACGTAATTATACAAACAAAGTGTCTTTTCATTTAATTTAAAAAAAAACATTTTTCATATGAGACTATCAGTTATTGTATTTATTTTTGAGATGAGTGGTGGAGGGTGAGATACGACAAAATGGCGTTTAAATGGGTGCTGCCTTATTTTAAAAATTCTGTCTTAATCTTTTGTAAGGAACATTGATAATTATGCAAATAAATTAATGACAAAAAGTTATCATATTAGTAACAGTACTCAGGCTACAGTTTATGAAAATGGTTATATCTGGTCTGGAAAGGGTATGATGAGGATGACGAAAGGTACACTTTTCAAATACTTATCCGACATTTTTGCTTTTCAGAGCGTCCATCCCACCGGATCTACACTACAACACGAGTCTGTATCGGGAGACCAATATGACACACGAGGCGGACATCGGGCCTCAGCTGGTACACCTCTACGGCATCCGCAACAATGGCCCCTCCACCATCGAAGAGGCAGAGGTCTTCTTGCTGTGGCCCTATGAGACACTCGCAGGTAGACAATACTACCAACCTTACCCCACCAAATAAAGTACAATCTATCGACATTAAGCAACTTGAATTGTTCCGAGGTTGAACTTTGAAATCATCCTGATTAGTTTGATGGTCATTTGTAAAATTTTTATTTTTTTTTGACTGAGCGTTTATCGTTGTCTTTTTGTTCATAAAAATAGATAGCTTAATTGCATACCACTGACTGATAATTACGCTCAGCTTCTCCGGCGTCACTAAGTTTGGGAGATTGAGCAGAATCCCAACATATCTATCGTTTGATTGGTGACTGTGGCCATTTGTGAATCTGTGCTTACCTGCAATGTTAATGTATCCAGGTGATAGCCTCATGTACCTGCTGGAGGAGCCAGAGACAACCGGCAACATCAAGTGCGAATTAGCAGAGCATGTCAATGATTTCAACCTGCAGATCGATCGCAAGAGGAAGTCCTACCTGGACTCGAGCAATGCCGCCCTTCAAGGTAAGAATACTACCTAACCAATGTGTTTTGAGATATTTTGTTTGAATTTCAAGAGATAAATAAATATTTCTAAGCTCCAAAGCTCATGGTGGAAGTTACTATAACAATTCTGAGCAATATATTAATGTTGAAAATTTAAAATAAGTCGGAATAATTCCTATAAGTGATGTGTTCGACCTGGCTTCAGACAGAATTTTTTTTAAATAAAAATGTAATCATTTCTAGGAGGTATGATAAACAGTGGAGAGACAATTGTGTCTGGTGGTGGGTCAGCATCATCAGGAGGAAGTGGTATTGTCTCCGGGGGAACTTCCTCAGCCAGTGGCGGCTCCTCGAGCTCATCTTTCCAACTACTCCAAAACCACAAGCTCTTCAGGTATTGATATTGCTTCACCACTAACTGCCTTCAGTATACTTTTACTTTGTACCTAAATATATTATGATCACACAATCACGGCCAAGCTCGTTCGAAGTTGTTTAAAAAAACACAAAAAAACGTGTCTAACATACCTGTGTACATTTTTAGGTGGATCTTTTGTAGGAGGAACTCGGGTGGTGACAGAAGAACAGAAGAAGAAAATTGATGAAGAGGAGAGAAAGTTTGGAGCAGAGACTGGAGATGGTTCTAGAGTACACGCCCAGAGAGCCCAGCAGGCCCACACCACCGGCACCATCCAGGGCGGAGGAGGCAGCCAGAACTCTCACAGGCAGTGGTCCAACAATGGTAGTCAAGGTGCCACCTATGTCTCTGGGGGATACGGCCAGGCGGCACAGGGAGGTCAGGGAGGACAGCAGATCATAACGCAGGGTGGAAGAGCCGGGGGCCAGTCAGTTAGAGGATCTTCCGCCTCCTGGAACAGGACTAGCAGCTATGGCTCTACTGGAGGACAAAATTGGGGCCCAGCTACCCAAGGGCAGTTCTCGTCATCCAGTCAGAACTGGTCTAGCCAACAGGGCAGAGGCCAAGGAGGAACCCAAGGAGTAGCTCAGGGTGGATCGCAAGGTGGGCAGAGAAATTGGTCTTCGGGGTCACAAAGCGGCGAGTCCACAAGACAAATTGGTGCTGGTAGCATGGAAGGCAGCCAAAGAGGACAGCAAGAAGGCCAACAAATTTGGATAGCTGGCTCACAAGGCAACCAAATGGGGCCTGGAGGAATGGCTGCATCTGGAAGCCAGGGAGGCCAACAGACATGGGTGGTTAACTCCCAAGGAGGCCAGTCGGGTGGCCAGATGGGTAGGGGCAGCTCTGAAAGTCAAGGAGGCCAGCGGTCATGGGCGATCAACTCTCAAGGAGGCCAGTCAGGTGGCCAGATGGGTGCTGGCGACTCAGGAAGTCAGGGAGGCCAATGGTCTTGGTATGAAGGCAAGCCAGTGAACGCTGGTTACAACAAAACCTATGTGACCAGCTGGAACAGTACGCAAGTGGGCGGAGGGCCAGCAGTCATCCACCACTCCAGCAGGAACACTTCTGCAGCTCTTGGAGCTGATGGGAGAGTGGCGCAGACAGAGTCCAGCACAGAGTTTTACACCCTGGGGGCTGAGGGAGAGGCTGGAAGCAGCTTCAATAAACGGTACAATATATAATATAATTCAATATAATTAATTTTAATTTAAAATATCTTAATTACATCACATAAAGGGTGTAGAATAGATAACTGACGTTTTTTGTTTTTCAGACTTGGCGAATCGAGTAACTACAACCAGACATATCAGAGGACTTACACTCAGGGCGGAGGCTCAATGGAGGCTGCCAGGGGCGACGGGGCCTCCCGCAGTGAGGAGAGTGGACAGGGAGGCTCCACGCGCTACGGGGCAGGCAGCTACACCAGCGGGGGTGCGCGCCGCTACCAAACTGGGGACAGGAGACTCTCAAGCGGGTACAATGTTCCGGCACAAACACAATCCCAAGGGTGAGTTTTAAATGTATTGCATGGCTCTTGTAATATAGAAGAACCATCACATCGACAAAATTTGTTTTTTGCAATTTTTACAGTTTCATTAACGGACTGTTTCAAAGTTTCCAGACTTCTATTGTTGTTCTGTCAGACGAAGTTAGGTTAAAAGTATTATATAGTATAAGGATTATATGTGAAATATGTATTAATAATTAATGAAAATGAAATAATAACTTTCTATAAGACCACAGATTTTATGAATAAATTTATGACCGACCGGTTTCGCTTAACCTAAGAAACATCAGGGTAAAAAAACAAACTAAATAAAAAATACAAAGTGTATGGTTATATTTACTCATACATAAAGAGGGAGAACACAATATAAAATAAAATAAGAGAACAGTAAGAAAACAAAAGAATAAAAGGAACAGAGAGAAAGAGAGATAATATGAAATAAAAGAGGCATTACGTCAACTGAGAAGGTGATAAAAGAATAATGAGAAATTTTAAGTTTACAGGAAATCTACCAAATATTGGACTACTGGATAAATTTATCATTTATTTATTCTTTTTACGAAAAATAAAATAAATAAATAAATTATTAGTTGTTACCTTTTTCTTCAGATGGGGAGGCGAAGGAGTTGACACCTATTCATCAGGCGGTCGTCACAAGTGGTCCACCGAGGAAACAATAAACCGGGACCTGATCAACGCAGACTCCACCACCTTCCACCAAGACGGCTCCAGCGCTGGCAACACCTTCGTGGGGGCCGCGCAGCGCCCCAGCACCATGGGGGCCGCCGCGGCCGGCCGAGGCTACCGAGTCAACACCTGGGACGTGGATGGACAGGATAGGCAGAAGGTGACTGGGGGACAAGCCGTCAGCCAATCAGGTTAGTCTAAGTGTAGCACTTAATTGTGTGATGTTTTTTTATTGTGACATTGCATAAGAGAACGCCTGGAAGAAGAAGAGGGAATAAAAATGACAAATCACTTCCAAGAAAACATTAAATTGTTTTGGAAGGAGGTCAAGAGGTCCCGAAACGGCCCAGAAAGCGGATGCGTGAAAGTTGTAAAAATCGAAAGATGGAAAAATGTTGACAAATGAGGAAGAAATAAAAAAGAAAGATGGATGAAATATTTCGAAGAGGTTTTTTGAAAGCACCCCAAGCGACAGTGTTCCCAGTGTCGAATCAGGTATGAATGATGATGAAGTGAATGTTGTCGAAATCAGCATGGATGAAATAAAAAGATCGATTAAATGCATGAAGAATGGTAAAGCTGTTGGATTCGACAATCTCGCTGCTGAATACTTTAAAGGAGATAGCCGTGTAGTTCTCACATGGCTGTGCAAACTTTTTAACCAGTGTTTAGAGGAGGGTTACACGCCATTAGATTGGAGAAGGGCTGTGATCATGCCTCTGTACAAAGGTAAAGGGTCACGCATGGAATGTGGGAACCATAGGGCTATAAGCTTACTAAGTTCAGTTGGCAAGCTGTATGGTAGAATATTGATTGAAAGGGTAAGAATGAAAACAAAAGACAAAATTTGGGGGACATTCAAGGTGCTTTCATGAGTGGAAGGGGTGCATGGATCAAATTTTCTCATTGCGGATGCTTACAGAGAAGTTTTGGCAAAAAACCAGAAACTTTTTCTGTGCTTTTTGTCGATTTGCAAAAGGCGTATGATCGAGTTGATAGGGACAAATTGTGGAAGGTATTATCCATGTATGGAGTTAACACAAATCTTATACAGGCAATCGCGTCCTTGTACGAGGGAAGCGTTGCATGTGTTAGAGTGAACGGTGATTTTACGAAACATCACAAAGGTGTAAAACAAGGCTGTGTAATGTCACCGTGGTTGTTCAATTTGTACATGGATAATTGTATGCAAGAATTGAGTGTGGGCTTGGGCGCGAAAATGAACAGTGTGAAAGTATGTTGCCTATTGTATGCGGATGATGCGGTGCTGATTGCTGACAATATGGAAGATCTACAGTTTCTCGTGTCTAGGATGAACCAAGTATGTATGCAAAATGAGTTGATGATGAATGTAAGTAAGTCCAAAGTGATGGTGTTTGAAAGAGAGAGTACGAGAACAGCGTGCAATATAGTTGTGAATGATGAATACTTGGAGCAAGTGGATGAGTTCGTGTATTTAGGAAGTATGTTTACAAGAGACGGAAAGGCTGATAAAGATATTGGAAGAAGGGTGAATGCAGGAAACTCCATTAATGGAGGACTGAACGCTGTTGGGGCAAATAAGAAATTGTCCAAAGAAGCGAAGCTAGCAGTCCACAATGGAGTGCTTATACCAACCCTGATGTATGGCAGTGAGGCATGGAACTGGCAGAGGAAGGATGAAAGTAGACTGAATGCTGTGGAAATGAGATCTTTGAGACGGATGTGCGGGTAAAACCATGTATGACCGTATTACAAATGTGGATATCCGGAAGAATGCAAGGCTGATGTGAAGCGTAATGGATAGGATTAAGAAAGGGACGCTCAGATGGTTTGGGCATGTAGAGCGAATGAACGAAGAAAGGAGTGTGAAAAGAATATATGATGCGAAAGTGAATGGAAGAAGAAGTCGAGGACGCCCGAGAAAGACATGGCACGATCAAGTGAATCAAATACTTGAATCGGGTCGTGTGAAGAGTCAGAATAACAGAAGAGTATGTATGAGACGATGTATGAATGTAAATGAAGCAAGAAGTGTGTGCCAAGACAGAGTTGTATGGCGGTCCGTCCTCTCTGCCTACCCTTGCGGGGAAACGGCGTGATGGTTAGTTAGTTAGTTAGTTAGCATAAGAGTCCATAACTGACCAGAGCCAGTGGGGATTGTTAGTAGAATTGCAATTGGGGAATGTTGAGGGGCAAGGAAAACACTATTAAGTACCTAGATCTTCAACCTAACCTAACCTAACATAGCCAAAGTCATTTCAAGTTTGTATAAAAATTCTCTTCTTTTCCTGGTTAAATGAAATATTTGATAAGCTCGTATTTCGATGATTTTACTAATTTGTATGGTCAAATTGGAAAAAAACCTATTTGTGCTTTGAAAGGTCTGGTTTTGACGCCACAACTTTTGGTTTCGTTAACAAAGTTCAAACTGTACTTTCACATAACTAGTCACACTCAATTTAGTAAGAAAAAAATTGTTTTTATTATTTTTTGTTTAATTTGTAGAAGTGTTTTTATCAACTTTCCATATTTTTTTTAAATAGGAGAAGCAGCCCAGTCTTACGGTGGTTCTTCTTACCAAACCCAATGGAGCTCTGCGGACAGTTCAGAGCGAGGCCGTGACAATGTGGCCACCGACCGTCCCCAAACGCACTTCCGCTGGGACCGCAAGGCGCAGGAGAACCGTGACGCGGCCGCCTTCAAAGCCCAAGAGAGACGTGACTCCGCCTCATACGACAAAGAGTTCACAGCCGAGAGCAGGAGGAAGAGGAGCATCGAAGCGGAAGAACAACCAGAAGTGAGGTTAAGGAGACAGGCCGCTGACAGGAATGCAGAACAACTGGCCGATGCCACCAGGTGTCCCGGATTGAAGTGCGCGATGGTACGCTGCGTGGCTGGACCTTTGGCCACCAACCATGAGATTTGGCTCGCCATACGTACTAGGGTCAATGCACAGACTCTCAAAAAGGTATGAATTTATGAAGGGGTTTTTCCAATACAATAATTTTTTATTTTGTTGCTACGAATATATAGGTACATATAACAATCAAATAAAAGTATTGGTAGAGTGTCTTTCCTGTGAATGGAAGGTTCCAAATTCGAGTCTCGGTCACAAACTAATCTTCTCTGTATGTTTGTCTTTTTGAAAATAATCTATAATATATGCTTTTTGCTTTCCAGTTGACGTTTGACCGCTCCGTGACCCTCACTTCCGTGGCCGTGGCTCGCGTGTCGCGCCTGCCATATCTGGGGGTGCCCCTAGAGAGCCCCCCGCGCTCCCAGCAGGCCTCCAGTGTGCTTACACCTCTGGTGCCCCCACAGCCAGCTGAGGGGATCCCCTTGTGGGCCGTGGTGCTGGCCGCATGTGCCGGAGCTCTCCTACTGTTGCTTCTTGTATTGGCACTCTACAAGGTAAAACTTCTTTTATATTTATTACTATGTACATTTGTCAATTTATATCGATCAACTCAAAAATCTTCTTTGTCAAACGGAGATCTAATTTAGACCTTATCACTGATATCTCTCTCTTACTTATTTGGCTTGTTTAATTTTTAATTATATTATTGCATTTGTTCTTTTCAGTGTGGCTTCTTTAAGCGCAATCGCCCCTCAGATGCCCCTGAGCGCCAGCCCCTCAACAGGAATGGCTATGGTCACGGTGACGAACAACTTTGACCTTCTCCACCACCCGCTTCGTCGACCGGGCGCTACTAGTGCTGCAACTAGTGACTACACTAGTCCTGCAACTAGTGACTACACTAGTGCTGCAACTAGTGACTACACTAGTGCAACAACTAGTTATAACACTAGTGATATAAATACTGATAACACTAGTGCATCAACTAACAATAACATAAGTGTTAGTATTGCTCCCACTAGCGATAACTCTAGTGTTACCTCTAGTGTTACCTCTAGTGATACTATTGCTACAGCTAGTGTTACAACTAGTGATAGCACTAGTGATACAACTAGTGATATATCACTGGTGATACAACTAGTGATAACTCTCTAACTCTCCTAACAACATTTACCAGTGATTGTGAAAACATGTAGACGAGCTCTACTGAACTGTTGATAACGATTGCTGGAAAAATAACACAACTTTCTAACATACTGTTTTGTGGTGAGTGTCTTGGAAAGAATAAGCAATGCTGTGAATGCAGTCGCTGACTAAAATATTTATTTATTTTTACTATTAATTTTTACTAATAGTGGATCGATTGGTACTTACGTGAATTTATCAGTCGATCGATGAATCTTCGTTTTGAACTATTGAAATCTGTCGAAAATGTTTGTTGACTTTCGGAAACATTTGTTAATGAATTGAAATGTTTTAGTAACATCTGTTGACTTATTGAAATCTCGTGTAAACCTTTTTTAACTTATTGAAATCTTTTGGAAGCATTTATTGACTCATTGATATCAATCACAAATATTTGTAATCGAAATACATAGGTACATAATATAATAGTGAGGAATATTTTCAAGATACTCTCACAAGTTTAATTTAGGTTATAAATAGAATAATTATATTATCAAAATACAAAATTAGTAGACATGTGTTGAAATTGTGTAAATATTTCTATTTTGCTTTAGATTCAATCGTTTGATAGCAATAATATGGAATAATATAAAATATTTTCCATAGAACAACAAACTTATGTTTTTAGTCATAACATAACACATCACCCCCATGGAATTGATTTAAAAAATGATGAATGTCACACTGAATAATCTTTTTTTTACACGGAATGACATGATTTTGTTTAACTCGAAATACCTCTTTAAAATAACACAGCTCTCACTAATAATAGTAATTCGTACTTCAAGCATTCACATCAACTATTTGAGTGTCTGCGAATACATAAGTTGGTTCATTTTTACGCTAATCTGCCGTAATATTTTAGACGTTGGTGCAATAATTTTTAAAGTTTACACAATGATTTTATTATTGTATAATATTTCGCTCTGTGGTGCCATAATACTTAACATTATGTTGTTATAATGTTTTACATTGTGACGCCATAATGTTGTACACTATGTTGCTACAATGTTTAACATTGTGGTGCCATAATTTTTTAAGCCATAGTCCCATAATGTTTAATACTGTGGTTCCATAATATTTTACGGTGCCATGTTTTACACTATGGTGTAATATGGTTTTTGTGTAATACAGTTTTTTACACCATGGTTCCACAATGTTTTTCTCTATGGTTCCTTAATATTTCACTAACTTGTCATAATATTTTGCGTCGTGTTGCCATATTGTCTTACACTATGCTGCCCTTACACTTAAAGTATTATTTATGGAATGTGTTTGGGATATATGTATTCATTATATGTATGTAGGTAGAAGGAAGGGCGAGAGGCGATTGTTAGATATGTAATATAATCTCTAGATAAAATGGCTTTTTCACATTGGTGCCTTATGAAATTCTGCCTAGAAGTATGTTGCGTGTCTCTGAAAAGGACATAGCAAACTGCCTTAAAAGTGTTATCTTATAGACAACATATCTCAGATAATATTTATATTTGTTAGTATTTAAAAATTACAAGCGGTTCATATTATCTTTTATAGGTCTGTAGCAATGGGGAAATGTGTCATATCATTGCAAACTTTTATGGAAATCTCTATTTTATACAAGTTTTAGAAAAGTGTCTTACATACTGTAATTTGATAACTAAAATATTTTAAAATAAAGACCATAAATCATAGTTATGAATCGTAGAATTAAATGTAAATTCAATGTGCCTAATAAATAGATTTTAACATTTTGATTAATTCATTGCTGATATGAAATTGTGCTATTTTTTGTAGGGTTCTGTTAGCAGTTGCCATATTTTGATTATTTTAAAAGTGCCATAAAAATACCACAAAAAATATAAAATTTTGTAGATTTAAAAATGAATGACAGCTTGATGTGTTGTAATTTGTGTATGAGAATTACATAGATAACAAATTACAATTTAATTGTCAACCAATATCTATGGGAAAAAATATTTGAAATATTAATACTTAGCACTAACACAAGACAAAGCTTTTAATAATTACTGTATTTAATAATTAAATCTGGATAAATACATAAGTAAAATGGCCCCTCTCCCTAGTTAGTAGATATTACGTTTTGTGATTCTAAGATTGTTTCTAATGAGTCACTAAAAAATTAACGCCAAAATGAATATTTTCATTATAACTTGTATTTTCTAATGTGCCCTAAATTAATTAAATTAATATTATTGAATGTATTATATTATTGTTAATTATTACAAATAAGACTATTTCTGTGCTTTACTTACAATGTAAGTCCCGAGAAGAACGAAGACACTGCCATGTCCATTTGATGCACGCGTTGCCTTAGTACGAATAATATGACTAATATCAAATGTAGACATTTTTATATATTGTATAAATAATAACATATCGAATTAAACATTATCAGTTTTATGGAATTAGATAATAGAAATCAGATTGTATTAGTGTGAAATAGTTACAGACATTCTATTATGTACTATCAATGTCAACGATTGCAGTTAGCCAGTAATCTTATAAGAAGAGCACTAGTTATAGCACTTGCGACTTTGTTTATTGTCGTTATGGCAAGAGCACTAGTTAGAGCACTTGCCATTGTTCGTGGTCGTTGTCATGACGAGAGCACTTGTGACTATGTTCGTGGTCGTTGTTATCTAGTGAGCTCTTAGCCTTCTTACTAATAGTATCACACTTCACTTAATGCTGGAAGGCTGTAACTCATTGAGTTGGTATCATAAAAGCAAGCAATAATCTTTACAAATAAAATGACAGCTTTATGTATCGGATTGTCTATGACTGTTGGATAGGAAATGTTCATTCACGCGGCTTCACCTCGACTAGCGGATATTATATATAGTGGCTACACACTCTGTAGCAGTTGTACATTGTCTATGGAAGCTTAAGATGAAGGACTTTTCTGTAAATAAAATCTTTTCTTAATTAGTTTGAAGTTATTTATTTTTACCCCTGTTACCCATATGAAATACATTTCTTTTCCTTCCTCACCACAAGTCAGCGGTTAATGTAACTTATCAAACAAAAAGTGCATATTTGTAGTATACATAAATGAAAAACGAGTTTATAGAAAAATGTATTTTATTTATTCAATCAACACGCTACGGGCTTGTATCGCCCAATACTATACAATATGTAGAGTTAAAAATATTTAAGTACAATTGCACAAATGCTGGATATTTTGTTATTTTATGTTTGTCATGGCACGTGATACGTTACTGATATTATTACAAAATCATAAGAATAATGTATTTTAAAGTATAGGCCAAAACTAAGATAGTTAAATCCGCCAGCTCTGCAGGTCATTTTACCAGACTGCATTTTCATAAATAATTTACTGTGAAAACTCTTTTCTTCAAAATAATTTATCAAAAACATAAATTGTATAATTTTTAAATGCGTTTTCGGAATAAGATTAGATGTGTAGTAAATCACAAAATTATAAATAAAATATTAGCCACTAATTTGAAAATACAAAAATGACGTAAAATCCGTAAAACTAACCAAATTATTTGTACTGTAGAAAAAATATAAACAAGTGCTTAAACTAGTTTGCCATCTAGCGAAAGCATTGACCGAAAATATGATATTAAACATATTAACATCACACATAACAATACACTTAAACATAAAATTTAGAAATTAAAAACATTGGAAAAAATATTATAATATATCTCTTTTTTATAAACTTAATCATTACTACAAGTCTTCAACAGGCGTAATTTAGCTGTCATTCTTTATTATAATTAACATTCACAACGCATTATCACACTTTATCATCTTGAGCCCCTGGTGCTTCAACTGCCGCCCGTTCCTGCTTGCTGACCTTAACTCCTGACTGAGGCACCACTGAAGACACAGGGTAAAATTCTGGGCTTTTTATTCCATTTCCATCATCGCTCGCCACATCGCTGACTGCTTCCAGGCTTTGATTCGAACCTAGAAAGTTCTGCGATGGTTTCTCGTTCTCCGATTCGACGTTTTGTCCTTGATAGGATTTGCTCGGAGAAGGTTGAAAATCGTCAAATGTTACTTTGTAAGAAAAGGGGGCGTGCTTTGTATCATCGCTGGTATCTTGTGCGGTCTTTCCAATACTTTGAATAATGGGAAGGTCTTTGGATCCCGCCGGCAACAGATCTTCGAGAGTGGAAACAGAGAGGCACAGCTGCAATTTGGACATCTCCTTCAGAGAAACCTTAACATCTTTAGCATTATCAGTTGCGTAATTTTCTAGCGAGTCTAACGAAGGTTCGCAGTTAATTTCTAAAGAATTTTCGTAAGAAGACCGAGAGGAAGAAAACTCAGGGGGGTTTGTGGACATATTTGACAGTTTCGGGAACAAGGTATGAGACGAGGAAATATCCGGTTGGCTGAAGAATAGTTCAGACTTCTGGGAGAGAGCATTTTGAGGGGGGGCAGGGCTAGGATGGTCCGGGGTCTGATCTCGAGACAGAGCGATATCGGAGTATCCGTGGAGAAGCTGAGAAGGATCATGCGAGGAGTGTGATCGCAGCACCGCAGGGGGGTAGGGGTCGGACAGTTTGTCTCGCGAGGAATGAACCGATTGCGAGGCGGTGAGCATTCTCTTCTCGCGGCTGCGAGCTTCCTGCTCCCGGGCCAGCAGCATCTGGTCAAGGCGCTGCACCGTGGAGTTGAGCTCTTCCTCCCAGCTCGAGTCTCCGTGGGAGCCCCCTGCCTCGAGGGGCGGCGCCGCCAGCCTCCGCACCCGCCGCCGCAGCTCCTCCAGCCCGCCCGCCGTGCCGCACTCTTCCTCAGGCGCAGCGCACTCGGGGTGACGCATGTCCTGGTCATGTCTAACAGAAATATATTTGATTTCAATAAGTAATTACATTGAAATCTTACATAACTTTAGTGGCCTTTGAATAGAAAAAAATTATTAGCTATTAAAATCAAATCATTCTGGCAGAAAAGATTAACTTTAGCGTTTTTACTTTGGCATTGTTTTGTTGTCAATCAAATAATATTGGAAAAATAGTCACATGTGCTGTGATGGCGTGAGAGAAATTCCTATTAAAGTCAATTCATTTTGTGAGTCTAGTTTTCAATTCAGCCCAAATCTATTATGCCTTTATTACACTTACACTTAACCCTGAGTTCAATCTCTATTCATAGTTCCACAAAAACCGGCGGTACAAACATCTGGACAATCTCACTAATTCATATAAAACAGGACCAATAAATAGTACGGGATAGTATTTATGTAAATCAAATCACACTTGATGACCATCAAATCGACGTAAGTGCCATTTTGAATTTTTGACATTTGAACGGTCCCTGATAAACACCAATTCTCATTCTGTTTTGGCTTTAATCAAATTGTGATACACTGCCAAGCATAAAGGTCATGTTTGAAACATTCGACCTCAATATTCCTAATGTTTAATACTTTGATAAAAATTATATTTGTATTTATTTTATTTTATTTTGGTACATATAACAGGCATGATGCCCAAAACATATATACATGAGTGGTTATTTAATTAGAATATTTAACAACAGTAAGTAATCAAGTAAAAGTTTATGAAAAATGCAAAAGTAAATGAATAACAAACAAAATCAAAAGAATAATATTAATAGAATAATATATTTTTGTAATTTTACCTTTCCGACTCAAGCGAATAGTCCACCTCCCTCTCCGCTCCAACCCCCGGCTCCCTCGGCCCCACGGGGCACTCCTCATTGTCCCCGTACAGGTTCCGGCGCTTGCGGTGGATTTCCTCGGAGATGTCTTCGAGCGCGCGCAGGGCCCGCGCATAGCCCGCCTTGGCGCGGCTCACTTCTCTCTGAAGCTGCTCGATGCGCCCCTTTTGCGTGGCCAACTGTTCCTGGCAGAGCTGTTTCTCCTCGAAGTAGGGTCGTGACTTGACGATGTGCTTGCGTTGCTGTTCTTCCATGTGTTGCAGCTAGGATAAACATTCATGCTTTTAATTTAATTTTACTCCTGCATACCTTCCGGAATAAAACATTATTATTATTAATTTTATTTTTATAGTAAATACAGCACAAGAGTCTCAACTGCTCCCAACCGTCTAGAGCCAGTGAGACTTTGACATCCCCAATCGGGGTATGTTGGGAGGCTGAAGGTAGTGAGCAGGGGAAGGAGATAGGGAAAGGAAGGTCGGGAAGTTTAATAGATATCTTTAATTAACTTAATTTAACTTTTGTGTCAAGAATTGCGACAGTAAATCACTTGTTGCAACAAGAAGAATCGAAGAAGAATTGGACCGGGCGTCGTGAGTTCAATTCCTCTGCTGGCTAAGTTCTCTATCATTGCACAAGCAACATCTTCCGCTTATTAAGATGGCAGTAGTGGTTTTTATATTTTAATATCGTCAGGTTATTCGTAACCTGGGAATGTTTGTCTTTCTTTAAAAAAAAAATCATTAAAATAATCTCAACCACATTGTCCTTCAATTTATGTTCTCGGGTCTTCAGTTTTTTTAAAGTAGCTCCATCGCTGCAAAGATAACCTAAACTCAGCTATAATTTAATCATATTGGTGAGTAGACAATATTTACTTTAAAGATTGGCTAGAATTTTGGGTGCAGATTACTGCATCGGTGGCTTTACGTGATACTGTACAAGAATAACTGCTCGGAGCCAGTCGGATATTGGCATCCCCAATTTGGGGAATATTGAAAGAAATGGGAAGACAAAGGTTGGGAAGTATTTGGTTATTCGAAATTAGTCACTGAATACTAAGAACGAGGAAGATTCAAAAAGAATTCTTTCGTTAATATCCAACATCTACAAAATTTTGTTGTACTAATAAAAAAATTGTATCAAAGGAAAAGCTTTTACATACCTTCGTCTCTGCTGCATTGAAGAGTTGTGCTCTCTTCATGTGTTCCCTCCCACTCTCAGCCTTTTGGTTTTCCGCATCCATAACCTACAAATTATTATTTCGTAACATTTAATTCAAGTCAACTCACTCAACTGAAAAAAGTAATAAACAAATAAAATAGGTATAATATGCCCTCCCAAATTATATTAGAGGTGCCATGGGGATGCAAAAATTCAAGAGCAACATAAAAATGTGGATAAATAACCATAAGGACGAGGAAATTATAAAGATTATGAAGTCCACATAGAACCAGTGACACCAACGTAGCAACCTACAGTCTGCCTCGGAACAAGAATCCCTAGTGAGGAAGACTGTGTATAAAATTTATGGTTTTACAAAGTCTTCCTTATGATCGATTTTTTACTTTTGAAAAAAATGGATCAAAGAATAAAATCCATGATTTGTTTTTCCACAATTCCAGGACGCTCATAGACATTAACATCTTCTCGGCCTTCTGTAAAGCGCTTGTACCACTTAAAACACTTTTTTGAGACAAAGTAGACTAGCCGAATGCCACAGTCAACATTTTAAGTGCGTTGGAGCACTTTATTCAATTTTTAACCCAAAATTTAAAACATATTCTTTGATCCATTTTTTTTCAAAGTTAAAAATTGGAGAACACACAAAAACGTGACTAAGCTTTCCAGTTGTCGAAAACAAACCACTAATCCAAAATGGCTGATAATGCTAACATATGATAAACATATGTGTACTAACATAACAAAAAATATATCGATAATCGAATGTACACAGCCCGCGAAAATTCAAAATTCACCTTTTCTTTTGAACAGTATATTACAAAATGTCATATATTACAGTAAAATTATCTTGCATAGTGTTTAATAAAAAATAAAAAAAAGTGTAAATTAAGAAGTACAGTGAAATCCACTTGGGAAATTCCCGTTCAATACGTTTTCCCGCTTAAGTAATTAAGTTTTTTTTTCAACCCCGAAAAAATTCCATACAAATTATGCATTTTTTTTCCAATCGATTATGTTTCCTGTATGGTAGAAAACTTATCGGCTAAATGGCAATAAAAGTAATGAGGTGTACCTTAATGGTGGCGTGGTTAAGCATCTCCTGCCAGGCGTTATCAAACTGCCACTGCTCGTGCTGGTTGCTCTTGAAGCGCTGCTCCGCCAGGGCCACCGTCTCCTTGGCGGCCGCATGGATCTCTGCACAAACACACGTCGCCTCATAGAATATAATAACCACCGATCAGCTCACAGATATACAAGAACCACACATTAGCTCATGAAACACAAAGACTACAGTTCAGCTCATAGAACATAATAATGAAGGGAATGAATCTATGATTTTACATCTGTTATTGTTAGTCTTATTTTAGTGAATTATGATAAATTAAGGTAACAGTCTGAAGATGACCGTAGCGGTGAGTAACCATTCCAGTATAAAATAAATAGTAAGTTTTGAAATCATAGTACGACGCCCTCCATGGTCGAGTGGTAAGACGCTCGACTACGAATCCAAAGGTTGCGGGTGCAAACCCGACATGCGCCGATAACTTTTATTTAATTAATATGTGTCACAACACATTAATAAAATGTATATTTGCGGCAAGTATCGTCCTGGTGAAAGACCACCATTCAGAATCGAAACGTTGCTTGAAATGGCTTTAGCCGTGTTTGTTGACGAGATCTGAATAGCCAGGTACTTCCCAACCTTCCTATTCCCCATCTCCTTCCCCTCCCCACTACCTTCAGCCTCACAACATACCCCACAATTGGGGATGCCATAGTCTCACTGGCGCTAGACGGTTCGGAGCAGTTGGGACTCTAGTGCGGTATTCACTATAATTTTTTTTTTTAATCATTTTTTTCATGCGATGGAAGCAAGAATAATAAAAAACAAATTCAATTTATTTTATATAGTTAAAATTGGAATTAACTTTAAAGCATTAATGCTTATTTATTATTAAATATTAATAATCTAAAACACAAATATGAAACCGAAAATAGCCAGAAACTAAAAAAGAACAATGGTCTGAGACTCGAACTCGGAATCTCTACTCTATCCGGGAATAACACTAAGCCATCAAGACTTCATTAGAAAGCGGCATTTTTAAACAATCTCATACTTGTATTGAAAATTGTTAATATTTGAATTTCTTCCGATTTTTTATATAAGTTGGCACAAGCAACACTATGTGTAAGTTGCACTAATATATGGAGTTAATAGTGAAGATAGACTCACTAATTTAAATGCAAAAGGTACAAAATGGTTTGGATCAGTGAATGGTTATTGTCTATAAATAAATGCACCTTCTTTTACGAGTTTGTCCCACTTACATTAGTCAGTAGAGACAGAAATAAGGTTTTAAGGTGTGTCAGCAAATCAATACTCTGTTTAATACAATGGTCAGTTAACCTTCGGCAATGCTGTAAATAAGCCCATGCACAGGGGAATAAAAAGCATTATACACACTTTTAAAACAATCACAGTAAAATATTTAAGTAAGGTTATAATTGTTAGGAAAATGGATCAAAGTATAAAATGTGACTCGTTGTCCCCGTGTGCTCTTTGATCCAATTTAAGTAAAGGTAGAAAATAAAGTTATTTTAATACTATGTAACTACACTTTTTATAGTGAATACCGCACAAGAGTCCCAACTGCTCCCAACCGTCTAGAGCCAGTGGGACTATGGCATCCCCAATTGGGATATATTGTGAGGTTGCAGGTAGTGGGGGGAAGGAGATGGGGAAGAGGAAGGTTAAGAAGTACCTGGCTATTCAGAACTGGTCACCAAACACGGCTAAAGCCATTTCAAGCAAAATTTTAATTCTGAATGGTGGTCTTTCATCAGGGCGATACTATGAGTATCTACCACTCTGGAACATGCCGGCAAAAATACTAAATCATCGTCGACGGAAAGGCAAAAGGGCTGAATTTTGGGAAGTTTACACCAGAGCACTTGAAAGTTTTTTTGAATTTTACAATAAAAGTCTTCAGTACCTGGTTGGATTTTTGAAAAAAATAAGTTAACTCAATACTCTCACTGAGTTACCTGCAGCGACAAAAAGCTTAAAAAAAGTCCCAAGCTTGTGTCGCTTGAGTCAAGCCTTCTCCCAAATGGTAAATATATTTTAGATGGCTGAAGGGCCAAAGAAGTCTTCAGAATCAAACGAGATTCAGAGCTTTCTATGCAGAAAAAAAACACTGCATATTCAATTAATTTTAGACCAAAGTGTCGCTTAAGCCCTTTTGCCTTTCCAGGGACGATATATTATCTTATGTGAATTTAATTTACTGACACATATTAATTCAATTTAATTTATTTACGCATGCTGGGTTTGAATCTCGCGACCTCTGGATTCGTTGTTGAGCGTCAAGAAAGTCGATCACCGAAGAAGCTTCTATTTAATAAACTTGCATCAAGAAGGAGTGAGGCATACGCTAAGGGAACTGGATACTGTTGAGGCCAAATGCCTCAGGTATTAGAAATCGTTAGGGAACAGCAGGAGACAGGCAGGAGTGGAGACGTTTCCCTTTTCCGGCCAGGACTCCCCGATAGTTGCAGCGCCAATGATGTACACACGTAAGCGAGTATGATATGCACTGACCGCTAGCCCGTTGGTACTGCACGGCCGCCCGCTGGCACGCGGCGCTGGCACTGGCAGCCGCGTTGGCTGCCTCGTGGTACGGCCGCGCACGATCCACGCTGTTTCCCAGCCGCGCCGCCAGCCCCTTCAGTCGCCGCGTGGCCTCATTCAGCAGCATGCGGAACGTCGTGTTGGACTCCTAAAGTATAGATGACACTTTTGTGATGATCATTCCACGTATTATAATACAGTTTGGTAATAAAATGTAGAAATTTAATAAAGCGGAATAATCTTTTATTCAGTACGGCAACACCGAGTACCGCCAATTTAAGAAGAACTATAGTAGGTACATTCAGATGTAAGGTTGTGTTTAACTCCCGAATATGACAGGAAATATGGCAAAAAAATATCTTTTTTTCGGTTACATTTGATTTCATATCAAATAAATGACTTCTTAGATAAATATATAAATTTTTAAAATGCATAAAACTCTTTCCATGCAACTATCTCGCTTACCAAGCATTTTTATCTGAGGGAGGCCTATCTACAAAGCTGGACGCTAGAGGGCAATTGAAAGAGATTTAATATAATTTTTTAACACTTAAAAAGCATTAAAAAATAAGTTTGAATTTTAAATTACCTGTATACTCGTATATGATATAAAATCTTCTCCTTTCAGAAACTAACACTAATTTCAGAACACAAAACTGAAAAATTTGCACTTGGACTACAGTGCTATTTTAAAGTTACATCCTTCTACCTTTGAAACATTTTGATGTTGCCGTTTAAAACAATTCAAACGATTGCAGCACTCTCCTTTGCGCTCTCCTTTTTACTACATTTATTTGTCCACATAAAGAAATAAAAACACTAAATGAATGTTCAGTGCCGGTAGCTGAGTGGACAAACGTCGAATTCCCACCCGGGCGTTGTGCATTCAATTTCTCTGCTGGCTAAGTCTACCATCATTGCACAAGCAACATCTTACGCTTCTTATAATGGCGGTAGGAGTTTTTCAAATATTGACAGGTTATTCGTAACCTGGGAATATTTCTTTCTTTTTTTAAAAAAAAAGAAGAAAAAACGTCATCATTCATTATTTAAGATATGTAATATTAATTGTTAATAATTCATTCTCATTGCTAGCCAACGAACAAAATTAATAAACCAACATAAAAATTAATGACAATGACTGGAAGGGGTAATTCAATTAGAATAATGGTCCATTATCACTCTGCTAACAGCTCAAGGTCGTGACAGATTACAGAGGTGGTTCTATTTAACATTTAACGCCAGTAAGTAATATCACACATTGCTCGCCCGACCTTGTAGCAAGAGTTAACCGTCAGAATAGCGTGATAACAGATATTACCTCCCCAAATACTGTAAACTGCCATATACAAACACCCTTATCTTTTCGCTCTGCAGGGCTAGGCAGATTTGTGATAGTTGGCCATTTTTGTTTTTTATTTACTCCACACAGGAGTCCTATGTTATCTTTGGGGATACTATAAAGGAGCTAACCCGAGTCTTGAAGCGATCAAAGTTGTAAGAGACTTGAAACACAAAACTGTTAGGTTCCAGAGGCTAACTGTTGATCATAAGATCGAGTCATAAAACAGCCCATTTAGATGAAACAATTTTTTCAATAAGATTAAATTTGAAAAATAAAACTTTTCAGCATTAAAATACAAACCGAACACGGTTTGCTCACGAAAATTGGAAAAAGAGTCAAATAATCTGACAGGCCTTAGTGCACCTTCCATTTAAATATCAGTAAAACAGAGATAATGTTCCACCTTTCAGCTGTGTTGTAATAGTTGCTATCCACCCGGATTGCCTACTTTTACACAGATGGAGGATTTTTTCTGGAATTAGGTGTTCCAAACCAGAGGTGGCTGCCAAACTCAACATTTGCATCAACAACTAAGTATGCTGACTTAGTTTTTAAACTGTAAAGCTCCTTCGCTAAAATTGCGCTAAAAATATTAGCTAAGTATTTTTAGCGATTTGAACAGTCACACATGTGTACTGTTATATCTGCAGGTTCTGTAAAGTACGCCCAACTTCTGAGAGATTGGCTTAACTCTGGCTTCAATGGATCCCTCGTGCTTGAGCTGGTCACTCATTACAATCGTAACAATCTCTTTGCTCTCTGTGCCTTCAATGCATCTTCCATTCTCCTGATGTCTATTCATACTCACATCTAGTTCCAGTTCCAACTTGTTGATTTCGGCTGTGGCCGTGTTCAGCTTCTCCAACTCAAGCTGCAACCAGAAAACATTACTTTTCAAATTAAAACTAAATATTAGTGTGAGTGAAATCCTTTCTTGGCAAGACATATTAAAGAGAATTATATAAATAAAATGTTCCAATACAATATCTGTTCTGCTTTGATTGTGTGAAATGTTTTCAGTCATTGTGATAAGACCATTATTAAATAATCAAAAAATACATAAATTATTACATGTATAATATGATAACTATAAATTCTCCCGATGTTCAAGCATATTATTGTGTTAGCTAATATCACAATCATTTTAAAATAAATGCATGTAAAATGTTGATTTACGCTAGTGTTCGATGACTAGGTAACTAACCATGGCCACATCTCTACAGAGTAGGGAAAGAGAATGCAACACCACACACTTGGTTTTGGTTTACGTTAATTGTTTAGTCCACATTTGTACATCTTTTCATAAAATATACTCTTCTGTAATTGCTCGAACTCTTGACATGAACCAGACTAGTTTTTGATTCACTTGAACTTGCCACGTCATCCTCAGTTCTGTCATCCACTTGCGCAATATACATATATTCTTCTGACACCCTTTTCATTATCCAACCACTGTGCATGTTTGAACCATCCAAGCGTTTATTTTTTAAACATACATTTCTAGTGCATTCAGTCAACTTCTGTCCATCATCTGCCGATTCGGGTTGGTATCGGCCCTCCATTGTGAAATAACTACCGCATTCATTCCTCCATTAAGTAAGTTTCTTGGTTCTTCCTTCTGTAAATGATATTATAGGTTTTATGAAAAAATGTTACATCCATTATTGTCATGATAACATGAGTGTCATGAAACTCAATTTGCAAAACCAGTGGTAAACCAATTCTGAGAAACAGGAAGAATTTGACGGAAAAGAAAACAATAGATTTAAAAAACAATAAAAAATGTTTTGTTAGGGAAGGCATGTCATAATTTTTAATCACCTTTGAGTTCTTAAAACCTACTATGTCACCAACTTTGTCCATTTTAAGATAAATCCACCATATTATAGTTGAGTGCTCATATATGTATCAATATCACCTGAAGGTTGATATTTTAAAATAATACATATTTCAAAGCCTATTCCAATTGAACCCAAGTGATAAGCTTAACAAATAATTATTCTTTGTTATAAAACGCAGATAGAACAGGTAAATCAAAGGTGAATAATTTATTGCACGTAATGAATGATCAATTATTGAAACAGATAAGACTATATCATTTTGAATTGCATGCGGTGACATTTGTTCAAATTCTTCCAATTTTCCAGAAACGATAACTTTATTATTATACCCATAGTTATTATTATTATACAAGTGGGAAATTAAAAATTAAGATTTTATCTTTTGCAAGATTCATAATACATTTACAGCAATTACTTGATACATTTCAAACCATCGAAGCCCCCCATGGAGACCAGGTTTTCTGCCATACGTTACTATGGTTATTGTCTTTTATAAAACAATCACCATCTTATTGGTTTGTGGACTGAATATTGTACTGCATCAATTCTAAACAAATGCACAACTTGTGTAAGCAAGTATTTTTTGCGAGGTTAAAACTCTGATGTTGGTACTAAATACTGCCTGAACATAATAAAACTTTAAGCCATGCATCTCGGAACTGTAAAACACAGTAAAAAATAAATAAGCAGTTGCATAAAAATCTATGTCAATTGTTAAATGTCGAGACTAACTTAACATAAGACTTGCAGGAGAAAGTGTTTTCGAAAGATTTAATAGAAAATCAGAAAGGGTTAATTTATATGCAACAGAAAACATATTGCAAGAAAATGCGAAAATCGGAATAAATAGTAACAATACGCCCTGCCCTTCTAGATAAGGCGAAAATCAGTATGCGTTCCCGATAAGGATTTATTATTCATTGGAATTTACTCATTGCTCATATATGTAATCTAGAGATAAGTGACACAGATACTAAAATAGTAGAGATTTAATTAAAGATTAACAAATCATTAGTGATTTAAACAAATCAATTTATTGAAAAATACTGAATCTATAAACCCTACGATTTAGTGTCGATTCACACCAACGTCCGGATCCGCTCAGTGACGATGTTGTTCCGCAAGAGAGCTTATTGATATGGTATGAATATCAATCAAGGAGTATGTACCAAGACAAATTTGTGTGGCAGTATATCCTTCTGCCCACCCTTGTGATATTTAACTACTTAGTTAGTTAAATAATTATTTTGAAGTGTAAAAATACTTACATGGCAGATTTTTTTTATTAAAAATCATTTTTTTTATCACTAAATAATATTTTTATTAATTATTAATTATTAAAAATATTATTTAGTGAAAAGTTTAAAAATTGGTTTTAAAAAAAAAAAATCTGCGTTGTAAGTATTTTTACACTTCAAAATAATTATTTAACTAAGTAGTTAAATATCACAAGGGTGGGCAGAAGGATATACTGTCACACAACTTTGTCTTGGCACATACTCCTTGATTGATATTCATACCATATCACTAAGCTCTCTTGCGGAACAATATCGTCACTGAGCGGATCCGGACGTTGGTGTAAATCAACACTTAAAGTCCAGATTTTTTTACTGAGCTCGACTTGCATTGATTTAAGATTCAAACCACCAATATGGTGTTGGTTGTCTGAATGATTTGAATGGTTTGTTTGCCTTATAGTAACACCCCAAAATCAACTAACATAATTAACTAGTATTGGTTGGATGATTCATTGATAATATGTATTGTGCATATGAATAATGAAAGTGAGAAAATCTTTTCTGCATGTAAATCTGTCCAAGCATTTTCAAATAAATAATTAATAAGCTCCATATTTCCGCTGAGTTTTTGAAAATAAAAAATATTTTCCCACTTGTAATTGAGAGTTTCATGAAAGCAGTATCTTTTGTAAGTGTTATTCAATTTTTCTTCCACACCCGCTCTCCATCATAACATTGCACATCTGTTGCATCATGTTGGTTGTATTACGGATCCGTTGAATCGTCTTATTCCCAAATACGAGCAAATGCAATCCAAAGTGTAATTGAGAAAAAATGAAGTAGCATAGGCACACAAACCAAAAGCCGTCAACTACTCGGGCAGCATCTATCACTCAAGCGTTGAGTCGGATGAATCTGTGATAGCTAGGGTGACATTTGAATTCATCAGATATTTCTAAAGCATAAACAGTGTTAGACGAATCAGGCTCGGTGAGTTCAGCCAAATAATCGGCGTGTCTCATCTGATGGGTGAACAAAAGAATGGCGCCCTCCTCTTTCAGCTCACAGTACATATTGATTACACCCGACATATTGAACAATAAGCAGAACCATAGAAACACTGTAAGCACCATGTTTCCTGCCACACTAGAGCCGAAACCGTGAGGAATGCAAGGCCATGCGCATGTGTAGGGACTAGATTACAGAAATACTTACATAGATAAGGTATCACATCTCCCACACACAACATGTTTCCATTGATAACATGCTGATAGCATCTGCAATGTTCTCCCATATTAAATAGTTGACAACAGAGATTGTTTACACGCAGACTCGATAAAAAAATATAATGTCATTTCAATTAGCAATGAATTGCGATTCTTTCACAGCATTTAGACAAGGCTGTAGAAATAAGTATATAATGTCGGTCTGCTCAGAGATCTCTGCGTTTCCTCGAATGCTCCTTGAAGTCAAAGTTTTCCCCGAAGCTCAGTCCAGCTCCCGTCCAAGACAGATGTTTTATGAGAGGATTTTTCCAAATGTGTCATTCAACAAAAAGCCATCATTGAATTTTGATTGTTTCCAATAATTTTATTGAAATAATATTGCCATAATATACAAAAATATTGTCACATAAATAACAACAGAAAAGAAAATAAACATTCAATGAGTATATAATATTTTGTAAGACATGCTAAATATTTACATAAAAAGCTGATGCCATAAATAAAATACGAGAGATTTGAGAGCCTCCAGATCTGACATTCAGAAAGGGCTTGTTTAAGTAGGAAAGAACATCAAAACTCCTCGACAAGTCTCCCTGAATTGTCCAGGCAAAGATAACAAGTATAACAAGACCCACTGAAATCTTAACTAAATGCAAAATTATTCTACAAGCATATCGCAGTCAAGAGTCAATTGATGGGAGTATTGATGCCAGCTGGGGCTAGCTGCAAATAGCAAGCAAGACCACATCTCCGTGATGGCATAATTGGTTTATAGGGTTAAGATAACAGGTCAAGCGGCTTCACAAGCTCAATTGCCACACTTGTAATTGACACAGAATCTATAACTTATTTCTAAATTCAATCAGAGACAATATAAGATTTACAGCATCAATTTAGACTCAGGACTTATGCCCAAAAAAATTATTATGTGATATAAAAAAGAACATTTAAGATAGAGATTAAAACATTAAAGTAGTAATGTTGGTGTTTTGTGGAGATGATACCATCACTGATACAATAATTTGATTTTTACTACAACACCGAGGAGACATAATAGAAAATTTTATATTAAAATAATAATTTGTCGAAAGGTACACATGGGAATGATCTTTGGAAACTAGATAATTAATGGAAAATTGAAAATTATTAAAATAGAAAGAAATAGGTACATTATGTATACTATTTAATATTGATGCATATTGTACGAATATCGGGTGTTGAGGGGCTCTTTTAAAATCAATAATCAACAATTTATATTTCAACTAATATTATTTATGTGATGATTCAGAAAGGCGGTGATAAAAGAAACGGTTGGAATTCTTAATAATGTGAGTGTACAAATTAGGCCAAATATAAGTCTTAAAAATATAAAATGTACGAGATATATTAATAATTAAACATATGTTCTATTAATACAAAGTGCAATGGAATGGATTGCCGGAACCGTTCAGAGTACCAGAAGCAGAGAACTTGATTCACACTGAGTTCAGACTGTGTTCGTACCGTGTTCACAGCTCTGTACATTTGCAGCGGCTCTGTGCATTACTTTATACAACTCTATATGTGTTACATTGAACACAAACAAACTTAAAGTAGAACTAATCAATGTTTTCACAAATGAAGGCACTTTGAAACATGTGCCACCCATTTTCATACAGACCAATTAATTAATTACTTAAACTTCTAGTTAAAAATATACAGTCCCTACCTACAGCGGTGCAGAACATTTACCAAGACGTACGAGCCTTCTTTAAAATCTGTCTTTTCCTAACTACATAAAATGGCACACGCACCAAGCGGTAGTCTGGAGTGATAGTGACGATTCATTATTCAAAATATGAATAACCTCTAACAATATAATATAACTCCCTAGCACTTATTGTATTTGTCAGGTAATGATGTGAATGTTCGTAGCGAGCGATGGAGGAATCCTCCCCCCTCCATACAGCATACAGCCAACCTAGGCCAAGTACCCTCAGTCGTACTTGCTGCATGAATAATCAAATATGGCATTTACTTAGCACAATTATTTTAACATTAATATTATTAAAAAATAATAACTGTCAACTGACAAAACACATCCAAAACAACATACATATTACACTGATACATTCATTGCGTTGCCAAGATAATTACATATTTCAAATACAAATTGATAAAATAAAAATTACATCAAATTTGGTGACTTTGTAACGTTACATTAATTTTAAAGAAAAAGTCCGCACAGCTGTCGTAAGAGATCTGAGGAGACTCGGCAGACATATTCTAAGACCAGTGATGATGTACTGACATATTTCAAATAATGGAAAGAAAATTCTGTCTTAGCATTCAAATGTACATAGAAGTAAATTAAAATTAGAATAACTTCTTACAGCGATCATATCAAATATAATATGATTTTAAAGTTATGTATTATGCTTGTACATATTAAAATAACAAAATTTACAAATATTATAATTTTTTCCACAGGAGGGAGATCAACGATCCACCCCTTCCTCGGGACAATTCATCTATAGATCATATAGAATGATATCACATTAAAAAGGTAACCTGCTGGTGATACTCCCAAAAACATAAAAGGAAAATACAAACAATATTAAACTTTATAAATATGAATATCACATGTCAAGTATAGTATTTTTTATATCTTTTTTATAACAGCCAAAAGCTGGTTTAATTAAATTCAAAAGTCTCCTACAAAGGGTTCACGTTTCATAAGGTAATTTGTAAATATTTATTTATGAAGACACCTGAGAGAATTTTACAAAGCAATTTTTTTAAAGAAAATTTCAAAGCTTGATTGCAAGTATTACACATTTGTTGACTAATATTCTCATAGAATCAATTCCTTAATATGCAAAATGTAGAAGGAATGTTAAGACAGTTTATTATTAACAAGCAGTTGGCATGGATGTGAAGATAATTATATGCAAAGGTGACGAGGCTAATTCATAAATATAATATTAGAAGTGGTAGATATCCAACTAAAGAATAAAATTAAAATAATGTAGTAGGAATTATCAACTATTAGAAAGACGAACAAGTAATTATGTTATAGTAATTATAAAGGTACAGACGAAACAAAGTAAACTTCATTCACTGTTCAACATAATTTTGACCATAAAATTGGTAACTTAGTTATTTGTTTTCTCAAGTCAGACAAGATTCCAGTTACGACAGAAAACCCTAACTTTTCCATTTTCATATCTAAAGCTAGTTTTGTTCAAAGTGAATAATAATATTTATATAATATTTGTATATTTAACACGTAACATATAAAATAACTATCGTATGTACAGACATTCAACACGGTTTCCTTCAAAGAAAAAGGCATTTATTTCTACTGTGGCGGGACTAGCCGGAGACCGCAGGGCATTAGACAGGCGGACAGTCGCTTACAGTGTTTGGCAAGTTCTCTTATTTCAATATGTTCAATGTAAAGAATACATACCGGAACATCCGCACGCTCACCTCACTGGAACACGCTCAACCCGCGCCGTCTAATGCACCCACCCCCGGAGAACTGCGGCCTCTGCAGGACCCATTACTACTTGTTCACATACCATCAGAATCACGTTACTTTGTCCATTCACTTATAATCATTCCCCGTCGCAGATATATTTCCCCGAAACGAATCTTCTCTTGACCAAGGATAATCGATACCCACTGCCCACCAACTCGAACTCTATCCCCGACAGCGTTGCCCCCTCGCAGTTGAACTGGGAGGTGATGGTACTCCGCGGGGAGGGACCCGCCGCCAGCTCGGCGCGGGCGCGGAGGGAGCCCACCCGTGGTTGTCAGAATGCTGCGAGAGCTCCGTGAACTTCCACACCAGCCCGGCCGCCTCCCCCGCCCCGCCCTGCGCACACGTGGGCATGGAGCTCACCTTCTGGATGCCCCCGGCCACGGGCACCGACACCGAAAGATTGAGCAGGGGAGACGGAGAGCTCATGGCGTGCAGATTATACTTGTAGTCTATCTTCAAGTCTGTGTGAGAACTCTCACATTTCCAATAGGAGACCAGTTGGAAGGGGCACGAGGCCGCTCCCAGCTTAGGTTTAACTTGATACTTTAGAATGTCTACATTGAAGTATGACGCTCCGGGATTCTTTTCCGACTGCCTCCTCAGCAATGAGGTCAGTGCCGGCATGTTGAATTCTAAAACAGTGCTATCTTTGGTGGAAAGACTGGCGTTGATGGCTATAAGCTGCTTGTTGGGACTTATGTTGTCCAGCCTCAAGGTGTTTCGTAAGCGGAAGCAAAGCTTGGCAGGGTTGGGATTGTTAGCCAGAACTCCCACAATGCCGGTGGGGAAGGAGAGCATCATGTCTCCGGACATCTTGACTTGGCATTTGGATTCATCCGTGCCTCTGAAGTAACTGTGAATAATTTCATGGAAAGCTACAGCCAAGGGTATGGTGTCCGCCATGCCTATAGTGAGAGGAGAAGGTCCCCTGGAGGACCCCGTGACTCCAGCAGCCCGGAACTCCCCGGCCTCAGAGCGCCGTGAGGGAGGACGAGGGATGGCGATGCTGGATGCCGAGGGAGTCACCACCCGGCGGTCAGGTCCTGTCAGACTGATGTCCCCCACTTCTGAGAATAGATCTCCCATATCTGTAGAGGATACGGGCGTAGGGCTTTCCAACAGGGCCCCGTGGGAGCCCTGCAAAGGAGCGTATGGGTTGCCGGCACTTCCCAAGGGCGAGCTGGGATTACTGCCCGAAGGACTCTGGAAGAAGTTAAGGCCGAGAAGATCGCTGCTGGGTTTGGCTAGGTTGGCATTCGAACCTCTTCTCGTGGTGCCAGCGGGGAACAGGGAAAGGTTTTCTACGGTGGCCAGAAGTTCATCTACACTAGCGGACATTGGGGCAGCGCCATTACTGAGGGGTTTAATTTCTACGTGAATTTTTGTTTCCCTATCGTCTTCAGAATCTGAATCAGAAGTGGAATAGATGCTGCCCTTCTCATCTTTAGGCCGAATGCAGTACCCGTCCTCATCAACCTCAGGGGATTGGATGGATTCTAGGTCTTTAGAGATGGCCTCTTCTTCCTTCTCCTCCAGGTCGGACTTATCCTCTATGGTGGCCGTGTTCTCGCCACCTTCCTCCTTCTTCTTTTTAGAAGATTTCTTTAGTTTAGGTTTAGTTCTTCTGCTTCTCAAGAACCACTTGGATTCTCTCAGAGGGTTCCTACCCATCTGGGAGTCATCTGCCTTGTCGGCTGGCTGCTGCGAGGCGGCAGCGGCCTGTGTGCCGCTGGGACTGGAAGGCGCAGAACACGGGGTGGCCCCATCGATGCTCCTGCTGCTCTCGTCTTTGCTCTGGATGTTAGGAGTGAACAAGTTTAGTAGGGAAGTTGTACGACGAGATGTTTTACTAGCAAATGACGGCTCTTTCTTGCTGAGCTTCATGATGGTGGAAGTGTTTTTGTGCGCACCGTTGGTCACAGCAGTAATCTGGTCACTCTCCGAGATAGAGTTGTTGGCCGACACAGGTTTTGGTAACTGGGCACTGATGTCCATAAGAGCCGGTTTCTCCATGCTGTTGTACTTCTCCAGTACAAACTGTTCTAGCAACTTGTCCACTGTCATCTCCAGACACTGGTGTTTAAAGTCTATGTGCACCTGGCCGACCAGATCATGATTATTCTGTATTAATTCTACGTAGGTACCGACAAATTGTTTCATTTGCTTGAGATGAGCTTCTTCTACATCTTGAAAATGTTTACAAGTCATGGACATTTTCTTTTCAAATTCCTGTTTAACTATTGAATATTTATCAATGAGTCCTTTATAATCGTCGTGCAGTTTTTTCAACTTAGATTCTGCTTTTTCTATATCTTTAGTCGAAGCATTATCTTTCCGAAGTTTCTCAAGCTCAGCAGACTTAATGGTGTAAATGTCTTTAGCTTTCTGTAAAGCTTGTTTTGTACTCTGTATGATGAGGGCCACCTCCAGGGTGCTGGACTCTGAGTCCTTGACGGCCTTGTGCTTCTTGTGCAAGTCATCTGCGTACCGGGACACATCCTTGACCAGTTCGCTGACCTTTTGGAACATGTGCTGGTGAAGGGTGGACAGCTTCTCGGCTGAGCTGCGCAGTACCGCCCACATGGGGGCGAATGTTCCCTGCATGCAACCGCCATTGGCCTGCTTTGCTAGCTTCGTCAGTAACTTCGAGTTAGACTCCTCTATGTTAGACCTCTCTCTGAGGAAGTCTGAGAATTCTTTGCTGGCGTTCAGTCCATATTTCATATTCTGGTACAGGACGTCGTACCCATTATTCTCCCCAGCGAAATAATCGTTAAAGTTGACACTCATTTTGGAAGCGATAGATTTATTTTAGATTACTTCGTTAAAATAATTCAAAAATGAGTTGTTACGAGTCGATATCATTAACACCACTGACCTGAATTCTTGGATCGAGCTCGGAATCTCCACACTCCTCCGGTGGAATGCTAAAGGATTCCTCCATTATAAGCCCAAGTTAAACAATCGCAATGGCATCCCATCCGAATTACATCACTACAACAAGCATCACACAGACGCGAAGTATGGATCGACACAGAATAAAAATAAATAAAATACACTTTGTTACACTAAGGAACGATACCACCCGTCACTCCCATAGGAAACAAACATTTTAAACAAAACAACTCGCGAATGAATCTAATACCGTTCAACAACTCTCAATAATAGAAGATGACGTCGGACATTTGTGACGTCATGCAACTTAAGAAAAATATATTTTTTCCGAAATAAACAAAATGTGCAATATTTACACGGATACCACAACTCCCATTTAAAAAATAAAATCCAGGTAATTCTCATGATAGACATGAGAACGAACGTTTCCAGATATATCAAGGAATAATCATAGCAAATTGTGCAGTTGGGGTATAAAAACTTAGAGTTAAAAAAAACAGTGACAGTAACATCATCCTACAAAATTTTCGAGAACCATGAAAGTAGGCGGATAGATAAATGTCTAACAAAATAGCCATAAAAATATTCGTATTGACTCTATATCTGTGGTCGCCATTGTTAAACAGCTGTCTGTCACATTAGAGTTTGCTTCATTTTCGAGAATCAAACGTAGTATTTTCTTCAAATAAACATTTTCGCCTTAAGTTATACAACCATTTGTATAGATATTTACGTAGAAAATATACGTATTTTTTCTTAAGGATTGTCAATTTATGTTAAGCGATGTCTTATCAAGGGTCCCCATATTCTTTTCACATCCAAGATGATTATGACATGGACGACGATGCTTTCGACGATTTGGACTACTACCGAGACCAGGATGATCCTCATCCACCAACCCTGGATGACAGTGATGAAGGTAATGATGCATGCTCAATTTCATCAATACTTTTCCCCCCATAATATTACTTACACCTCAAATTATTTCAGCATTTTTTTACTACCTACATGAACGTTTTGTCGAAATTCTACTTGGCAAAAGCGAGTTACTCAAAGTGAAAAATAGTGTTTGATTTTTAAAACCCCGTATCTGTGAATATCTTTTTACCAATCATTTTGAACAATGAATGTCCTATATAATGTTAAAAAAAATACCTGGTTTAGAATTGTGATCATTGCAGCTCAACTATTAGTTTGTGCCCATGGGAAAATAAATTAATTTTTTTTCTAGACACCGAGGAAGCGAGTGAGACGGATATGGGTAATAATGACGAACCTTTAGAGATGAAAGAACAGTAAGTTTTATTTAACCCTCACCTGTAATGTACATTTGACATTTATCAATTAAAAAATCAATGAAGGCGGCCTATTTCCGTGCACGGTTAGTTTGTCTGAAATCAACTCACGGTTGCATCACTGGCGGTTTTCCTCAATCGTGACACAATATGGCTTCCGCATGAACTAATCATAATGGTGTCGTGTTATTGCGTCTCAGGATGTATCAGGACAAGCTGGCCAGCCTCCGCAAGCAGCTGCAACAGCTGCGGGATGGGGCTCACCCGGAGTACGCGCGAAGAGTCCGCCGGCTGGAGCAACAGCTTGGCGAGCGCCAGCGCCTCAACTCCATCCAGCGGGACTACCTGCTGGAGTGCGTGGAGCAGGACTACATCCTGGAGAAGAAGGCCGCCGCCAAGGAATTCGAAGAGAAGAAGGTGGACCTCAAGGAAAACCTGCTCACCGACTTTGAGGATAAACGAAAGCACATTGAAAACGATCGACACAGTATGGAACTGAATGGAGATTCGATGGAGGTATTTATTCTCTATTTTGAAAAATAATTACTTTGTGGTTATTAAATAGAACACTATAATTTTCTGTAGGTCACCACGTTAAATATAGTGAAATCTCTTTTGAGGATTTTAAGGACTGTTAATCGTATCTTTTTATGTGGGAACTAGTTTTGGACATAACCAGGGCAGCATGAACGAGCAAATTAAAAACATAATGTAAATATGTACTTTAAAAAATTGTAGAGCTATTTGTGTAATTGAAACTTTAGCTGTGTATTTAACACGGCACGTATAACACAGAATATAAAAGTGAATAAGTGTAATATTACTCATGAAAAGATTTAATTAACTATATTTTTTTAATAAGACTCACATTATGCTGCAATTACAAAATTTAACCATTGTAAATAATATAAATACATATTTTCGATGTAGCATACATTATTAAATTATGGATGATTTGAAAACCCTTACATGGCCGAAAGGGGGTCATAATCCTCCAAAAAGGAATATTTCAATAAAGACTCAGAAGTTGAAGAAGAATTTTATTTCTCTGCACGTTGTATTCACGATCTTACTGTTCCAGGTGAAGCCCGCCATGACGCGTAAGCTACGGCGGCGGCCAAACGAGCCGGCGCCCGTGCCTGACAAGCGCCGCAAACCGCCCGCCACCACACTGACGTCCGTGCTGGACGACCGCGACATTGAGGCGGACCTGCGCGCCATCGCGCGCGGCCGCCCCCTTCCGGCGGCGCAGGCGCGCAAGATGCACCAGGCACCACACTCGCCCCTGACACACTCCATAGGTAAATTTGCTACTTATTTTTCTTCCCTCGTATACAATATTCTTAATTATCTAAGTTTACAACTGTTAACCTAAACTTATACAGCCCTACTACGAGGTTCCGGAAAACGGGTTGATCCTGTTTAAAATGGGACGTTTGATCATGTGTATGGAGTGCCATTTCAAGACAGTAATTTCAAGCTCTTCATCCAAAGAAGAAGGTCATTTTTTTATTTTTCTTTTTAAAAAGAAAGACAAACATTCCCTGGTTACAAATAACCTGACAATATTTGAAAATTTCCTACTGACATCATACTAAGCGGAAGATGTTACTTGTGCAATGATGGAGGACTTAGCTAGCAGAGGAATTAGCTAGTAGATGTACATATACGCATTTATCTTGCTAACATCAAATTCTTGAGTCAGGTCAGATAACAGTATGTATGGATGTAGAAGAGTGGGAGCCAGGACAAAGCTGTGTGGAGTTCCATTCTCCCCCCCCCTTCTGTGGAAATGTCCTTTTTTATATGAAATGAATTATGATCTTGATGGTCAGTTAAGTTTTTATTTTTATGTGAAAGAATGATTTTAGTACCAAAATAATGTAATTTGTAACTACTATCATTTTCACAAACTTAACAGTAATAGCAGTGCTAGCCGTTGTATGTTGTAACCTCTCCCTCTTTCTCATAAACGCCACACGTAATAAATAGAGAGGTCGCCGCAGAGCTCAGTGATAGGATCTGACATTCTAATTGTGCATTACTCGTGGCAGGTACGCCCCCCGAGAGCAGGGCCCCGTCCCCCCTGTCGGAGGCGAGCGTGGAGGACGGCAAGCTGCTGTACGAGCGGCGCTGGTACCACCGCGGCCAAAGCATCTACGTGGAGGGCCGCGACCACCCCCGCTTCCCCGCCCACATAACCGCCATCGGATCCGACTGCGTAAGTTAATTGCTTTTGCAATATGATACGAATGTAAACGTTTTCATAGATATAAAAATAATAAAACTGCAATATGCTGGTCGCATTATGAGAAGGGACACAAATAATATAAGATTACTCAATTTATGATCCACGAAAAGATTGTTGGAAGACATAGTAGAGGAAGATACTGCACTTCATGACTTTGAGATCAAACTTGAGTTGTTCTGAAATGCAGCCTGCAGCTTGAAGACTGCTCTGATGATAGCCAGCCTCCAATTAATAGAATAGGGTAGCAGAAGAAGATGAATGACCCCCAATGTACTGCAACAAGTGATTATTTCAAAATTTTCGCAATTTAAAAAAAAAAAGCGAATACCGCACAAGAGTTCAAACTGCTCCCAACTGTCTGGAGCAAGTGGGTCTATTGCATCCTCCATTCGGGTATGTTGTGAGACAGAAGGGAAGGAGATGGGGATAAGATAGGTCGGGAAGTACTTAGCTATTCAGATCATGCTACCAAACATGGCTAAAACCATTTCGAGCAATGTTTCAATTTCGAATGGTGGTCTTTCACCAGAATTTCTACCACTCTGGATATATCGGTATAAAATAAAATTTTAAAAACTTTGGAAAATCATGAATTATCAGGGAATTTTTAAATCTATTTTCAAAATGTGTGTGTTTTTTATGCACCCATTTTATCAACATAGGTATAAAGCATGAACTCCCTTCTAATTGAAATTAAGTATTCTGTTTTTAATGACCTCACCTCTGTGTATTATATTATTTTTAATAGATCCACTAAATACATGCGGTTGTCCAAATGCAAAATGTCAAATCACAAATGTCAAATCCAAGTGAAAGTTGGTACATGCATTTTTTGAGATCTTAACAATTTTCGATGCCTGAAGATTATTGTTAAGTGATAAGATTAATCATATTTTATGATATGTAGTTAGTTTATTATATTCAAATGAAATGGCATAACTTGACTATTTGCTTTAATTTTATTTCGATTTGACATCTGGGCCACTGCAAGTTTGTAGGAAATATTGACTGATAGACGAACATGCTCAATACATATCAAATAACAATTGAATCTGTCGTGCAGTACACAGAGTGGTTGATACTCTCAGTATGGCCTTGGTAAAAGACCACCATTCAGAATCGAAAAGTTGCTCGAAATGGCTTTGGCCGTGTTTGGTGACCAGATCTGAATAGTCAGGTATTTCCCAAACTTCCTCCTCCCCATCTCCTTTCCCTCCCCACTACCTTCAGCCTCAACACATACCTCAATTGGGGATGACATAGTCCCACTGGCTCTAGACAGTTAGGAGCAGTTGGGACTCTTGTGCGGTATTCACTATAAAAAACATAGACCCGTTTTGCTCAAATAAATTTAACTTAATTTATTTGTGTTATTTCACATATTCTAAAAGTAAATTAATATATATAGTATATTTGTGGCACATTGTAAAGTGATAGATACTCTCAGTATCGCCCTGGTGAAAAACCAATATTCAGCCATGTTTAGTGACCAAATCTGAATAGCCAGGTACTTCCCAAATTTAAATTATCAGAGGGAGAACACAGTTTTTTTCAATTTTCATAACAATGTAAACGTTTTGTTGTAGATATCTGTGAAAAAGGCATCTACCGAAGGCAACAAGTGGAAGATCTACACGGCACAACTGGCTCACGGGAAAGTGTCCATCAAAAGAAGAGCCTCATAAATCAAAGCCTTGCGCTGTTACCTCTTTGTACAACATATCCTCGCGTAGGGTTACCAGGTGAAAAACTACGCAAGCTAGACAAACTGAAATTGAATTAAAGGAGAACAATTTTTTCTGACAACATTTCAAAATGAAACAAAAATATAATTATATAGCATGGTGCTAAAAATAACTAATTGGTCATACCTTTCAGAGCTGTCTATTTTTTTAAAGTTCTCTGTTTCTTGACATGTAAAAATCTTAGCACGTCATATCTTCAGGGCTTTTACTGACATTCAGTCTATATTGCTCCTTCTTACAGCTCATCCTCTGAGCATTATTGATGGCATTATTGACTAATTTGAAATGGAGAATAAATTAGAACAGTTTCTAAAATTGACGGAGGACATTCTTCTTAGCGAAATAGGAGGAAAAGTCCTCCTTTTGGATAGCATCTGGTAACCCTATCCTTGTAAGATCAAACGGATCATTTTGCCGATTATTTATTTATTATAATAAGTAATCAACTTGTTAAACAGTATATGAATTAATTATTTTATTGTAATTATAGATATTAACGTTAATGTAAGTTATTTTTACGAAGAAAAAAAACCATTAATTTGAATCCAATACTGATGCAAGTTACTTAATTTTTTAAAGTAACAATGTGAAAAATATTGACTCATGTGAATAAAAAATTCAAACGATGCTTGTTTTTCATTTATGCTGTTGTTTCTTTTTAAGAATTTAAAATGCAAATCTTGTGACATGACACGATTATGTCTTCGCCATTTAGCATTTCGACAGTCGAAAATGTACATGTCCTGATAACATATCGGGACATGTACATTTTAGATAACACCTAATTGGACGTAGTTATGCAGAAAGCGTCCAACCCACAATTTGCCAAAATCGAGTTTTAATGTTTTAAATGTTTTCTTATATATAAATACCAGATTTATATCTGCTGAAAACATCCATGCTCCAAACGCAATAGATTTTTGGTAAAAAAAATAATTACTGACACACATCGCAGATATTTGACTTAAATTGAAGTTTAAAAACATTATAAAATGTAGGATAACATAAAAATACTTTTTTTTTTTTAAATAAAAACATTATTTTTTTTAAATATAAATTATTATAAAAAAAAACACTGATATTCACTTTACAAATGCCGATTACGCATGTTAATGTTTTTTTATCGTCATATTTTCAAACGTCTTTTTCTCAGTTTGATCTTTTTGGGGTTGGATGCTTTCTGCATAACTACGTCCAATTGCTAATGCATATGTTCTAACACAGTGATTCCCCAGGAGGCATTAGAGAGTTCCAATCATAGTAGC
The DNA here is from genome assembly GCA_022651775.1 of Drusus annulatus. Taxonomy (NCBI): domain Eukaryota; kingdom Metazoa; phylum Arthropoda; class Insecta; order Trichoptera; family Limnephilidae; genus Drusus; species Drusus annulatus. Next base: position 176,749 of record JAGWCC010000479.1, on the reverse strand, counting down.
ATTGGGGCCCAATGGGATCATTAATGGGCTACAAGGGGGTGGGGGACAGCACAAATATAGGGCGAGAGCAAGAAAAATGTTTTTATAAATTTTCCTCATGATTTCAAATTAGTCTGTTCAATTATTTTATTGATGGATAAGTGTTTTTTGTTATTTTTGTCTATGATGTTCACCTAACTAGATTACTTCGGACCTGTTAGGTGAAATACAGTACTACATAAGATGTCTAAAATACATAAATATTTATGAAGAGCAAAAAGTTATTATGGAGAACGGGGGTGCTGAAAAGATTTCGTCGCTGGAAAGGCAAAAGGGCTGAAGCGCCATTTTGGGAAGTTTGCAGCATAAAATTCACAAGTCTTTAGTACCTGGTTGGATTTTTAAAAAAAGTTGACTCAAGTAACTTCATGCTCTCACTGAGTTACCTGAAGCGACAAAAAGCTAAAAAAGTCCCAAACTGGGTCGCTTGAGTCAAGCCTTCTCCCACATGGTACATATATTTTAGATGGCTGAAGCGCTACAAAAGTCTTCAGAATCAAACGAGAGTCAGAGCATTCAACACAGAAAAAAAAACTGCATAATTAACTCATTTTTGACCAAAGTGACGCTTAAACCTTTTTAGCTTTCCAGCGACAATATGTTCATATTTGAAAACAGTGAACAGATCGCAGCAGAGCAGAGCTACCCTAAAGACATGTGAATTCTGGGTAGTTGTTAAAATAAATATTTATACCCTTCTGTGAGAGGTGTAAACTGAATAATAAGTCAATTGAGGGGCTTAGAAGCAAAGGCAGCAATCTCCTTCATTTTAAATTATTTCTTGGAAAGTTGATTTAACGTTTAATGCACTTTTCTTTTGTGAATATGTTGATAAATTTAGAGATAATTGTTTCAAATTGTTCCTAGTTTAATGTGCATCAACATTTTTGTACACTTCATTCTCCATTTCTTTATAATAATCATTCAAAAGTTGACAATGCTACAGAACCGTTTTTGAAGATTGCTGCCTTTGCTTCTAAGCCCCTCAATTATTGTATGACAACTACATTCAATGTCATAAATGGTAATTAATAAGTCTTAGCACTGGTCATATACACGTATAATACATATTTACTAAATTGTTCAATACATGTTCTGTTCTGAAGAGAAGGTACCTCTTTTAAGTGTTCTGACTCTTCAAGGACTTACAAGTGACCTTTCTTAAATATTATTCACTAAAAGGAACACCTAGTGACTTCCTGATGTATTAGGATTAGGGACTGGTTTAAGACATGATTCGAAAATGATAAAAAAATAGTCACCTTTCTTGTTTTAATCTGACAATTAATAATCACTAAGTGACATCCACATGTCGGTTATTATGAAAAAATCTAAACCAGGTTTATGTACAGGGGACACATACCAACAGTGTTGTGAAACCCTTTGTACAATACTTAAATTTCTCAGAAACCTGTTGATAAATGTCTTCATAAATAAGCTTTTGCTTGTCATGTATGTGATGCATTAGCTGAACGGTCAAACGCGATATTAATATTAGTGTTCTTTCAGTATGCGTTGGAAGATTTTTTTGTGGAAACCCGTTTTTTATGGAAATTAGATGACACCACTGCATTCCACCCAAAACAAAAATTATTGAAAAAACCTTTCGACTTTATATTGTCAAGTTGGGAATTGTGATCTTGCCAACCTAAAGGGTAGTAACAACATTAAAATTTGTTATCTGTAACCGAGATAAACTCAAAAAGAAACAAAAAAATAAAATTTTATATTAAACTGAGTTTTGTTCCATGGAACAATAATATTAAATAAAAATATAATGACAAAAAACAAATTCATAATTTTTTTTTTTTTTTTATGCGGAAGATTACAGATTCGATTTTGTCAAAGCATAACAGTATTATAATATATATTTCATACTGCTTATTGTTCTTAGCGACAAAGGGACAACAAGTGTACACAATTTATCGATTTGAAATATTCTAAATAAAATTACAATTACCCATCGAAAAGTTCTACAGTATTCTTTTTATTAAACTAAAAATGAACATATTTTCAATTTCACTAGAATTCTCTTTTCGGAAGTCTGCTGTATGCAAGCAATGCATCTCTGTGAGTACTGTGTTCGCGTCAACTCTGGTTGCGAAACCTATACACCTGCATTTTTAGAAAGCAAAACGTTAATTTCGTAGTGAATGTAAAATATTACATAAATTGTACCGTGTTCTAAAAATTTTTTTTTTTGAGCTTGTATCTTTTTCTTGGTTTTCTTGGGTTTCGGGTATGCCAAGCGCCAAAATTACCTCGTCCGGCTCTGAACGGTAGTCAGGTAACTTTTAAAATACATATAAACTAAAAACCATAATAATGTTGGCATTCTTGCCAGTATTATTATGTGTATTTGTTTACCTAGGCAAATAAATAAAAATGATAAATTTGCAGAACTCGAGTTAAGACCAACTCAATAATTAAAATGTATTATTTTTTTATTTTTTATTGAACAATATCGTCGACGGAAAAGAAAAAAGGACTGAAGCGCCATTTTAGAAAGTTTACACCAGAGCACTTTAAAGTTTTTTCGTTTGTTTGTTTTACAATAAAATTCATAAGTCTTCAGTACCTGGTTGGATTTTGAAAAATAAAGTTAACTCAAGTTACTCAACGCTCACTGAGTTACCTAAAGCGATAAAAAGCAAAAACAAAAAAACAAACTCGTGTCGCTTGAGTCAAGCCTCCCAAATGGTAAATATATTTTAGATGTGTGAAGGAGCACAAAAGTCTTCAGAATCAAACGAGAGTCAGAGCATTCGATGCAGAAAAAAGAATTGATCAAAACTGCACATTTAACTCATTTTTCTCAAGTGTCGCTTACACCCTTTCGCCTTTCCAGCGTGGATATAATTTCCTTATGCGTACGAACGAGTGTGACATTTTAAAAATTGAAAATAATCAAATTTAAAAAAGAATTCCTTCAAATCCAGACAAGCGATAATGTAGTACCTAACTAGTATGTATTTCACCAGACGATTATTTTTTATTCTGTATTTGAAATGAATTATTATCACAGTCGTGATCAAAGCAGCTGGGCGTGTAATCTAATTATTATTAAGCTGCTCGGCGATTCACTTATCTGATTCTGTAAATGAGTAGGTACCGTAAAAGTGCCTGACCATTCGAGAAAAGGTTATTTTAAATATCTCAAAACATATATTTGAAATTCGTATTTCATATCAAAGTGCTAAAGGTAACCTAATCGTAGTGACATATTTTATTTACTTTAAAAAACTGCTCGCCTTTTCAAAAGTAATTATTTGCTGTCATCACCGTTCTGAAATAAAACGTTAGAGTTTCATAAGTAGTCTGATTAGCCATCTAGAATCTAAAAGGAAAAATATTCATGTAGAATTAATGAATTCAAACGTATAATATAAATCAAGGCCGTCACAGAGCAAAAAATCTAACGTGGGGTCACCAACCTCTGACATAATATTATCCACGCATAAAAAACACACACGACAGATATATACCATCTGACAAAGTTGTCTTTACTGTTATTTGTCTAAGTAGGTACCTACCCAGGCTTCTATTTAATTAAGCACATTTTTATCCCGTGACAACACTACTATTTTTCAAATATAAAATCGAACGTTTTATTTTTAATTGGAAATATGAATCTATTTATTTGATCTAGTATCGAGGGTACTCCCTGTTGGTGCCCCCTCTTTTCAACCTGGTGATTAGATATATACCTACGTTGTTTAATTAAACTAATAAAAAATACCGGATCTGACCACGAAAGCCGCTGAATCAAAAATCAAACCGTCTCAACCAATTATTGATTTTTTTTGTTACAATCGTTAATCTCCGGATATAATTTGATAATTTTCTTAACAGTTAAAAAAATGACACACTAGTACGTACGCCCAAGGAAATTATATTGTTTAATTGCAAAAAATATATAAAACACGTTTAACACGGTCAAGGAAGAGTTTGTACAATTTTTAAATAAAAAATATGTTATTTCTATGGAATTCGAATGGGCGTTTTGAGGTTGATTTTTTTGGAATTTAATAACCATCTAGTCAATAAATACCTAAAATATAAAAACAATAAATAATTAGGAATATCGACCAGATCAAAATAAATACATAATTTTGACGGCCTCCGTGGTCAGTGGTAAGACGCTCGACTACGAATCCAGAGGTCGCGGGTTCAAACCCGGCGTGCGCAGATAACTTTTATTTAATTGAAATTTCTCATAACCCATTTAATCTATATAAAATAATATATTTGCGGCACGTTCCAAAGTGGTAGAAACTTTAAGTATCGCCTTGGTGAAAGACCACCATTCAGAATCGAAACGTTGCTTGAAATGGCTTTAGTATTTGGTGACCATTTGAATATTCAGGTACTTTTCAACCTTCCACTTTCCCATCTCCTTCCCTTCCCACTACCTTCAGCCTCACAACATACCCAAATTGGAGATGCCATAGTCTCACTGGATCTAGACGGTTGGGAGCAGGACTCTAATGCGGTATTTAATATATTTTTTTATTATTATTTGTAACGTGTGGGCGGAGTCAACGGAGACGCGGGACACGAAGAACATTCTAACAATACTTTAAAGCGGTGTGATAATTCGGGAAAATTTGTTGTCTCTTTCTTTCTCATGGAGTACGACGTAAAAAGCCGGAGAAAGTGACTTATCCCAAATCTGTATAGGTTGGGTTAAAGAATTAGCTCTCTCTCCATATATTGTTACTTCAAGTTCCTAATGTTTTTCAAAAACATCAACGAATGGTTAAGCATCATACTTCAATCCAAGCTTTTATAAAAAAACTTTGCCCGAGTTCCAAAATCAATTTTTGAAATCTTTTTCTTCTGATGGAAATCACCTTGCGAGCTGTAAAATCGTTGACCTAGAAATACCAGAAAGGAAATGTTGTTAGAATTTCCTAACGCCACAGCTCACCGTTGGAGAGTTTTTGGTGATTCATTCGATCAAGGTATCTTTATTAATAATTGTCACTTCGTGCTCAATCTATATAAAAAAATATATTTTTTAATCTTCACATAAAAATATACCTTTTAGTTATGAAGAATAAAAGTAGAAAGATACTCTAGTTATGTATAACAACCGTATCGCGCATGTATGTATATTATTTTGACTGTTGCAATTGAAGAACTACGTGGTCGAGCGGTCAATATCCACGACTACGAATCCAGAGGTCACGGGTTCAAATCCCGGCGTGCACAAATAAATGATATTTAATCAATTTGTGCTATTTTATTTTGAGGCATGGAACTGGCAGAGGAAGGATGAAAGTACACTGAATGCTGTGGAAATGAGATCTTTGAGACGGATGTGCGGTAAAACCATGTATGACCGTATTACAAATGTGGATATCCGGAAAGAATGCAAGGCTGATATGAGCGTAATGGATAGGATCAAGAAAGGGACGCTTAGATGGTTTGGGCATGTAGAGCGAACGAACGAAGAAAGGAGTGTGAAAAGAATATATGATGCGAAAGTGAATGGAAGAAGAAGTCGAGGACGCCCGAGAAAGACATGGCACGATCAAGTAAATCAAATACTTGAATCGGGTCATGTGAAGAGTCAGAATAACAGAAGAGTATGTATGAGACGATGTATGAATGTAAATGAAGCAAGAAGTGTGTGCCAAGACAGAGTTGTATGGCGGTCCGTCCTCTCTGCCTACTCCTGCGGGAAAACGGCGTGATGGTTAGTTGGTTAGTTAGTGTTATTTTACATTTTATTTATACAAAATATTATTATGTATCGTCACCGTATAGGTAAACAGGCTGAAGTGCCATTTTAGGAAGTTTACACCAGAGCACTTGGAAGTATTTTTTGTTGTTGTTTTACAATACAATTGTTGGATTTGACAATACTGGTTGGATTTTGAAAAAGGAAATTACCTCAGGTAACTCAATGGTCTCATTGAGTTACTTGAAGCGATAAAAAGTCTCAAATTTGTGTCGCTTGGGTCGAGTTTTCTCCCAAATGGTAAATATATTTTAGATGGCTGAAGTGCTACAAAAGTCTTCAGAATCAAACGAGAGTCAGAGCATTTGACGCAGAAAAAAAACTGATCAAAACTGCATATTTAAATCATTTTTGACCAAAGTGTCGCTTAATCTAAATATCGCCCTGATCAGACCCTGAATAGTCAGGTACTTCACAATCTTTCTCTTACCCATCTCCTTCCCTTCCCCACCCCTTTTCGACTCACAACATACCCCCCATTAGGAATGCCACGGTTCCACTGGCTCAGGACAGTTGAAAGCAGTTGAGACTCTGGTGCGACATTCACTTAAAATAAAATATAGTCGTAATTTTATAACATAGTTTTTTTGGTACATCCCTCTTTCCAAATCTTGATTTTGCCGTTTGCTTGGTTAAGTTTTATGAGAAACAGTTTGTTGTCATTAGTGATGTGAATAATCTAGACATTCATTTTGAAATGATCGAACTTCTCCGCGTCTTTAAAAAATCGATTATTAAATATTACGTAATTTTATTTATAACAATTTTGTAAAATAAATATGAGGTTGGCTGGCGACCTAAAGCAAACTGGGATAGTAGGCAGATACAAACAACATTTTTCACAAAATTAAAGAAGTGTTTTCTTAGCGGTAGACGTTGCTTGCGCAAATATGGAGGACTTAGCTAGCAGAAGAATTGAACCCACGACGTCCGGGGGGGTAACCGACGCGTGTGTCCACTCAGCTACTAACCGGTCGAAAATAGAATATTAAACTTTGACATGAAGCACTCACTTTGTGGTAATACATAATTAAATTTTAAATAAAAGTAACATTGTTTTGACACCACTGTATTAGATACAAATACCAACCGGTTTCGGCTCTACCTGAACCTTTAATAATTGTATTATCTTTTTATAATTCTGTTTTAATTTAATACATATTTGTTCAACCCTGAAGAAAGTTTAGGTAGAGCTGAAACCGGTTGGTATATGTATCTAATAAAGTGGTGTCAAAACAAAGTTACTTTTATTTAAAATTTAATAGAATATTAGTTAGAATACACAAACTAACACGAAATTAACCACAAGAAAACAAGTTTAAATTTGACCTGGTTACCTTTGCAGTCAGCTAAAGGTGAAACTAACGAACAATTTTTTTTTTTTGATTCATAGATTTTTTTTGTACCCACTATTAATATTACAGTTTTTTTATATGAATACCGCACAAGAGTCTCAACTGCTCCCAACCGTCTAGAGCCAGTGGGACTATGGCATCCCCAAATAGGGTATGTTGTGAGGCTGAAGGTAGTGAGGGAGGGGAAGGAGATTGGGAAGAGGCAGGTTGGGAAGTAACTGGCTATTCAGATCTGGTCACCAAACACGGCTAAAGCCATTTCAAAGCAACGTTTCGATTCTGAATGGTGGTCTTTCACCAGGGCTATACTTGAGTATCTACCACTCTGTGGAACGTGCTGCAAATATACTTTTTGTATTTTTATATGAATTAAATGTGTTATGACACATATTAAATAAATAAAAGTTATTGGCGCACGCCGGGTTTGAACCCGCGACCTTTGGATTCGTAGTCGAGCGTCTTACCACTCGACCATGGAGGCCGTCAAAGTGTACCTAATTAATGCAGAGCGAGCAGATAAGGAATAATGAAGAGTAGTTAGGTAGGCAGGTTGGTACGAAGAAATTAACGGTAAGTTAAAATGATTTACATTCAATTAAGTGCCTACCTAATTGTTGATTGTCTTATTGTTTTGAGGTCGGTGTCGCTTTCTGCATGACCTGCCGGGGAATTGGTGAATGATACGACCCGTATGGGGCAGGAGTCATTGGCGCAACAGACTGTACTGCATTACAGCTCTACTAAGTTATCTGTGCAGGCGGCCAAGATAGGAACGAGAGATGTATGCTAGTCAGATTATTTTAGTCAAATTGTTTTATTCAAATCATATTACCCAAATTATTTTAGGTAAATTGTATTGGTCAAATTATCTTCGTCAAAATATAATATGACATTTATGTTAATCAAAAAGTTCAAGAAGGTGATGATGTGCCCACAGTTAAAAAAATGAAAATAGTAGATAGAAAATAGAAAAATGTTTAGTTTTTGACTCTCACCTATCCGAAGTCTCCAGTTTCATCTATGGGCCACCTCTGCTTCTCTCTCCCAACCAATGACCCCATCCGATGATACCTACCGTAATTCCAACGGTCGTCTGTATTTTGCATTGGGAACCCTAATACCAACAGTAGATACGCCCCCGACTGCACAGTCTAGTGTGTCGATCTGTACTGCCGGTTTGAGGTACCAGCCTGGATGGAGGAGGTGGATGTGCGAGGACTAGGGAATGTGGAAGGGGGCACCGACAACATTTGGCACGCGCTCCAAGCCTTACCAGGACGTGTGGGGCAAACAGTCAGGTGTGGAAATGCACAGAAAAACCAAATAAATTTTGCAATAATAAAGTAATGAGGAATTTAAACGAAAAACAAATAACTGCATACATAAGTCTTACTGTACAGTGTGACGCAAAAATTAAAAAGGGGTGCTACAATCGTGTATGGCTACACCACAATGGTTATAAATTAAAAGGATGTAACTTTAAAAAAACATTTTGGTTTGGGTGCATATTACGAGATTCCGCAAAAGAATCCCAACTGCTCCTAACTGTCTGGAGTCAGTGGGATTATGGCATTCCTGATTATGAAACTGTTGTGAGGTTGTAGAAATTAGGGATGGGATTGAGATGGAGAAGAGGAAGCTTTGGAAATACGTGCCTAGAAATCACATCAGATGATCTGATCTACAACATGGTAAAAAGCTCAGACCAATAACATACGGGAGGGATAGCTTTGTGAAGTAGTGTAGTCAGGATTGTTGATTATTTTCCTGGCTCGGGCGTGACTGGGGTTTTCATGGACACACCTTTTTACATCCATTCATAGCGCATTTTCACATAGTGTTTATGCTTATTTGTATAACCCCTTCTTCACAGTATTATAAAATATACGATATAATCTCAAAACCGTTGAGTTATGCCGCATAACAAAACGTAGTGGGAGACGGAAAACATGCTTACATACCTAAAAGTGGTGCGATATTTTTTTTTTTTTTTTTTTTTAATTTGGGTTTTTGTCACATACATTTTTTTTTTTTTTAAATTAGAAAAAGAAAAAAGATTACAAAAGTAAAAACATTAATTAAAAAGAAAGAAACATATTATAAACAATAAAGAAAAGAAAATAAGGAAGAACAATGTAGATATAACAAAAAATCCCACATAGGCAAAAGCCAGTGCGTGGGTATACTAATATAAATCAATAGCAGGTTCTCTATAGCAATAATATAAATAGATAAACAGTATATAATTACAATTAATAAAGAGTTACATTTCAAATTAAGCAAAACATTTTAATATTTTTTTTTAAATCACAGCAGATAAGTTAGTTAAGAATTTAAAAAAATATAGCAGTTATGGTATTAAGAGGTTGGCATTTTTGTTTTTAACCAACTTTATTTATTTTTTATTTTTTTTTATTTATTTTTTATTTTTTTTTAATTTTTTTTTCAAATTCAAAAACACAACAGATAAGTTAGTTAATTTTTTAGAATTTAGCACTTATAGTATGAAGAGGCTGGTATCTTTTGGTTTTTTATTACATTTTTGTATGTATTTAAGGAAGTTGAATTTGAACACTTAAAATGTAATGAGTGAATTATACATTTTGGGGGCAATGAAGTATGCATGTCTCTGCGCAAGTCTAGTTTTTGCAGAGAGGTACCTCCAGTACATTATTTATTCTGTTGCTGTAACGATTTTCATTTTTTTGCAAATAGTTTACTAAGAAAATATGTATTTTAGGCACTGTATACAATAAATTTTTCTTATATCTAAGAGATCAGCTTCTTGGAATAATTGTATGGAGGGGTATGTAATGTTTTTATGCAACATTATTTTTATTATTAATTTTTGAGATATTTCTAATGGCTTAATATGAGTATTATAAATACCCCCAACCAACCGATGATTCCATAAGATACTGATGACTGAACCAATGCATGGTACACACTATGTCAACTATGTTATTTAATCGTTTAAAAATGTTAAATATCTTAGTTTATTTACAAGCTTTTCATGATTCGTCCATTTGAGTTGACTATCTATTGTAATTCTAAATATTTGACTGTATTTCCCGATTTCATTTCTACACAATTAGAGCATAAAATAGGGTTGCAGTTATTGTTATGGAACCATATATTTAGGTTAGTTAGAGGTGCAGCCTTTTTGGTATTATAGAATGGAATATAAATAGTTTTTTTCACAGTTCAGAGTTAAAAGGTTTTGGTTGAGCCATTCTTTGACAATGGAGGTGCATTTATTAGCATTTTCAGTGACTTCGTTCCAGGATTTACCATGTACTGTGATTGCAGTATCGTCAGCATATGAGAATAGTTTTCCCGAAATGTTAATATTATCATTTATATAAATTAGGAACAGTAACGGGCCGATAACTGTTCCTTGTGGAACCCCATGTCTAACACACTTTGGTTTACTAATATGAGCACCAATTTTTGTGCATTGATGGCGATAAGATAAATAATTTTTCAAAAGGGAGAGACAGTTATTTTTAATTCCTAAATTATTAAGTTTTCCAATCAGTATATTATGATTGACGGTATCGAATGCCTTTTTCAAGTCTAAGAAAATTGTTAGGCTTTTCATATTTGAGTCAAGATTACTGTATATATTTTTCGTTAGATTAAATAAAGCATCATCTGTACCAAGACCTGATCTAAAACCATATTGATTTGGGGATATACAGACATATTATGTGACAACTTGTCTTGTCTCTTTCTCTCTCACGGTTTAGGGCGTAAAAACCGGGAGAAAGTGATTCATCGTAAATTTGTATAGGTTGGGTAAAAATATTTAGCTATCTCTCCATATATATTCTTACTCGAAGGTAAAAATCATTTCAAGAAACGTGTCGATTTCAAATAGTGGCATCTGACCAGGGTAATTTCCTCTCGGATCTCTTTCAGTCAATATTATATCAGAGGTGGTCGATAGCTTGAAAGGATGCTAGGCTAGTAGTCGGATGGGTCAAGTTCGATACCGACAGCGGATAAAAAAATTCACACCCATTTCAACACAAGTTATACATACACGTACTAGGTGAAAAGGTTTAAACGATAAATCTTAAGCCTTAAAGCTTATTTAATATTTATATCGTCGCCGGAAATGTAAAAGGGCTGAAGCAACATTTTAAGAAGTTTATACCACAGCACTTAGTTTTTTTTACACTTTTTTTTTTAATTTTCCTTATGATTTCAAACTAGTCTCTCAGAATCATGCGAGGATAAACTGTTCAATTAAGATTAAGTGTTTTTTGATATTTTTTCTATGATGTTCACCTAACTAGATTGCTCCGGATCTGTTAGACGAAATACAGTACCACATAAGATCTATTGTGGAGAACAGGGGTGTTGAAAAGATACCGTCGCGGGAAGGGGAAAAGGACTGAGGCGCCATTTTGGAAAGTTTACAACAGAAAATTAACAAGTCTTTAAGTACCTGGTTGGGCTTAAAAAAGGTATCTCAGGTAACTCAATGCCATCACTGAGTTACCTGAAGCGACAAAAAGCTAAAAAGAAGTCCCAAACTTGTGTCGCTTGAGTCAAGCCTTTTCCCAAATGGTACATATATTTTGGATGGCTGGAGGGCCACAAAAGTCTTCAGAATCAAGCGAGAGTCAGAACATTCGATGCAGAAAAAAGAACGGATCCAAACTGCATATTTAACTAATTTTTGACCAAAGTGTCGCTCAAGCCCTTTTACCTTTCCAGCGTCGAATTTACATATCGCATATATCATATTATGAAGGCATATCCGATGTCCACCACAAAACACACCACGAGATATCTGTAGAATGGCGGGCGAAGAATACACCAAAAACCTGAATTAACAAAAAATAAAAAAATTTTGACGGCCTCCATGGTCGAGTGGTAAGACGCTCGACTACGAATCCAAAGGTCGCTGGTTCAAACCCGGCGTAAGCCAATAAATTTTACCTAATTAATATGTGTTATAACACATTTAATTCATATACAAATAATAAAAAAGTATATTCGCGGCACGTTTTAGAGTGGTAGATACTCTCAATATAGCCTTTGGTGAAAGACCACCATTCAGAATCGAAACGTTGCTTGAAATGGCTTTGGCCGTGTTTTGTGACCAGATCTGAATAGCCAGCTACTTCCCAACCTTCCTCTTCCCAATCTCCTTCCCCTCTCCACTACCTTCAGTCTTACAACAAACCCTATTTGTGGATGCTATAGTCTCACTGACGGTTGGGATCAGTTGAGACTCTAGTGCAGAATTCATATAAAATATATATATATTATATAATTTTATTCACTCACGCTGATTTCGGCACCCGCGAACTTTGGGGTCCGGAACAATGGAGCCTACCGCTCTGCCGCGGAGGGACTCCCAAATCCCGTTTCCCGCACTGCTCTGCAGGACGAAATGGAAGTACCTACGTGTACCAGTCGCCCACTGCCAAACACCTCAGTCCGCCCGTAGCCACGCGCCAGGAGCTCGTGCGGCCCGGCACTCGACACAGCCAACACTCTTCACTGGAAAACAATCATTACGAAAGAACAATCAGCGGTCATTACCATTCACCTCACGCGAACCTCGCTCAGTCGAATTATTGCTCGTCGCGTTTCAGGCGTCTTCGGCCCACTGACATTGTTTGCATTGCGCCGCCCGTTCTAGGACGAGGGACACTTTCCCAGCAGAGGGAAACGGCGTCGCGGCGTGAACGACGCTACTTCTGAAATATACGTTTCCCGCCAATATGAAGGTAAGTGATCTAAATTTTACCTGTTTACGGAAAATTCTTACTAAATTGTCAGGAAATTCATTGTAAACCAGAATTTTGTAAGCATTAAACTCCCAGTTGCGAACGATAGAAATATTGGCAAAAGCACTCGAAGGATATTTTCTCGACAATTTTATCAATCAGTGATAATATCCTAAGTGTGAATATCTTTCTTATTGTATTTATGATGTTTATTTTATTAATCTCTACTCCTATGAGTCTCTTTTTGATGTATTTTTTTCGCTTGTTCTTAAAATGTTGCTTTAAAATTTGTATGTCTTTGTAAAAATAGTATTCCTTTTTATTTAATAATTTTCTCCTTCCCGGGAAGAGTTTTTTTAAACTCTTTTAGGAATTATATAACAATTTTTTTTATATTTTTGTAGTATATTAACATTTGAATATAAAAATTCACCATAGTCTGTATCTTATTGGGCGATGAATCACCTTCAGAAACATACATTTCAATCAAATATCTAAACTTTTATACAAATTCATAAAACGAATTATGTTTTTTTTGTTTTTCTTAAATCGACCAATAAAAATCGATAAATAAATACCAACTACATATTTTTGCCAATATCATTTCCTCCGAGTGCAGAAGTGTATCTTTCTCCAAACTAGAAATTGCAAAAACAATCGTGTTTATCTTAAAGTGATTTGCCAGGTAAGTATGCTTCTGTATATCATCTCTGTACATAAATTAAATAAATATTAATGTGCTATAGATTATAATGTGTTGTTAGTAATAATATGGAGCCTATGAATTATACATTATATAGCGCCCTTGAGGAGATTTTTCTCAAAAACGGCCCTTTACAAATTGTCCAATGATTATTATTATAATTGAACTTGTTATGTGAAAAAATGAAACAAAAAATGTAATGCTTTTAATTGGACAGTATTTTTAATTCGATAATTTCGGTGTAATAGGTCCCCCTTGATCTGATCATTTAAAAATAAAACATTTGCTTAAGTATTTTTCTTGGTGTTTAAGACCATGTAGCCTTATTGTATTAAAGATCAACGAACGATGAGTGAATATATCAGAGAATAAATTCAATTTTTAAGAATTATAACTACGTAAATATTTTTAAAATGAAGTATTACAAAACAGATTAAATAATTTGACAATGCCGTGTATTTATACATATCGTCGCTGGAAGCCAAAAGGGCTTAATCGATACTTTGATTTGATCAGTTTTTTTTCCTTATCGAATACTTACTGGCTATGCACAGTTAGGAGCAGTTGGGACTCTTGTGCGGCATTCACATAAAAATAAAAACGCAGTTTTGGAACACAATTTTTTTGTGTGTTCCCCTTTTCATATTTTGGTTTTGTCGTTACTTTGAGAAATCAAGCTAAAGTTTTAAATGAAATAGTTTTTTTTAATCCTTTTTTGCTTGAATTTGACCACACATAAGACCTTATGAACAATGTACAAAATTCATGTACAACTCAAAATCGTATTTTTCATCCAACTCATTGACTTACACTTTCACGGGATATCAAATCAACGACATAGTCCTCCATTATGCGATTTTTCATAGCTTTTATTTTTAATTTTATTTTCTTTCAAAAAGAAAGACAAACATTCCCACGTTACGAATAACCTGAAAATGTTTCGATTCCTCTAACTACGTCATTAAAAGTGGAAAAAGTTTTTTCAATTGTACAGGACATGGAGGATTGCACCCGACGCATTTATCCACTCAGCTAACCTAACCTAAGCTAACCACCGGTCATGACGTTTATCAAATATTACAACTTGCACAATATTCTAAAATAGCTCTAATAATTGTAATAATCATTAAATAATGTTACTGTTTGCTGTTCTGCTTTTGTAGATATGTTGGCGAATGCTAAGTAAAAAAAATAATTGTTATTACAAAAATATGAAATATTACCTCCCGTCTCTTGATAACATTTCTATTTTTTTGTTGGCTTTACTATATCTAATCATTAGTTATTACTTATTGGTCATTACTTTTTTTATTATTTTTGATGATGTCCATCTTCTGTAGTTTTCCACAGAGTTAGTTTACTTTAAAGCTAACCTATATATTTTAACCTAACCTAACAATCACGATGGTTTAGTGGAATTGGGCTCTAAGCGCCAAAAATTAACTTTTTTTTACAGAATCGTATTTTATGATGGAAATAAAATACGATTCTTTAAAAAAAAACAGTTTTTATTTTTTTGGTACTTAGAGCCTTAATTAATTCCAGTATTCAATTGGTGCCACTTGACTCATGGTCCATAGGTAATGTACACAAAAATTAGTAACACTAAGAATTTAAGAATTTGGGAATTCTGGGATACATAAATTACGTCATAAACCGGATGTATTTGTCAGGGCCGGTTCCACGACATCTTGCGCCCTGTGCAGTAAGTACCGATTGCGCCCCCCCCCTTTTGGATCGTATCGATGTTAACGTAAGACACACCATAAAAAAAACAGACTCTACGTCCAAGTAACTATTACGCGATTCGTAAAAAACTTCCGTGACAAAAACTTTTTTCCATACATTTTAGATAATCGTTGAATGCACAGTCATGTTGCCAGCGCAATAGAAAACATAATTATCCAATGATGCAGGTGATTTTGAAATGATTTTGGGAATTTTTCACATGATTTATGGAATATTTATCTTGTAAATATTGATATTTATGAATATTGATCTTTACCTTTCACGGCGCCCCTAGAAAAATGGCGCCTAAGTTTTTGGCACAGTTTGAATATTTGTTGCGGTGGATCCGGCGCTGGTCTTTGTGGTTTGTTTTACTCCGTATTTTAAAGTCAAACAGGAAATGCGTTTTTTGTTTTAGTTTCCTGCGTAAATAGTGCTTTTTAGTAAATATCCTACAGCGCCAAAATGGACAAATATCTTCACGAGAATACACGCACTACTTGCGACCTGCCTTAAACCTAACATCGCAAACTAATAGCAGGTAAAGTGAATCGTCAATATTTTCCGAAAGAATTATTCAACGTCCCAAATATTTACTTTGCGGTGTGGTATTCTATTCTGATAAGTACTTGAGATAATTATTTGTGGTGTAGTTAGCGAATAGAAAAATTAGGATCGAAGAAATGAATTGAATTTTTCTGAAATATTTATTCACTACCCGGCTTCGTGGATAAGTTGGTTTCTTGAATATAAATGAACTTCGTATACCTTCTTATTTCACTGTGATCAACCAAATTATTTATTTATTTTCTCAGTTCATTTAAAGATTCGATAATTTTGACCTGATTTCTTATCGAAGAATTGAAATATTGTTAACTATAAATAATATAATTTCCTTTGTAAGTACGCACCTACGTAGATATGAGTGGGAACTTTTCGTATTTGGGATTGATGTTAATTTAAATTATCAAATTATAAATGTATCTTTTCAAGTCCCCACCTACCTAATAAAGTAATCTATCTTTAATTATAATTAGACGTTATTTTATATTTTAATTTATTTAAATGAACAGTTCGGAGCATCTCAAAATTCTTTTATAGTTTTTTTTTCTTGCAAGTCAAATTAGAACCTGTGACTTTTTACAGGTAACTAGTTATTAAATAAAACAAACAACATATGGTGTTGTTTAATTTTTTTAGGCAGAAAGGATGGACCGCCATAGAACATGCTCTGTTTTGGCACATATTTCTTGCTTCATTCACATTCATACATCGTCTCATGCATACTTTTCTGTTATTCTGACTCTTGACATGGCCCGACTTACGTATTTGATTCACTTGATCGTGCCATGTCTTCCTGGGGCGACCCCGACTTCTGCTTCCATTCACTTTCGCGTAGTATATTCTTTTCACACTCTTTTCTTCATTCATTCGCTCTATATACCCAAAACATCCAAGCGTCTCTTTCTTAATCCTATCCATTACGCCTACATCAGCCTTGCACTCTTTCCAGATATCCACATTTTTAACACGGTCACACATGGTTTTTTCATCCTTTCTCTGCCAGTTACATGCCTCACTGCAATACATCAGGGTTGATATAAGCACTCAATTGTGGACCGCTAGCTTATAAGTTGAGATCTAAAAATAAAAACAGCCTGTAGGTGCATTCAAACAGAACAAGTCGGCAAATTTCATGGCGCCAATTCCTCAGCGCTCGAAAGTTTTTTCTGCTCCAGTCTTTACACAAACCGAAATTCCGCTTTATGGTCAGCAGTTTTTGTTTGACATTTTGGACAGTTTACTGATAACAAAGAACGATATACAAACACGATTCTACGTCTCCACAATTCCGATAGTCGCTAATGCATTCTCAATGATGGTGGTGTTTTGTTTTCCTATCGAAATGAAACAGGTCTTGAGATGCGATCAACATCGAGTGTGGACTGTCGGAGATCAGGTAGTGAGAATGCCAAATAATACAACATGCCTTCTCCAAATGCCAAATGGACTTGTAACAATAATTAGTTGGGATAAACACCGATTCGGGGCGATGCACTGCGCAGACATATGCATTATTTGTCGACAGAATAGTTTGTTATTGGAAATTGTCGCTATTATCCATATACATAAATTACGACTCATTGGTTTTTTTTATTATTTACTACTTTAGTCTTGACACACGTCAAAAGGGACATAGTCAGTTAATTGTGAAGTAGCGTAATCGTTATAAAATTACAAACTTTTTTACGTATGAGCGAAAATTACCAGTATTGTTTTTGCATACATTGGCGCAGAAGACGGCTTAGCGTATTAATATCAGATTTTTATTATATACGCCTTTATGGGCTTTTACATAAATGTGCAGTAAATAATATAAAATAATAGTGATACAAAATTAACACCGTAAATGATTAGTACGCAAAAACATAACTCAGTTAATAGAGATATTAATATGGGATAAATTAACATTAGTATTTTTGGAAGAGGTATGCTATTATAACCTTCTTGTAACTATATTGACCATCGAGGAGATAAACTGGTGGAAGTATGTTGCGGGCGGGTCTGGTGTGCCCAAAATAAGATAAATTTCCCTAACTAGGTGCTTGATCAAAATTTTTCAAGTTTCGAATATTTTTCTTAACCAGAAAATAAAGCCTACGAGTAAAACAGTCTTATGTGAATTTACGAGCATATTTTTCCTTTCATCGGCCACACTTCTAGGGATCGCCTGTTCAGTGGATGTAACCAACCTCATCACATCACTGATATCCTTATTCTGATCAGATATAAAACTGATAGACGTTTGTCTATCTGGTGTAACGTATTAAGGACCTTGGTGTCACTTTAAATTACAAACCTTATTTTATACACCACACTAATAATATAGTTATTGGATTCCTTTAAATTCTTCATAATAATAATTGGCTAATTTTTATAGCGCCGTTTTCGTGAAATAAATCACCTCGAGGACGCTAATTAAGAACGATCTTTATAATAATGCGATGCTATTTGTTATACCATTTAGATCGACAGTAATAATACTTGGCCAATTTATATAGCTTCATTTTTTGTGAAATATCACCTCAAGGGAGTTTTGATAGGACAATGGGTTTACAATTTATGTTTTTTTGTTATTATTGTATGGCAGATATCAAATCCAATTACAGTATAATAGAAAAAAACAACAAAAGTTTGTTTTATTTTATTTTTAACTATAAGTTTTTTGAACATAGGTAAATTTTCTCTATATATATACACGATTTATGTAATAGAATTATACCTCTTGTCATGCTATGCTGATACCAAAGATGACCGTAAGTTTCCAAATTCACAATTTTATTTTAAATTTTGCAGTGCCGCTATGAATTCCTCTACAGTTTCATTATCTTTTATCCTCAAATTATACATAGTTTATTAATATTTACGATTTCCATTTATAAAGCCAAAACATCAATTTCTGACCCTCGTTATATTTATTGATTTTATCAATGCCATCAACGACCAATGGCATAAACAGGACGCCTATGGGAACATGAGAACGGATCATCATTTTTTGTATCCTTAATACACACGTGCGTAAAGTCAATAGTGGCAAATCACAAATTTGACTAGTCAAAACGTGCTACAGTAGCTTTTAAAAAAAATAAACCTACTAACCTACTTTTTGTTTTTTTTTTTTTGTTTTTAAATAAATTGATTATCCTTTAGTCTCGCAAGCTTTGCGGCTCTTCGGACCGCCTGTTAATTTTTATTTTCTTGAAATATATCGTCACTGGAAGGCAAAAAGGCTTAAGCGACACTTTGATAAAAAAATGAGTTAAATGTGCGATTTGATTAGTTTTTTTTTCTACATCAAATGTTCTGACTCTCGTTTGATTCCGATGATTTTTGTGGCCCTTCAGCCATCTTAAATATATGTAGCATTTGGGAAAAGGCTTGACTCAAGGGACGTTTTTTTTTGCGTTTTGTTGCTTCAGGTATAGCGTTGAGTAACCTGAGTTAACTATTATTTTTAAACCCAACCAGGTACTAAGTTTGGAGATCGCGCTTTCGAAGTTTCAGGGATTCTAAGATGTATAACGAGCCCAACATAATATCGATCCAAACTGAAAACTAACCTTTTCAGACTCTCGTATCCTTAAATTTATTAAAATAATCTCAACATAATCTGTCTCTCGACGAATCACCTTAAGATATTCAAGTTTTAACCAAATCCTGTACTGTACAACAAATTCAGAAAGTCCATTTTTTTAATTTTGCTCCCATGCCCTAAATCGGAAAAAAATATAATAATTACAATTTCAAGTTAATAAGTATGTCTATCTGATGGGACCTGCTAGGTAAGTATGTTCTTATATTTTTCACCTAACAAGTCTGGAGTAATCTAGTTAGGTGAACATCATTGAAAAAATATTTAAAAAAAACTGTTAATCCATCGATTAAATAATTGAACGGTTTAAACGCATGATTCTGAGAGACTAGTTTGAAAGAATGAGGATAATTTGAAAAGTGTTCTTGTGTAAACTTCCCAAAATGGCAACTTAGTCTTTTTGCCTTTCCAGCGACGATATTGTTATTAATTATTGTACCCAAAATTAATCGTTTATTAAAATGCAACTGATTGATATCCCTAGACATGAATATAATTGATACTTCTTCAGGCTCATTCACCTCCCCTTCATCCTTCAAAGGGCAAGAAAAATGTCCATACTTATGAAGCCCGAGGCGTAGCTTGTACTAATTATTATACCCTTACGTGTCCTTAGCATATCCTTCAAAATATAAAGTATAATTTAATGCACCTTTTTTAATTGACTTGAATTTCGGTAGTCTTTGGCCATTTTTTATTTATATTATTTTCGGTCGAGAGCTTCGTCTGCTACGAAAAAATAATATTAAATTTTTGCAAAATGTTAGCTTAGGTAGGTACCTAAAATTGACTTTACGATGAATACTAATGAAATAGTAATTTTTAAAAAGGTTATTTATAGGTACCTACGTGACAAACGTATTATTTAGTTTGTTCAAATGTTTTTCTATTAATACCTACGCACCAAATGTTTGGTTTGATTAGTTCAAAAGCGTAACGATTCGAGAACCTTACAATATATTTTTTTTTCTAACAGGAACTATCCTAACACAACCTAGATTATTCTTTTTAGCCGACCGTTTTCCTTGAAGTCGAACGATTATGTCGTAAACCATCAAAAGTGTGCCTATCAATAAATTTAAAATAGCCTGTAAAAATTATTTAAAATGCATATAAATCAAAATAATAAGTAGTATGTAAGATAAAATTTTATAAAGTCAAAAAGAAAATGAAATAATTAGGTACTAGTGAACTAAAATGTACAAAGTAACTAATATAAAATAAATTAAACTAAAAAAAATCTATGCATGCGCACCAATACAACAGAGTGGTAGATACCCTTAGCCTGGCGAAAGACCACCGTTCAGAATTGAAAAGTGGCTCGAAATGGCTTTAGCCGTGTTTGGTGACCAGATCTGAATAGCCAGGAACTTCACCACCTTCATATTCACCATCTCCTTCCCATCACCACCCCCTTTAGTCTCACAACATACCCCATGTATGGATGCCATAGTCTCACTGGCCTCGCGGCCAATTGGGACTCATGCGCAATATTCATGTAAAAAAAACACAGAAAAAGTTTTGGTTTCAATTTCATGTCGATTTTTGGTTAGGTCGAAATTTTAAATTGGTTTTCGGTCGGTCTTTAATAGAGGCGTTCCAAATTAATTTTATACAAGCTCGGTGTTGTGTCTGGTGATAGATACGCGATTACCCAACCTTCCTCTTCCCCATCTCCTCTAGCTCCCCACTACCTTTAGCCTCACAACATACCCCAATTAAGGATGCCATAGTCCCACTGGCTCCAGACGGTTGGGAGCAGTTGGGACTCTTGTGCGGCATTCACTATAAAAAATAAAATATAAAGCACCGGTGCTCATATTCTTCACAAAAATTATCATGGCATCATATTAAATAATTTAGAAGCACTAGAAATAAATAAAGCCACTAAAATTAATAGTCATATTCTTAATAAACAGGTGAATTTGTCCAGTAGTCCAATATTAGGTATATTTTCTGTAACTCATAAAATTTGTCATTATTCTTTAATCACCTTCTCAGTTGACGTTTTGTCTCTTTCAATCGTATTATCTATCTCTTTCTCTCTGTTCCGTTGTTATAATTTGAATATTATTCAATTGTTTTCTTATTGTTTTGTTATTTTATTTTATATTTTTTTCTAAGGTTGGGAAGTATGATTTATTGAAGGTATGATCTTTATCAATAAAATGATTAAAGAACCGTGGTTATTTAAAAATTATTATTTTTATATCGTTTCTAGTAACAGCTCACTCCGTTCGCATTTTAATATTGACCTTCTTGGTCATGTCTATGGTAACTTTTCAACGAAAAAACTTTTTTAAGACTCAGTAATAAGACTTTAATAAAATATTAGAAATGGGTTCATTCAAACACTGTGTAATTGATAAACATACCAATATAAGGTTAAATTCGTAAATAACACCATTTTTTTTTTTCAAATAATCCATAGATATTTTTTAGTAAATGTCATATCAAGCCATAGCTGAGAGATAAATATATGAGACACTTGGCTCCACGTTGGAGATTGTTATTTTCAATTTTACTTTACCTCTACTTCAGTCAACCCACAAGTTCGCACATCCCGGTCACAGCAAAGGCCAAGATGTCAGTATTTAATCAAAGCATCTATAATATTTATGGCCGAAAATATTTTCAAACTAAAAACACATGATTCAGCATAATTTACAATTAATAATAATAAGAATAATAATTGGATGATGATAATCATTGGATAGCGCCGTTTTTGTGAAGTATCCCCTCAAGGGCGCTGTATAAATCTTAATTTATTGTTAATATTAATTCCTAGTTTATATAAATATACAGTGACATACTTACCTGGCAGGACACAATTACTTATTTATTACATTATAATTACATGTGAATTGCCTGCTTGGCCAGTGAGACTATGGCATCCATAAATGGGGTATGTTGTGAGACGAAAGGGGGTGGTGATGGGAAGGAGATGGTGAATATGAAGGTGGTGAAGTACCCGGCTATTCAGATCTGGTCACCAAACACGGCTAAAGCCATTTTAAGCAACGTTTCGATTCTGAATGGCGGTCTTTCACCAGGGCGATACTTAGAGTATCTACCACTCTGGAACGTGCCGAAATTAAACTTTCTATTTTTTGTTATGAATTAAATGTGTTATGACATATATTGATCAAAAAAAAGTTATTGGCCCACCCCGGTTTTGAATCGAATTGCGACCTTTGTTTGTTTTTTAACATATTCAGCACAAATCCTACGAAAAGTGCCAACACTTGAGGCTTCTTTTAAAGCATTGGAAAGACTAATTAAGATTTTACAGGCCCTTTTTATACTTCAAAAACGGCGCTTTCCAATACATCATCAATTTTATTCTTTTATTAGAATTAAAAATTATGCTGAATCATGTTTTTAGTTTGAAAGTATCGTATAAATATTATAGATGCTTTGACCAAGATCATGACAACTTCAGTTTGTCTTGTAGTCGATGTTTGTAATATCCACCGTGGTACATCAGTTTGTCTTGTATTATGTTTGTGAATATCCACGTAGTAGATTATTTTGTCAAAAAAATATTATGGTAACAAAGGTAGCTTCTGTTTCACTGTTAGCCAATTTAGTTCCTCTGTGACATTTTAGCTACTTTTGAATATCCATAAGTATAATTCTCATTGCTCTGTTTTGTAGAATTTAAAACTTTTTTCACTGGTTCTAGACGGTTGGGAGCAGTTGGAGCTCTTGTGCGGTATTCACTATCTTTTTTTATAAACATTCCCATTCTGCCTTGCCAGACCGGTGAGATTCCAAAATAAAACGTTAATATTTATAAAGTGCTCGGTCCCTTACAAAGAAGTACGGTTTTAAATCTGGTTTTTGGAATTGATTTATTTTCCTGAAAATATCACAATATTAGCTGTGGCTTTGTTTGACCGTAAACCTGTTATTGCAGACAGCCGAATAATTTGTTGGAGCGTTTTTCCGAGCGGCCAAAACTAATACGATCGTAATTTTGATATGAACAACTTAACATTTAAGAATCACGAATCTGAACAGCTATCAATACAAACCTGTCTGATAATATAACTATATGGTATGAGAAGGTTATTATATGATTGTTTATTAATATTAACTCTTTACAAACCGAAAATAAATTCCAACATTTTTTTGACACGATATTATTCTAGAAAGAATCATTTGATAGAATACATTATCCTCAGTTTTTCTTTTTTTATATTGGTTTTGAAGCATTCACGTGAATAGATTTTACTACCGTGTAAAATAACTGCAATTAAAATACCTACCTATCTAGCATAAAAAAATGCTATAAAGCCGATGTTCGCTTGTCTGGAGGAGAAGAAAAAATGTTTTAGAGCGACCTACAAAAATCTTGTAAGACACTTTTCAGAGATTTTTATTTTATAAATACATAGTTTTTAGATCTGACAAATCAAAACGCGAAAACGGCAAACCTTTTTCGGATGGACGATGCGTTTTTTTTGTCAATGGTGCGAGTAACAAAAAAATCTGAGGAAGGGACAACGTTAAAGTGATATTCTGAATACAAGAATTTGTGGTAAAATTCAATTTCATTTTCTAGGTTTAAACCTCGTTTTAACGAAATATTGTTTGGTCGTGAATCACATATTAAATTCCACGTTAGTAATATGAGTCAATATGCTATTTTGGATAAATCTATGTGTTTGCTTAAACTATTTTTTACTGCGTTACAGATGTTCTCACTTACGCGAGAACAATCCAGTTGTAAAAACTCTGTTATTGTACAATTTAAAAAAATAAATAAATTGAGGATACATCATAATATCTCGTATATGAAATTACAAAAACTCAATCAATGATAAATAATACAAACAAAAACAAGATACACAAAAAGAGACCAAAAAGATACACAATATAATTAGTTCAATCATTGTTACATATTTATCTACTATCCTTTGTTATATTAAGTACTATCCATCTTCTCTGTATCACGCTTGGAGAAAGAATATATATATATGGAGAGAGAGCTGAATATTTTTACCAAACCTATAAAAATTTACGATAAAACAATTTCTCCGGGTTTTTACGTAGTAAACCGTGCGAGAGAAAGAGACAAGACAAGTTGTCACATAATATCGCACCACTTTTAGAAATGTAAGCCTGTTTTCCGTCTGCCGCGTCTCCGACCACTACATTTTGACTTGAGACATAACTAAATGGTTTTCGATGTTATATCCTATATTTTTGTTGATATCAATACTGTGAAAAGGTGATTATACAGATAAACAAAACATTGTATCGACATGTGCTAAGAATGGATTTAAAAGAGGTGTGTCCATGAAAACCCTAGCCACGTCCGACTCAGGAAAAAATCATCTGGTATATTATTGCTCTGAGATATTACGTATCTTAAAACTAAATTTTATACATGGATTGAATACAGTGGGTAATTCTTTCGCTGAAATAGTAGATATATTCAACTGCACTGAATCTAGTTACAAGAAGGCTATAATAGCATCCCTCTTTCAAAAATTATTACTGTTAATTTATTGCATTATAATATTTATATTAACTTATGTTTTTGGGTGCTAATCATTTACTCTATGTTATTTTTATGT
This sequence comes from Drusus annulatus, assembly GCA_022651775.1. Lineage (NCBI taxonomy): Eukaryota > Metazoa > Arthropoda > Insecta > Trichoptera > Limnephilidae > Drusus > Drusus annulatus. The sequence goes on along the minus strand of JAGWCC010000479.1, from coordinate 151,693 downwards.
CACTATTATTTTATGTTAAATATAACACTGTTATGTAAAAGCCCATAAGGGCGTATATAATTAAATAAATAAAGAAAAAAATAAGTTAATGTCTGCGAAAATTCGGAGTAACAGATATATAACGGATAGCCGGGATCGGTTCTTCAGGGGTTAAGTATGATTTTCACGGTCAGAGTCATTGACCTCACGTTGTGATTGTGGCGTAGATTCTTCTCCAGACTCCAGATGAAGTAAGCATTGTCACATGTGACACACCCATACGTGGAAATGTTACACTGCTGTAGTCTATTCCTTGTCTCTACGTGGTACAACTGTTACATATCATTTGATTTTGGCCTTGCTCATGACCTTATCAAAGCGGCCATACTAATTGGTAATTCAATTAAAATATAAATATTTTATACGTGCCATTAGGTGTTATGCTATCACTCATCGATGTTATGTGATCACTTACGCGTTGTAGTATGATGAAATTTAAGCAAATAATATGTACATTTATTTATTTATTGTTTTTATTACAAAATACAGATACTAGAAAAAATCCTAAAACTCAGCACACATGGTTATTTTTATATATTGAAACTAGAGTAGCATATTTCAAGAATTGGCCTGCTTCTTTTTTTTAGAAATTTGCTTCTTCTATGTCTCCTTAATTTATCATGTTGACGGTTCAACCCAATTTTTTTTAACCTTTCAATAATCACTTTGTGTTTTGACATATTTAATGAAAATAAAATAATAACTTTGAATAAAACCACAGATTTATTTTATTTTTTATGACCGACCGGTTTCGCTTTGTCTGAGCATCATAAGAGTACAACATTAAACTAAACAAAAAATACATCATTTGTGGTATGATAACCATTTTTTTTATATGAATACCGCACAAGAGTCTCAACTGCTGCCAACCGTCTAGAGCCAGTGAGACTATGGCACCCCCAAATAGGGTATGTTGTGAGGCTAAAGGTAGTGTGGAGCAGAAGGAAATTGGGAAGAGGAAGGTTGGGAAGTACCTGGATATTTAGATCTGGTCACCAAACACGGCTAAAGCCATTTCAAGCAACGTTTCGATTCTGAATGGTGGTCTTTCACCAGGGCGATACTTAAAGTATCTACCACTCTGGAACGTGCCGCAAATATACTTTTTATTATTTTTAAATGAATGAAATGTGTTATGACACATATTTATTAAATAAAAGTTATTGGCGCACGCCGGGTTTGAACCCGTGGCCTTTGGATTCGTAGTCGAGCGTCATACCACTCGACCATGGAGGCCATCATGGGTGTTTTATGTAGAATAAAAGCACCGGTGCTCAAATTCTCCTTAAAAATTTCGTTACAACAGATTAAATAATTTAAAACCACTAGAAATAAAGAATAACAAAAATTAAAAAACAATCTTTGGTCTTATACAAAGTTATTATTATTTTATTTTTCATTAGGGTAATTTTAACTATGGCTTAAAGTTGTTTATTAATAAATTTTAGAATTTAATGCATTTATATCTTCTCTAAAACATTCCATTAAACAAAATCCATTGCAGAACCTTCTTTGGTCAATCTCAATCAATTTACGTCTGAATTAAAAATGATCTATTTTCAAATTTTGATAAAAGATGATGATGAGTATGATCCAATGTTCTGTGGGGAACCCGCTTTCACAGCACGGGTATAAACTATGCGCCTACAGTTAAAGTTCACATCTACAGAATTCAATACTTCGTTGGTGTGAAAGCACTATGAAACAATATTGCATTTCTACAAATGCAAAAGATTTTTTCCTAATTATTAATTGAGTCGTTGGCCAATCAAGTCGTAGACCAGCGGTGTATTTTATTAACCTTTTTTGTAATGCTTTAAGAAATATCAATTAAAATTCATGTTATGCAAATAAGGATTAAAAACGCACATGTTTTTTTATTTCAATTGATCTCTTGTTTACTGTTATACGATGGCGATAAATATGTAAGTAGGTATATTGTTTACCTGTCATATTGAATCAATTACCATTGAATCAAGGCACCTCTAGTAGGTGGTAGGAAATAAACATGATTAAATTTAACGAAATCATTTGTAGTTTATTTTGGCTACATTTAATTTTCTTTTACAATTCACTTTTATACTTCTTTTGATCTATGTAAATTGTTGTTTTACAATATTAACATTTTCTCTATTTATTGTAAGTCAATTTTTTTGTAAATTTTGTGTTTCAATCCTTTATTTCATTTGATTTTACTCAACGGCCGGGACTCGTTAGGCACCCATGTTTTAGAAGATATTACTAGTACAGTTTGTTGTACAGAAAGGGAAGAAAATTAAAAAATGGGAAATTATTATTTTATAAATTAAATGTCGGTAAGTAGACCCCTTGGGTGAGTGACATATCTTGACATGAATAATAACATTGTATTAAATTTATATTATACAGAACTCTCACCTGTTGACTAAGTTTAAACCTTCTATCAAATGTATACAACTACTGTTATGTTAAGATATTTTTAAAAACAAATAAATAACAGTCAAGATGGATTAAAAATAATAGGTGTGGGACAAAATAAGACTGAGTCTGTTTTATTTTACGACATATTCACCAGACCCGTTTTTTGATAAAAAAATATTATTACACTGTCGAATTTCAAAATGATATAATTCATTAAGTTCTTACCTTCATGTTTTGTATCCAGTTCCTACCTATCCAACCATTTCGCAATATCGAATTCCGTATGTAACAAGATCGTGTTTGAAACAAGTGATAATCGAAACAGAAGAGTTTAATGTGAAAAAACGTGTTGTTCGTTGGTTTGTTTTTGTTCTCCAAGGAATATAAAATTAAGTGTGGTGTTTTGTTGTGATTCGTTTAGTAAACAATACAACTGTGTAAGAAGAATCGAGAACTTCCGCATCAACTACATCGGTGAGTGAATGGTTTCCCATTTTCCCTTCATTCCAATAATCTTTCCACATTTTCAGTATAGTTTATCGTTTAGAGTTCACTATTTTCCAAATTCATCTGAAGTTGAAAACACATTCGGTGTTTTGTCGCAGCTTCGGATCAAAATATACATTAATTAACAAATACACACAGCTTTAGCAAAATTGCATCTGGAACAGCTCAAATTTTAGTGAATTTACATTTAGAGCAATAATTTTAATTAAACCTTCGTTTTTTTCATGTGAAGCTATCAAAGGTATGATTTACCATGATTTAATTGAGTGTGGTGGTGTGATTCACCCTGTTGGCATTAAATCTTCTACAACCATGTTGTTATTCTTCAAAAACAAAATTTATTAATGAATTCATCAATTGGTTGGTGAGCCCGTTGTAACATGTAAAAAAACACTCACACCTTTTAAATTACTTTTAGTAGAGTAGGGTTCACAAATTGACTGCCGTTTTAATTTTGTTTTTCCGTCCCAAAATCATAATTATTCCATAATGGACAGAGGAGCTCGGGTCCTCCAATACGCCCCTTGAATATTAATACAATTTAATACAAGATGCAAAATATGACGTATATTGAATACAAATTTCTGGCATACTTTTTGCCTTTCAAGTTTATTTTGATTTTTGCGGGTAGTCACTTTGGTCAGTCGACCAAGACCTTTCTATAAAAATGCCCAAAAAATGGCAGCCAAGATGGCCGCCGATCTTGCTCAAACATAATTGCATGGTTGTTCTTTATTGATTATCTCAAGGTCATAAGCATAATATAGCAGTAAAATATAAAAATTCAGATAAAATATGTACACTCTTCTTCTTCTTTCGATGCTCTCTCTTTCGAAGGTTGACTATAATTAAGAAAATCCTCGCACGGAGCAACTCAGCGGAACTGCACTCGTACCGGTCGCATGAAGTGCATCATCTATTAAGCCTTCGCGGTCGAGCGGTTAAGATCCTCGACTACGAATCTAGAGGTCGCGGGATCGAATCCCGGTGTTATATCACATTTCAATTAAAATAAAATAATACATATTATATAATATTTGCGGTGCGTTCCAGAGTATCATCTTGGTATCATCATGAGGAAAAACCAATATTCACAATCTAAACGTTGCTTGAAATGGCTTTAGCCTAGTGTACAAACCAGATATAAATAACCAGGAACTTCCCAACTTTTTTTAAATTTAATTTTTAAAATTTAAAGTTTTTTTTTAAATATTTTTTTTTTAAATTTTTTTAAAAAGTTTAAAAAAATTAAAAATATATATTTAAATGTACAATTATTATTTTTCGATAGAAAGAGACAAAGATATGCTAAAGGATGTTGGATAGCTTATTAGTTACCGCCCACATAGAATTTGGACATTTTTAATAAACATATTAAACAAAATAATATCAAAGCACCATTAAAATGATTTGTAAAGTCAAAATATCACACAAACACTAATAACAGAGGGTTTGCCTAAATAATGAAGAAATATCTTTGTTGATTTTATGTCTTTACGAGTATCATTAAAAATGTGAAAATTCTAAATTTCGGTCAAAAATATTTAAAACTGTTTAAATACCTCTAAAAGTGATGTTTTATAATCATTGTTTGGTCTTATTTTAATATTTACGCATAGCACTTATCACCATGATGTCAGATTTATTTGTATAACCACTGCAAGTTTTTTAATCAACACAAATACAGGAAATAATCTAGAAATCCTTTGAAGTAAGTTATGCGACTCGATGATGTGAAGTTGGCGCGGACAATGAACATTCTTACATACTTGGAAGTGCTGCGATATTATATGACCACTTTTCTTGTCTCTTTCTCTCTCATAGTATACGACGTAAAAACCTGGAGGAAAGTGGATTTATCGCAAATTTGTATTGGTTGGGTAAAAATATTAAGCTATCTCTCCATGTACATTAGTACTTTAAGATTGGGACTCTTGCGTGGTATTTACATTTAAAAAAAAATCGGTGTCTGTACTAATTATGTACGTTATATTTTTTGCAATTTTGTGATAATATATACACTTAAGCTTAACGCGTTTAGTCACGATATGAAATAAGCACGTGCCGCTTATTTAATTAAGATATAATTATGTACATAATATGCAATTATCGTTTGATTTAGAAAACATCACGAACGCTAAAGCGGGCAGATCTACTGACGAAAAAAATAACATTGATTAAAAAATAGTTTTTTTTAACAGGTCAATAACCACTTCTCGGGCCGAAATTCCTTGGTGACGCCTTCTCTTTTTTTTAAAGCTTCGGCTTGTATTTGACCGAGCACCAAATTACTTGGGATTTGCTGCTCGAAAATTGGCCTTTTGTATCAAAAGTTGCGCAATAAATTATAAGCTATCGATTCACACATTTATTAATTTAAGATATTTTGACAATAATCTGATAATGCATTCATTTTTTTTTTTAAATATAGACAAACAATCCCGGGTTACGAATAACCAAACAATATTAATTGATTTGATTTAATTTGAATTTTCAAAATTATTAATTGTATAATTGACACAGTTCAACATTCCTTGACGTAGACTCAACAAATTGTTATAATATTGAATTTAATAAATTCATATTGAATCCGTACAACATCGCTTCTTACGCGGTATTGCATGGAGATTAGGGCGAAAATAAGGCAATTATTCATATGATGAAATTGAACATACATTGAAAAAATTTTCATTGGAAAAGCGTAAGAGAGATTTTGATTTAATTTGCATTTTCAAAATGATTAACTGTATTATTGACTCACCCTTCTTTGTTGCAACTCATCCAGTTCAACATTCCTTGCCGTAGACTCAGAAACAATGAATTGCTGTTCCTCAATCATCACTCAACCAATTATGGGTATCATTATTCACTGTCCAGAATGTCGAGAGTTGTTAACTCAAGCCATATTCTTGAAATTTTTGGTACCAGTCCAAATGATTTTTTTCATTCTTTACGACTCTACTTACACTTTGACTTGACCTTGGCTATTGATTTGAATGTTCTTTCTTATGTATATTTTGTCCTATTTTTGTCATTGATTCAAATTTATTACATGCTGTTCTTTCTCTGTTGCTCTTTTTTCCACCTCGTGTTTAGTATTTTTTGTAATTGTCCGTCAGTTTATAAATAAATAAATAAACAAATAAAATTTTGAAAAACTACTACTGCAGAAAATGTAGCTTTTGCAATGATGGAGGACAAAGCTAGCAGAGGAATTAAACCCACGACACATGGGTAGGAATACGACACATTTATCAGCTAGACTACAACCGGTCAAATATAAATATCCTATTAGTTTTACCATCCCAATCATATTCCAACGGCAAAATATGAGCACTTGAATTTACTTATTATTAAAGTCATCGGTTGTTTATTAGGCTATATTTTAAAAAGAAATAAAATTACATAACCTAACAAAACCAACTAAATAACTAACTATCGCGGCCTTTTTCCTCAATGGTAGGCAGTAATTATGGATGACCACACTCCTTGCTTCATTCACATCCATGCATCGTCTCAATTGAGTTTTGACCCGACTTAAATATTCGATTCACTTGGTCGTACCATGTCTTTCTCGGACAACCCCGACTTTTTCAACCATTCACTTTCGCGTCATGTATTCTCCTTACACTCAGCTGAACATTTGCAAACCATCTAAGCATTCCTTTCTTAATCGTATTCATTACGTTTTCAACAGCCTTGCATTCGTTCCGGATCCCAACATTGGTAATGCGGTCATACATGGTTTTACCACACATACGCCTCAGGGATCTCATTTCTACAGCATTTACTCTACTTTCATCCATTTCCATGGCTCCCTGCCATTCAGGGTTGGTATCAGAACCCCTATTGTGGAACCATTAAAGAAAAATTATGTTATGTAATGACAATGATCACGTTTTGATACACATTTAATTGGTTCCTAATGATTCCGATTATCATTAATGAACAAAGTGGTATTCAGAAATTATTTTGTGATGATAATGAAACGTTTTCATAATAATAGCTTTATTGTGCTCAATTATTGACGACCTGCATAGTCGAGTGGTAAGACGCTCGACAATGAATCCAGAGGTTGCGGGTTGAAATCCGGCGTGCGCCAATAATTTTTACTATATAATATGTGAAAAACACATTTAAATAATATATTGTATATTTGCGTCACGTTCCAGAGTGGTAGATACTCCAAATATCGTCCTGATGAAAGACCTCCACTCAGAATCGAAACGTTGCTTGAATTGGCTTTAGTCGTGTTTGGTGACCACATCTGAATAGCCAGCTACTTCTCAACATTCCTCTTCCCCATCTCCTTCCCTCCCCACTACCTTCAGCCTCACAACATACTCCAATTTGGCATGCCATAGTCTCACAGGCTCTAGACGGTTGAGAGCAGTTGGGACTCTTTAAAAAAGCTTTAGTCGTGTTTGGTGACTAGATCTGAATAGCCAGGTACTTCCCAACCTTTTTCTTCCCCGTCTCCTTCCCCTCCCTACCACTTTCAACCTCACAACATACCCCGATTGGGGATGTCATAGTCTCACTGGCTCTAGACGGTTGAGAGCAGTTGGGACTCTTGTAGGGTTTTCACTATAATTTAAAAAAATATTTTTGATAGAAAACCTATTTGGGCCTGCGTAAAATCAGCTGCCCAACATTTTTCCAAGCATCTTATATGATGCCGCGTATTCAATGCTAAATCGTTAAATGAATGGGGTGCATGATTTGAAACTTTCTCAACGGCGGTGGGCGGATTTCAACTGCCTGTTTAATTATCAAGATTAGTCACATTTATATTTATTTTACCAAACAAAAAAACCAAAAAATTAACCATTCAAGAAATGAAAAAAAAACTTTGTATAAGACCACGGATACTATTTTAACTTTAAACTAAGTTTTATTTTGTACCCTGATGATGCTTAGGCTAAGCGAAATCGGTCGGAAATAAAAATTAAAATAATATCCGCAGTCTTATACAAAGTTGTTTTTTCATTTCTTTAAATATGCCAAACCACAAAGTGATTTCTTTTTACGAAAATATTAATCATTTTCTTTGTGACTACGTATGTATAAGTGTGAACTTTTCAAAAATTGAACTAACGGATGTGTTCAGAAAATTATCAAATTTAAACAATAAAAAATCGTTTTAAATTCTTTACTACCTTATAGAGTACCTACCTGCATGTATGTATTCTAGCACAAAATTATTATATATTTACAAATGTGTATATTTTATATTGAAATGATAATATAGTACAAAATGTACATTTTTGGTGTATTTATTCCCAAGGAGTTAAAAAAAAACTAATTCCAAATAAAAAGGAATAATATTTTTACAAAGCCATTCACATTTTAAAAGAAAGTACTTAAAGAAGAGGGAACAAGCGAGTAAATATAATACAAATACACTACAAATATAATATCAAAAAGAGACTCATAGGAGTGGAGATTAATTACACAAACATCATAAATACAAGAGTTAAGATATTTAAAAAAATATATTCAAATACACAGAGATTTTACAGAGAGGATATATCACATATACACAACATTTGAAACGGGTAGATTAAAGCAACTAATATTTTTTTCTTGGCAAGTCAAGTTACATCCCGTAATTTTTCACGAGCAACAACACTATATAAGGTGTTAAACCGCATTGCGCTATCATCTTCTTTTTTAATCAACGTTTCAGAGTATATGTGTGGAGTTTGAGATAAACGTGCTTGTTTAATCATGTTACTGTGATTCTGTGACACTATCAAATCTCTACAAAAATATCCTACTTTATGTATACTTTTGGCCATGGAAATCTGCAATCGCATTTTTAGTGGTTGTTTATTTATAAACTAACGGACTATTGTCCAATTACAAAAAATACACATGACGAAATGGGAAAAAGAGCAACAGAGAAAGAACAGCACGTAAATAATATGAAGCAATGATAAAAATAGGACAAAATATACATAAGAAAGAATATTCAAATCAAAGCCAAGGTCAAGTCTAAGTTTTAGTAGAGTCGTAAAAATGACAAAAATCATTTAGACTGATAACAAAAATTTCAAGACCATGGCTTGAGTTAACAAGTCTCGACATTCTGGGAAGTGAAAAATGATACCCATAATTGGTTGAGTGATGATTGAGGAACAGCAATTCATTTTCATTTATACGGTAAGGAATGTTGAACTGGATGAGTTGCAACAAAGAAAGTGAGTCAATAATACAGTTAATCATTTTGAAAATGCAAAATAAACCAAAGTCCTTCTTACGCTTTTCTAATGAAGAATTTGTCAATGATTGTTCAATTTCATCATATGGAAACTCGTAAGAAGCGATGTTGTAAGGATTCAATATGATGAATATGAACGGTATAGAAAGTGGATTGGATGAGACTGGCATATTCTGGATAAGGGCAAACTAATGAGCAGTAAAGAGTTTTTGGGGTATTTATATTCTTAATCACAGGCAATTCGATTGATGAAGCCAAAAAGTTTTAGTGATTTATTAGCTACATTTTTAATTTGGTCACTGAAAGAAAAATTAGAGTCTAGAATGACACCAAGATCTTTTATAGATCTGACGGAAGATAGAGAGACACTATTTAATTTATAATTGAAGAGGATCGGTTTATAATTTATATAAAATGACATAATTCTACATTTATCAATTTTTAGTTCTAGGCAGTTAGTTTCACACCAATCATTAAATGAGTCAATTTCAATTTGGAGAAGAATACAGTCATGTTAAGATTGTATTATTTTAAGGATTTTATTGTCATCTGCAAAAAGCCAAAAACATTATTTATAAATAGAACATATACACTTTGTTTATAACCAATTTTTTATTCAATATAAATATGGCAAGCCACAAAGTAAATGCTTTTTACGAATTCATATATTTATGTTTACATCTTATGAAGAATACGTGAAAGAATGACTCTAGGCTTCTGAATCTGCTTTAAATTAATAAATACAGATTTTTATTACTCCAAATCAAAAAAGAGAGATTTCGATCAAAACGAAATATATTTTTTCTTCTCCTATCGCATCAAATTATAATTCATTTTCTTCTTCATAATTCTGGCACTAAGCTTTGATCAAGGTCATTTTTATTAATCATCTAAGGTCATCAGTTTATCCAATTGTTGTCAGTTCTCTCTGTCTTCAATTCACCATAAATAATTGTGGTAAACCTCTGTTTCTATTCTTCGATAAAGACGCCATCCAAAGAGGTTTGAAATCCAACGGGCACCCAATAGTCATGCCATACGCTCTGCATAGTTAGACGGTAATCTAAGAGATCATAGGTTCTTTTCCATACCGGATCTACGGGGGAGCAAAAGAGGGCAGATGCCTCTGACTGCACCCGTGTCGGGCGGAAAAAATCAAAATCTTTAAAATTACAATACTAATATTTTGTCCCCCCAAGTTACCTTGATCCATCACCGGCATCCATGGCGCTGGCGGTAATTATTTCTACCTTTGTCTCACCTCTCTTAGTGGGAGTCTAAACGTGGGTCCTCGTGGTTTTCCGTCATTTCGAATGTATGATTTAGGAGGTGCGCTGAAATCTCAAATTTGAGAATTTTGTGGCGGCCATATTCTTCGTTTCTTTCTTTTTAATTTTGTTGGTAATCAGACGATCGCGTCATTATATATTTTTATAGTGAATGCCGCACAAGAGTCTTTACGACTCCCAACCGTATAGAGCCAGTTGAGACTATGGCATCCCCAATTAGGGTATGTTGTGAGGTTGATAATATTGGGGAGAGAAAGAAGATGGGGTAGAGGAAGGTTGGGAAGTACTTGGCAATTCAGAAATGGTTACAAAACACGGCTAAAGCCATTTCAAGCAACGGCATGGTGGTCTTTCACCAGAGCGATGAGTATCTACCACTCTGGAACGTGTCGCAAATATAACTAACTAACTAACCATCACGCCGTTTCCCCGCAGGGGTAAACAGAGAGGACGGACCGCCATATAACTCTGTCTTGGCACACACTCTTTGCCTCATTCACATTAATACATCATCTCATACATACTCTTCTGTTATTCTGACTCGTTCTTCTATTTACTTGATCGTGCCATGTCTTTCTCGGGCGTCCTCGACTTCTTCTTCCATTCACTTTCGCATCATATATTCTTTTCACACTCCTTTCTTCGTTCATTCGCTCTACATGCACAAACCATCTAAGCGTCCCTTTATTGATCCTATTCGTCACACTATACATCAGCCTTGCATTCTTTCCGGATATCCACATTTTTAATACGGTCTCACATGGTTTTACCGCACATACGTCTCAAGGATCTCATTTCCAAAGCATTCAGTCTCAGTGTCGCAAGTGTACTTTATATTATTGTATATGAATTGAATGTGTTATGACACATATTAATTAAATACAATTTATTTGTGGACGCCGGAATTTGAAACTGCAAACTCTGAATACGTAGTCAAGCGTCTTAACAGCTCGACTACGGAGGAAGGTAATAATTCAGTAAATGTTTTTATGAATAAGTAAACATTTGATGCGGATTTTCAGTGCGGGCCCATTTGTGTTCTCTCGCCTTAATTTGTCATCGCAGCTCTTTTCATATTATGTAAATGTCATTTTGTTGTATCACGAAGTGAGTCAGCCCGCTAGTCGGTGCAGATTGTAAATTTGGGAGTGACAGACCCCAAACAGCGGAGAGCTTGTCGGTCTGAGAGATTCTTTTCCAATGACTACTTCAAAATCACTTTTCTCGGGGGCTTTTTCCTGCTCGGGTCGATGGCTTCCATTGTCCCTTGTGCTAATCACGGTGACTTGTGATAAATTGCTGCGCGGATTATTCCCTCCGAGCGATATATCTTCCTTACTGTCAATGGCGAACCTTTTCACAGTCTCCCGTTTTGACGTTTCGGTACGACCCACCTCAATTTTTAACTCCATTCTAAAACCAATATTAAATTATTCGCTTAATAATTAATTGCACCCAGAGGCCTGCACATAAACACTGCTTACCCCGCCGTACTCGCACCAAAATATGTATAATATTGAAAATATTATAATATGAAATTATTGCAAAAAATAAATCTACAATTTCAAAAATACATATTTTCAACTCTGATTACCCACAATACTGATTCTTACATGAAAGAGCTATTAGTGTTATTACATATTGGTCTATAACTGTATTATAATTTATGTTTGATGTATCCTTTGTATTTCTTGTTCTTTTTTGTTCACAATTGTACACTAACTAATTTGTTCAACGCTGGATTGTTCTCACATAAGTGCAAACATCTGTTAAAACCTAGTATAAATAAATATATTAACTGTGTATATATGTTTAATATTTCGTTATCATTGCTGATAATCATAATTGAAATTGTTTCAATAATGTCTAATGAAATACTGCTGGCAGCTTAATAAGTTACTTTTAATGTAAATAAAATGAAAAAAATCATGCATTTTTATATTTATTTGGTGCTGAGAAGATATTGCTTCATTAAAAAAATATCTGTGCATTTATGTGACAACGAAATTTCCTCTGCTGCGCAAGTTTGCTGTTTAATGTGTATTCGATATTAGTTCATTCGTCTCTGTGTACATCCAGTCATAGGTCATAGGGTTTGTAAGTGTATTATCTGAAGAACGAATTCTAAAATGTACATCTTGTATGGAGAAGAGTGTGACTATTAAACAAATATTGTAAATCTATTCCTGTATACGAGTAGGTACCAGGTATGCATTAGTAGGATTTACACTTTCCACTTCCGGAAGAGTAAATTGCACTGCACCCAATTATACTGAGTAATTTATTAAACAGTAGAATGTACACAAGAATGTGTCGACGGGAAAAATCATTTTGGAAAAGGTCATTTGCACGACACTGTAATTACATATTCCCAGCCAGTTCGTGGAAAAAAGTTATTATTTTTATACAGTTTGGCAAATAAATCTAGAATAAAAATTAAAATGTCGTCTTTGAGGATGCTGTGTGCGGGGTCTTTTTGAGAAAAGTAAGGAGTATCTTCACCTGGCTCTTGAAGAGGCCTATGCTGTAGGAGGGAGAAGCACAGAGGCCGGGAAATCATTCCACAGCCGAACTGTTGAAGACGAAAACGAGTCGTAAAACTGCCCGTTCTCATGTGTCGAAGTAACTAAAAGATTACAGTTTGGTACATACCTAAGTAACAAAACGATTAAAGTGTAGTACCTACCTATGTAACAAGAAGGTAACGTTTCCACGCGTAGTCCAATCACCGGGAGGTTCGTTAGAGCCAGGTGGGGAGGATTGTAATTCAGAATCGACATATTTGGCAGGACATGTTTCTGCTGGAAACATGACTTTTTGCAAGCGACAAGACTCGGGGAACGCTATCATAAATCGAGTATTTCGTGAGAGCAATTCGGATTGCCGATTTGGGAGGTTCTTGACCCATGGCAATAGGTGTAGATGCATACCTACCCATGGGAATAGTGTCTAAGTAGGTACTATTCACTCCGCTTTAGCCGGCATTAGGTGAGCATATTATTATGTCGATTATTTTATATTGTAAAGTTGATATGATGAATATGATGATATACGTAACTACCTGTCTATTTTTTGCCTAAGCAATTGACTTTGGCTAAATTTGAATATTCTGAATAACATATTTATTTTCACGCCTGTACCGTTGTAAGTAAATGGGTACTTACCGTTCCCGAACCCCGACTCTCGGGTTCGAGTCGAAAGTCATTAAACCAGAACCCCAAGACAGCATCGGGTTTTCAGTGGTTTGAACTGATAACAAAATACAAACAGCGATTTCTATACGGCAATGAATTTAAAATTTAAAAAAAATATATATTTGTGCAATACACAACATTTTAATTTTTTTTAAATTTAGGTTTTTTAGATTTTGATTACACAAAATTACATTTCAAAATGTGTTTTACGATAGATATTTATTTATCTGTGCTGAGAGAGAAAAATATGCTCCTCCAACTGAAATCAATGTGAAAAAAACTATTAATTTTCAAAATGTGGCTAAAAACAACCGATGTTAACATCAAAATAATGATAGTATCAACATAATTATCCAAATTTATATTTTTTGAAACTGTTGGTTGTTGGTGGAATTCCATTTTAATGATTTAACAAAATTGTTTGAAAAAAATAATTTATGAAAACAGTGGAAAGAATTTCAAAATTTTGTTTTAAAAAAATATATATATTTAGTTAATACCGCACAAAAGTCTAAACTGCTCCCGACCGTTAAGAGCCAGTGAGAATATAGCATCCACAATTGGGGTATGTTGTGAGGATAAAGGTATTGAGTAGGGGAATAAAATGGGGAAGAGGAAGGTTGGGAAGTAACTGGCTAAGCAGATCTGGTCACCAAACACAACTAAAGCCATTTCAAGCAACGATTCGATTCTGAATCGTGGTCTTTCACCAGGGCGATACAGTATCTACCACTCGGTTTTACTAAATCATTAATACGTAAGCATTGTCAAACAAAAATATATTTATCAGAAAACCGCACAAAAGACTTTGATTTCATTTGCATTTTCAAAATTATTAATTGTATTATTGACTCACCTTCTTTGTTGCAACTCGTTCAGTTCAACATTCCTTACCGTAGACTTACTAACAATGAATTGCTGTTCCTCAATCATCACTTTACTAATTGTGGGTATCATTCTTCACTGTCCAGAATGTCGAGACTTGTTAACTCAAGCCATGGTCTTGAAATTTTTGGTACCAGTCTAAATGATTTTTGTCATTCTTTATGACTCTACCAAAACCTTGTTCAGGTTTTGACTTGAACGTTCCTCTAAATGTATATTTTTGTCCAATTTTTTTCATTGCTTCATTAAAATATTTTGTATGTGCTATCCTTTCTCTGTTGCTCTTTTTTTCCATTTCGTGTAGTTGGACAATGGTCAGTATAAAAATAAATAAACAAACAAATCCATCATAGACCCGGTAGTAGCTGCGTGGACAAACGCGTCGGATTCCCACCCGAGCGTCGTGGGTTCAAGTCCTCCATCATTGCACAAGAAACACTTTCCTTTTATTATGACAGTAGTAGAAGTTATGTTATAAATAATAATTAATGTATACATGGCGTGTTCAAAAGAAAAGGTGAATTTTGAATTTTCGCGGGCTGTGTACATTCGATTATCGTTTTTTTTTGTTATGTTGGTACACATATGTTTATCATATATTATGTTAGCATGGATTTTATTCTTTGATCCATTTTTTTCAAAAGTATAAAAATATCTGAAGAACACACAAAAACATGACTAACCTTTCCAGTTGTCAAAAATAAATCACTATTTCAAAATGGCTGATAATGCTAACATATGATAAACATATGTGTACCAACAAAACAACAAAAAAAACGATAATCGAATGTACACAGCCCGCGAAAATTCAAAATTCACCTTTTCTTTTGAACAGGCCTCGTACATATACGTAAGCATAATATATCTATAATATGACTTTTTTATGATCGCAAACTAAAGGGATAACAGTCAATGCCTATACTTTCGGTTTCAAACAAGTCCAGTGTTAATTCTCACACCCGAGTGTCCGTGTCCATTCGTGAATCCTTCGACTTTACGTGACAAGATGGACAGTGTGATCACTGAATTACGGGCACCATTAATGCACATTTACACAACACATCCGTCAGTTCGGCGTAATCTCAATATGCGGGTAATGCGAATTGTGTCAAGAATGGTTCGTGCAATTTAGGCACGAATCCCAAAACTAAGCACGTACCCACTTGGACAGGCTTCAGGGTTTTGTTGGACGACCCGGATCTTTAATTTATTCTTAATATATACTTGCCAATACAATCAATTAATACTGCCGAGATGATTTCGGATGTGATGTGATGTGATGTGATGTGATGTGATGTGATGTGATGTGATGTGATGTGATGTGATGTGATGTGATGTGATGTGATGTGATGTGATGTGATGTGATGTGATGTGATGTGATGTGATGTGATGTGATGTGATGTGATGTGATGTGATGTGATGTGATGTGATGTGATGTGATGTGATGTGATGTGATGTGATGTGATGTGATGTGATGTGATGTGATGTGATGTGATGTGATGTGATGTGATGTGATGTGATGTGATGTGATGTGATGTGATGTGATGTGATGTGATGTGATGTGATGTGATGTGATGTGATGTGATGTGATGTGATGTGATGTGATGTGATGTGTGATGTGATGTGATGTGATGTGATGTGATGTGATGTGATGTGATGTGATGTGATGCTTGATGTTCAGATGTGATCAAATAACGATCGTGGGCATAACAGCATGTGATGTGATGTGATGTGATATAATTAATTAAAAACACAGTCGTATTTTTCCACCGTATTTTCAGAATGTTTGATGGTCTAAACACAGTTCAAAGTTGCGACTTATGAAATATACAATTATTTAAAAAAATACATTAATTTTTATTTTCATGGTTTTTTTTGAAACCACCAGTCCTGCGATTTTAAACTATAAAAATAGATTTACAAGCCGTGCTGGAAGCCTAATTGAAAATAACTCTTTGTAAGTTTTATCGCAGAGTCATTAGGACAGATCAGATCAAATATACACGATCAGCGCCGGATCCACCATACGTTCAAACTGTGCCAAAAACAAAGGCGCCATCTCTGAAGGGGCGCTGTGAAAATAAAGATCTTATTTAAATTTACTTAAAATATTCCCTAAATCATATCAAAATTTTCCCCAACCATTTTTAAATTACCCGCATCGAGGGATAATCATGTTTTGTTTTTGATTGCGCCGGCAGCATCACTCGTCACCATTGTGTGAAAGTTTTATCCTAGAATCAATAAATGCGATACATTTTACGGTATGTATCTTGGGAGTAAAAATTTACATGGAGAGATAGCTAAATATATTTACCCAACCAATACAAATTTAGATAGCGATAAATCACTTTCTCCGGGTTTTTACGCCGTATACCACGAGAGAGAAAGAGACAGCAAAAGTCTTCACATAATATTTCAGCACTTCTAAGTATGTACAAATGTTCTCCGTCCCCGCTAACTTCACACCATCGTCATCACAGTCGTATAACTAACGTCAACGGATTTTAAGGTTATTTTTTATATTTGTGTTGATTTAAAAACTTGCAGTGGTTATACAAATAAATCAAACACGATGGTGATATGTGCTATGCGTGAATGTTCAAATAAAAGACCAAACAAAGATTATAAAACATCACTTTTCAGTGGTATTTCAACAGTTTTAAATATTTTTGACCCAAGTTTAGAACTTTCACATATTTAATGATATAAAGAAATAAAATCAACAAAAAGATTTTGTCAATTTTTAGGCAAACCTTCTGTTATTAGTGTTTGTATGATATTTTGACCTAATAAATCATTTTAAGGTGTATTGATATTGTTTTGTGTAATGTGTTCAAATATGTTTATTAAAATGTCCGAACCCTAGAGTATACAAGAGGTAGCCCAAGCCAAAGCCAGTGAAGTCAGTATTGGACTTGTTTTTGATGATTTTAACATGACTCGGCGCAAATGGGCGTGGCTAAGACCAAGGCTACGGTATTTATACATCCATTCATATCACATATCGACATAATGTTTTTGTGTATTCGTATAGCCACTTTTTCACGTATTTTTATCAACAAAAATATATCTAACCTAAAAAACCGTTTAGTTGTGTCAAGTTTAGTGGCAAAAAATATAAAATGTGGGCGGAATGCCGTTAACCAGCGAAAATAACCAGCTTAAGAACATTACGACGATAGAAGCCGTCTCTCATGGTGTAAAAAAACACGGAAACAGTGATTTATTACAATTTGGGATGGGTTGGGTAAAACAAATTAGCTATCCCTCCATATATTGTTCCTTCAAGGTCCGAACTCTTGTAGGCGGTAACTAATAAGCTATCCAACATCCTTAAATATATCTTTGTCTCTTTCTATCGAGTCAGTATAAAGTCAACCGTTCTGACTACACTGTTTCGGAAAGGTACGTCTCCATATATTGTTACTCCAAGGGTATTTATATCAAGAAAAAAAAATTAAAAAAAAACAAACCAATATTTTTTATGACCTGTTCGGGATGGTAATGGTGGATAGCCGCCATTTCAGCATTCCATAACTAAGAAGCCACTAAACTTGTTTCGTCACATATTTTTTGCGCATTTTATAAAACATGCAAAATCACCATAGAAAGATGAAACAAAACATCAAATAAATATAAGATTTAAAGGTTCTTGCAACGAACATCATACAATGGAATAGGTTCAAAGCGTATTTTGGTTTCCAAGGCAACAATGTCTTGAAAAGCTTATTTATGTCAATGTCACATTAATTCCATTGAGAAGGTTCGCCGTTAACTTTTTGATTTGTTAAACAATTGTGTTTTGTCTATGGTTAAAATTTTGGAGTAAATATATATATGGAGAGATAGCAAAAAATTACCCAACCTATACAAATTTGCGATAAACCACTTTCTCCTGGATTTTACGTCGTATACCATGAGAGAGAAAGAGACAAAAAAGTATTCACACAATATTGCAGCACTTCTAAATATGGAAGAATATTCTCCGCCCTCGCTAACTTCACATCATCGAGTCGCATAAATTACGTCAACAAATTTTGAGGTTATTTCCTATTTTTGTGTTGATCAAAAAACTTGCAGTGATTATACAAATAAATCAAACATGATGGTGATATTTGCTATGTGTGAATGTTCAAATAAGACATAACATCAATTTTCAAAGACATTTCAACAGTTTTAAATATTTTTGACCGAACTTTAGAATTGAGTGTTGGGTGATAATTTGACTTTGTAAATCATTTTAATAGTGTATTGATATTATTTTGTTTAATGTGTTCAAATATGTTTATTGAAAATGTCCGAATTTCATGTGGGCGGTAACTAATAGGCTATCCAACATCCTTTAATATATCTTTGTCTCTTTTATCGAGTCAGTATAAAGTCAACCGTCCTGACTACACTGTTACGCAAAGGTACCTCTCTATGTATATTCTTGACTAGACCACTTAGTGGGACAACGCTATCGAGCTGCTGACATCATAACCATTAGCATTACTAAGAAACAATCATTATCAGATATACAAATTATCCAAAATAGAGCGATAAGGAATATAAATAATTTAACAATGGGATACTCATGTCAAGGATATATACTCACAGACACGAATTCTTCCTTTTTACAATTCGGCCAAAATAAACATTACAACTGCCATATTGCAAATAATTCGACACTCACACCAACATTAAACCAGCCTTTAATTCCGACACACACCAGCACAAAACACGATCACAAAATCTAATACACTTATCGTCATCTACTCACACTTTATATATTTGGAATGAACTCCTTACAATACATTGCATATACACAATACAATGCATCACACAATGAATTAAAACTCCCAGTATCAAACAATTATTGATAAAAGCACTTAAAGGATATTATCTCCTCAAGAATTTTATAAAATGTTATAATTTTAAAAAATTTTGTTGTTATTTTTTGTTGTTTTACATTGTATTGCAATTGGATTTTAAATCTGTTGTACAATAATAAAAAATAAATAAATCACTGATATATCCTATCTGTAAAACTTCTTACATTATTTATGATGTTTATGTAATTAATCTCTTATTTTATGAGTCTCTTTTTGATATGTTTACTTGCTTGTTCCCTCTTATTTTGTACTCCCTTCTAAAATTTGTATGTGTTTGTAAAAATATTATTCGTTTTTATTTTCAAAATTTGTCCTTCCTGAAATGAGTTTTTTTTTGACTCCTTGTGAATAATATACCAAAAATGTATTTTTGTACCGTATAATTATTTCAATAAATATAAATTAAATCGGCCGTTTAAGAGCTTTATTGGGGGGGGTTCTGCCACATCCGTCCAGTACCACACAGCGCCCTTGGAGTGATTTTTCACAAAAACGGCGCTATAAAAATTATCCAAATATTATTATTATTATTACCTGAAATTGAATATTTTCATTTTTTCCACGGTCTCAAATGCTCTCTTTCAATAACGACGCTGCTAGTCAAATTTGATTTGATGACATCTTCGTCTCTAAGCCATTTGATTTATTGAAGCGTAGGATAAAAAAGTGTCGTAATCGTTGACGGTCAATTGGTAATAATTCAGGCAAATGTAAATTAATGGTCCGCCTCAAAAAATGTGTTTAAACATAACTATTTTCCCCAGTCCTGCGTTTAATTCAGTGAAAATGATTTAAACTAAAACCTACTTGCATTGCCATTGATAGCCTTGCTGTGCAAACAGAGGTACGCGATCAATAAGCAGCAGTTCTTTAGTTGGATTTAAATCTACTTATGCTGTTGCAGTTGTTGTTGCATTAATGTATTTACGTACAGAGTTCTTCCCATTCAACAACCCTCTTCTGTTAAGATTCTGAAACCAGGGAATATTTTTCGACGCAGTTAGGTATAGTTAGACGAAACTCTTCAATGCAGTGCCAGGGAAAATTAGGACACTTAATATATCGCCGGGAAAACAGAATATAGTTTTAAACAGTCAATATTTCCCCATGGGAAATCGAGATTCTTCATTGTTTTGCAGAAAAAATGGGAAAAAGTTTCGCTAAAACCAATTGTGAATTATGACCCTTCAATAGCTTTGTCCACACCTCAGAGCAATAGTATACCAGGACGGATAGCTTTGCAACACAGTGTAGTCAGGATTGTTGATTTTCTCCTGACTCGAGTGTTGGCTAGGGTTTTCATGGACACATTTTTACATCCATTCACAGCACATGTCGACATAATGTTTTGTTTGTTTGTATAATCACTTTTCCACGGAATACCGTGTAATAAATATCAACAAAAATATAGGATATAACCTCAAATAGCGTTGAGCTATGTCGCATAACAACGTAGAACCATTGTAGTGGGCGGAGTCGCCGGAGACGCGGGAGACGGAAAACATGCATACACACGTGGTGCGATATAATGTGACAACTTGTCTTGTCTCTTTCTCTCTCACGGTTTGCGACGTAAAAACATGGAGGAAGTGATTAATCGTTTTTTTTTTAAAGGTTGGGTAAAAATATTTGGCTCTCTCTTCATGTATATTCTTACTCCAAGTTACACACTCTTCGCGGCGTGTGACGCATGAGCTAGACACGTACGAACAAGTATCATACAATAGTTGAATATTGATAGAAAGGTACGGATATAAAATATTATTATAGTCACAAACGATTTGATACATTTTATTTTGCGCTTTTGATTGCAAAATATTTACCTGTTAATTAGCCAACTGCCTCGATTGCTAGCCGAGTCTGGACTAAGCTAATAGCTTCGTCTAGACAGTCCGCAAAGAGCACGTGAAACATTCCCTACCAGCAAATAAATAAATTTTAATTAATCAGCGGGAAGAAATAAAGTGTAATAAATCGATAATTGCGACTGGGAATGTATTTGGTTCTTTCACATGAATGTTCAACTATGTATTAACTTATTTGCTAGTTGGGATTGGCTCGTGCGCCAGCCTCGCAGTGTCTGGACGAAGCTAATGTATCGCCATGGTTGATAAGGATACGTCAATGTTTTTCCAGGGAAATTTTGGACCATTCAACGATTCACAAGGGAAAAATAGAAATCATTGTCAGTCTTGATTTATAATGCAACTTTAGTAAATGATTTATTTTTATAAAAAGTTTGCGGGCCCATGGATGGGACAATGCTGGATTTTGAAGTTCAAGCGAAACCGGTCCAGCACCACACCTTGACATTTGAGGTCTTCGACCAGCAGCTGAATAATTGCTCGTATCTCACTCGATATCTATAGGTGGGCTGAATATGTTCATTAACGGCCACTACTACTTCGATGATCTGCGGCGTAGCGGTTGGAGTGCTGACTTTAGGTCTGGATGTTGTTGAAATAAATTGCAAGCAAGAATACCACCTGCCCAGAGCCATTGGGACTATAACATAATTATTTGGTAATCTTGAAAAATTTCTTTTTTTTTTTGTAGTCAGTGTTTATTGGTTTATATTAATTATTTTTAAAATGACTTTTTTTAAATCAACTTTTAAGAGATTAAAGTTTCACTTTTCCGAAACCACTTCAAGTATAATGCTTGCATATACTTTTACTGTTTAAATACTTGATAAAAATATTAAAATAATATCAATAATCTAAAACACAAATATGAAAAAGAAAAAGCCAGAAAATAAAAAGACAATGGTCACAACCGAGACTCGAACTCGGATCCTCTACTCTACCCGGGAGTTTTTTTAATTTTTTTATATGAATACCGCACAAGAGTTTCAACTGCTCCCAACCGTCTAGAGCCAGTGAGACTATGGCATCCCCAAATAGGGTATGTTGTGAGGTTAAAGGTAGTGGGGAGAGGTAGGAGATTGGGAAGAGGAAGGTTGTTAAGTACCTGGCTATTCAGATCTGGTCACCAAGCACGTCTAAAGCCATTTCAAGCAACGTTTCGATTCTGAATGGTGGTCTTTCACCAGGGCGATACTTAGAGTATCTACCACTCTGGAACATGCCGCCAATAAACTTTTCACTATCTAAATAAATTATTTATTTATTAGCAAATAGGTTATTTGTTGTGACCATTGTCTTTTTTATTTCTGGCTTTTTCTGTTTCACATTTGTGTTTTAGATTTTTGATATTATCTAAATAACATAAGCATTAATGCTTTAAAAAGTTATTTCCAATTTCAAAAATATCAATATATGCTCACGCCGGGTTTCGAATCAGTGACCTCTGGAATCAAAGTCGATAATCTTAATTACTCCACCACAGAGGTTGTCATTCGTCGGAGGTTTTTTTTTTTCGGAATGAATACAATAATAAAAGTGAGACTCAATTATATCACAATTTCACTTAATTTTTTGACCACGATGATCCAAGAATCTCTCCCAATACCATTTCATATGTAAGCATTCGATAGTATTTATGGCATAATTTAAAAAAGATGATAATGTACATTGTTACTGCCAACAATACTTATCTACACAGTATAATTCTGTAGTTATGTAACAGTACGGTACCAACCTACATTGCTTGATTGTGTTTCAAATTTCAATAGTACGTACAAAGAAAATGGTAGACTCCAACCGAACATTCAGATTAGGTATTGATTTCGTCAAAAACCAACTGTTATAATATTGAACTAATAAATTCATATTGAATCTGTACAACATCGTTTCTTACGCGGTATTGCATGGAGAAAAGGGCGAGAATGAGGCGATTATTCATATGATGAGATCGAAGAATCATTAAAAATTTCTTCATTAGAAAAGCGCAGGAAAGACTTTGATTTAATTTGCATTTTCAAAATTATTAATTGTATTATTGACTCACCTTCTTTGTTGCAACTCATCCAGTTCAACATTTCTTGTCGTAGACTACCATAGTAGAAACAATGAATTGCTGTTCCTCAATCATCACTCTACTAATTATGGGTATCATTCTTCACTGTCCAGAATGTCGAGACTTGCTAACTCAAGCCATGGTCGGGAAATTTTTGGTACCAGTCTAAATGATTTTTGTCATTCTTTACAGTATTGTCGTGCTTTGATTTGAATGTTCTTTCTTTTAAATATTTTGTCCAATTTTTGTCATTGCTTCATTATAATATTATGTATGTGCTGTTCATTCTGTGTTGCTCTTTTTTCCATTTCGTTTTGTATATTTAAAAAAAAAATTGACAGCAGTCCCTACCTACCTAATTGTATAGTTCCTACGGGTCTAGTATCATGCTATTTGCGGCGAGAATCTTATATCATTTCTCTCCTATCCCCCTTAACTTCTAAAGACCTAAAAATCAAGTTCTTAAGTTTTATGACTATTTGTGTAGAAGTGACTATATATTGAATTTTTTAAAGCCTTATTTTAATTTATCGATATTATGGCCCCCATGGTCGAGTGGTAAGACGGTGGACTACGAATCCAAAGGTCTCAAGTTCAAACCCCACGTGCGCAAATAACTTTTATTTAATTAATATTTGTCATAACACATTTTGATTCATATAAAACTATATATAGTATATTTGCAGTACGTTCCAGAGTGGTAGATACTCTAAGTATCGACCTGGTGGAAGACCACCATTCAGATTCGAAACGTTGCTTGAAATAGCTTTAGCCGTGTTTGGTGGCCAAATCTGAATGGCAACATACTTCGCAACCTCTTCCCCATCTCGTTTCCTTCCCCACTACCTTTTATTAACTATAATGCATATATGCCAAGTACTTCACTATCCTATTCCCCATCTTCTTCCCCCCTACGATTTTTTTTTTTTTTCGTGTCTTTTTTAGTTTAGGCCGAAATTTTAATTGTTGTTCGGTCGATCTCTAAATAGAGGCGTATCAAATTAATTTTATTCAAGTACTCCTTGTTGTGTCTGGTAATAGATACGCGACTTGAATTATTTACCGTTTGGTAGTCGTCATTCTCGAACATTATGGTAATCAACGTCGCCTTCTCAGCGCTAGGTCGCTAGGAGAGAGCAAATGATATATAGCGACATAAACTAGAGATGGTCGATATTCCCGTCCCGATTAAAAGGAACTAGTTATTTATCCAGTTCTTTTTGGAACCGGTTCCTGATGTCAGAAAAATTCCACGAAGGAGATTTTTTCGAAAAGTACTAACAAATCGACAAAAGTTCCTCGCCAAAAAAGTAAGTAATTTTTGGCGAGGAATTTTTTTCGATTTGCTAGTACTTTTCGAAAAAATCTCCTTCGTGGAACTTTTCTGGCACCAGGAACCGGTTCCAAAAAGAACTGGATAAATAACCGGTTCCTCGCCGGTCACCGGTAACTGAAACCGTAGGTAAACCCAATTCTAATATCGACCATCTCTAACATAAACCCGATTCAACCGGCTGCTGAGTCGATATAAACAGTATAAAAACAAACGTAAAATGTGGCAAACATGATCGTCAAACTGAATTTGATAAATAATTATTACCTACAAATGAGCCAAAATATTATTATCGTAAAATACAACGAAGACGATCTCCGTGGGCCAACGGTTAAGATCTTCGACTACGAATCCTGATGTCGCGGGTTAAAATCCCGGCGTGCACAAAATAAATTTGATTTAAATCATATTTAAAATAATAAAAATACATACAGGCTGTTCCAAAAATCAACGTTTTCCATTTAAGGGCTGATATACCAACTCACGGCGGACCAGAATATCAAAATATGACATGAATAAAAAACCGTTAGTTTACGAGATATTGGCACATTTATTGGTGAATGCAGGAAACTTCATTCATGGAGAACTAAACGTTGTTGGCGCAAATAAAAAAATGTCCAAAGAAGCGGCGAAGCTAGCGGTCCGCAATGGAGTGCTTATACCAACCCTGATGTATGGAAGTGAGGCATGGAACTGGCAGAGGAAGAATTAAAATAGACTGGATGCTATTTACAAATGAGATCATTACATTTTGCTGTGGACGTTATAAACAGTTTTGTTTTATAACTACTGTTAATTTTACCATGTGTCTATGTGGAAATACAAAAAGAATTGCGAATCAATAATTTATTTTGATTTGCGCGCTTTTATTTGAAAAATATACAATAACGATAAGGTCGGGTTGTTTCATTCGGATTTAGTTAAAGCCGAAGTTTAGTCATATTTATATTGGGGTATGAATTGAACAATATAATTGTTCGCACGAACTAATGTAAACTAAGAAATTGAAACTGTGGATTAAAATGATCAAAAAATCTTTTCAAATTCAGATGAGTAAATAGGTACCTATAATATATATTTTTTAAATAATTGAATGACATTTAACACGTTCATTGCTGACACCGCGCGTCGCGTGTTGACAGACATGTGATCGGTATGCGCACAACGCGCCACGCGCATTTTGCCGCCTCTTCGCTTTGAACAAAGGGTTTGTTTAGATAATGATGGAAGCTTTTTGTTTATGTTATATATTTATATCATTAAAAAAATCTGAAAATTCTGAAGTTCGGTCAAAAATATTTAAAACTGTTGAAATACCTCTGAAAAGTGATGTTTTATAATCTTTGTTTGGTCTTATTTGAACATTCACGCATAGCACATATCACCATCATGTTTTATTTTATTTGTATAACCACTGCATTTTAACTAACACAAATATAGGAAATAACCTGAAAATCCGTTGTCGTAATTTATGCGACTCGATGATGCGAAGTTAGCGTGGACAGAAAACATCTTTAGATACTTAGAAGTGCTGCAATATTATGTGACGACTTTTCTTGTCTCTTTCTTTCTCATGCAATATGACCTAAAAACCCGGAAAAATTGATTTATCGCAAATTTGTATAGGTTGGGTAAAAATATTAACTATACCTCCTTATATCGTTACTCCAAGTATTTAATTTTATATTGATTTGATTGCGCCTACATTTGGCAATACGCATAACACGCGTGCTATGAGTATTAAAAACGTTCACTTTTAAGGCGCCACTTCAAGACGTTTAATATTTATTTACTTTATTGTATACGCCCGAGAGGTTAATATTAAAAATTATGAGAATACCGCACTAGAGTATCAACCAGTGGCGGCTCGTGGCTTTTTAGTGTTTTAAAGTGCTGAGATTGAAAAAAACGTTATGAGAAAACCGCACTTTTTGTATGAAGATTTTCAGAAAACCGTGCAGTGCACAAAAACTGTCTAGAAACTTCATACAAAAATTTATTTTTTCAAAAAAACAAAAATCATTTTCGCCAGTGAGACTCTATGGCTTCCCCCAACCGTCTAGAGCCAGGGGTATGCTGTAAGCCTGAAGGTAGGAGGGAGGGGAAGGAGATGAGGAAGGGGAAGGTTGGGAAGTACCTAGCTACTCAGATCTGGTCACCAAACACGGCTAAAGACATTTCAAGTAACGTTTCATTTCTGAATGGTGGTCTTTCACCAAGGCGATACTAAGAATATCTACCGCTCTGGAACGTGCCGCAAATATACTTTATATTATTTAAAATCAATTAAATGTGTTATGACACTTATTAATCAAATAAAATTTATTAGCGCACGCCGGATTTGATCCCGCGACCTCTGGATTCGTAGTCAAGCGTCTTACCATTCGACCTTGCAGGCCGTCACACCCAATACTTATTTTTTAAAATATTAACTATAAAAAGTAAGACAAACATTCCCGGGTTACGAATAACCTGACAATATTTGAAAAACTCCTACTGCCATCATAAAAAGCGGAAGATGTTGCTTGTGCAATGATGGAGGACTTAGCCAGCAGAGGAATTGAAGGCACGACGCCCGGGTGATACACCCAAGTATTTTTGTTTGCATCAACTCTAATTGGGTGACCTATAACTGTATCAATAATATGTATGGTATTGTTAAAAAATTCTCTTAATTTCTTTCGATTTATATCATTTCAAGATTTTTTTCTTCTTTCAGATGGGGAGCACAAATAGTATATCGGAAATGTATTACCTGCTAGCAAAGTGGATCATATTTATTCAGGTAAGCGATGAGGACGAAGTATTATTGTTTGAACTAATAAAAATACCGATTTAGTGGTTTATTGACGTTACATTTGTTTAAATTTTTTTTTAGGAAATTTTTTTTTTAATTTAACGCCACACAATGAAAAAGGTTAAAACCTTACCAATGATTTCAAGAAGAACAGATTTTGAAAATGGTTAGAGGGTCAAATTGGTAAAGACATCGCCTCGGTTCGAATCCCGGTCGCACCAAAACATTTTTTTTATTTTCTGTGTTTTTTTTTCGATAATTGATCATATCGTCATGATATTTGTGTTAATTGCAGATTTTGTTGAGCAGCAACACGGAGTTGGGGGCCCGGGGCCACGGCAGGCTGATGGAGCCGCCCTCCAGGAACGCCATGTGGAGATTCGGCTTCCCCAACCCCGTCAATTACAATGACAATGAGCTGTTCTGCAGGGGATATGCAGGTACAATTTAAGGCGATAGACATTTTAAACCAATTTTGTTTATTGTTCTATTATTGCCACCCTTGACGTAGTGGTAGGGCTGAAAGGCAGACTCTTTATTTTATTTATTTTTTTGGGATCGAAGGACCACTCTACCGTTTTTTTTTTTGTCTGCTCACTATCTTTCATCAGGACTGCCTGTGGCATGCCAGGAGATGTAAAAGTAGCTTTTTGTATTGTATGCTACCATGGGAACGTGATTCGAATTTATTTATTTTTTTCTTCTCTTCTTAATCTTCATCTGAATCTATTACCTATTTCTCTCCACTAGCCACGAGAGCAAGAACAAATAGATCTCTGGTCTGCAAACTATCCCCGAAACTCGAGACACTATGAAATGTAGAATGTAGCCACGTAGCTAGCAACTCCCATTGTGTTTCCATAGATTATATAATCCATAGATGATGGGTCATCGTATGTCTTTATTGTCTATGTGCATTGATTAAATAACTATACAATTATTTTCCATTTGGGTAGACCATAAAAAAAGGTTCGTTGAGTAATGGCAATATTCGAATAGTTTGCCAACAGTTAAAAATCGGGTAAATCATTTCGAATAGACCTATTCTTCGTTTTCGTGTTTTGTAGTATACATTTATGTTGTGCTGCAGACAGTCGGGGGCGCTGAAAATAATTTTATACCAGCTTCGTTTAAAAAATAAAGTCTTGAGGTGAGAACCGATGGAGTAATTTGCCATAAGTAAAAAAATGACGGGTTGACTTTTATTTTATTAAATTGTCAATGGTATTATAGAGAACCCTGATTTACTGAACCTTATTTCCTTTCACATACATTACCCCCGTATTAAAAAATGTTCTGGTTGAGGAACAGCATGGATCTGCTAAATCTACCACAGCAAATTGACTTTCCTTCACTAATACCATTGTCAATGCTCTGAAAGATAACTCTCAGGCAGATGTTCTCTGCGCTGACTTTTCTAAAGCCTTTGATAAAGTTAATCGCTCAATTCTTATCGCCAAACTTCATGCTATCGGTTTTAGAAATCCTTTATTATCTTTCTTCAAATCTTATTTAAATGAGAGACAGCAAAGAGTCAAAATTAATAACTTTGAATCTATTCATATTAAAGTAACGTCTGAAGTACCTCAAGGTGCCCATCTAGCTCCTCTTTTATTAACATATTTACTAACGATATTGCCAAAGTATTTTCTTCCTCGCGTTTTTGGCTTTTTGCAGATGACAATAAGATCCTTAAAATAATAAAATCTTTTCATGACTGTATTCTTCTCCAAATTGATATTGACTCATGTAATGAATGGTGTGAAACTAACTGTCTTGAACTAAACATTGATAAATGTAAAATTATATCATTTTATAGAACTCATAAACCGATCCTCTTCAATTATTAATTAAATAGTGTCTTCCTATCTACCGTAAGGTCTATTTATCTTGTGTCACTGCAGAGATAGTCTTTCTTTTCGACGATTTAATTTTCAATAATTTTATACCAGCTTCTTTTAAAAAATAAAATTCTTGACGTGAGAACTCAAAAACAATGAATTGCTGTTCCTCAATCATCACTAATGACGGGTTGAATTCTCCAATTTTGTCAAGACTTGTTATCTCAAGCCATGGTCTTGAAATTTTTAATAGTGTTAATTGATTTTTTGTCAACAAAACTTTGACTAGACCATGGCTTGAATTTCCTTTTACATTTTTTGGCCTATTTTTGTCATCACTTCATTTAATAATATGCTATTTTTCTCTGTTGCTAACAATTTCCATTTCAGTGACTGATATGTCTTTTTTTGTAGACTTTAATCCGCTTTAATAAATAAATTACCAACGAGTTGGTAAAATTCTACGTAACGCAGAGGTGGCTGATGTATTTAGCTGCATGGAATGTAGATACAAGAAGGCTATAATAACATACATCTTCAATAAATATTAATTTAATGTAGTCAAACACTATTCTTTCCTATTTTACTTTTTTGTTCGATCAAATAATTTTATTTTTTTCACTGTTTAATGAAAACCTTTATATGTAAAAAGCCAACTCGGGCGGATGCAATAAATAAAATTATATTGTGTTGTTTTTTTTTAGTGCAATGGGAGCAGAACGGCGGCAAGTGTGGGGTGTGCGGAGACCCCGACCACCTGCACCCCCCGCGGCCGCACGAGGCGGGGGGCGAGTACGCCAAAGGAGTCATCGGAAAGCGCTACAGCGTTGGACAGGTAACTACTATGTCAATGGACAGCCCCATCTAGGCAAAAAGTCCTACACAAAAACATTTTTAATATTTCAAAATAAAGCCATCTCGTCAGCAGTGGCGGCTCGTGGCTTTTTGGTGTTATAAAGTGCTAAGATTGAAAAAAACGTCATTATTGATGTTATTGTAGCCGAAAACGATTATTATTTTTTTTTCAATATTTCAATTTTTTGTATAAAGATTTTTCAAAAAACCGTGCAGTGCACCGCCAAAACTTAAAAATCCTGAAAAACTTCATAATTTTTTTTCCAAAAAAATAAAAATCTTTTTCGGCTACAACAATATCAATAACGTCGTATTTTTCAATCTTAGCACTCTAGCAAACTAAAAAGTCACGAGCCGCCACTGCTGGTCAGCCTTTGGAGCCCCAAAATGGATGGAAGTTTTCCAATGACATCGAGATTCGGAAGTCACCGTCAAAGAAATGCTGAAAACGCGGCCTAGCAAAATTTAAAAAGCCGAAAGAAATCCCTCTGGAGGATCGCCTCCTGCAACCATTTTCAACATCATCAACAAAACGCAGGGACAATAAACAAAGAGCAAGGGTGGAGAACCTGTGTTTATATTGTCTAAGTATCTATAAAATGTGTTTTGTTTATTTCAGGAAATAGATGTCGAGGTAGAGCTGACAGCCAACCACTGGGGGAGATTTGAAATATCCATTTGCCCGAATAATAATCCCAGCTATGAAGCCACTCAGGAGTGCTTCAACCAGTGAGTTAACATAAGTCAATTTTGTTGGTAGGTACTGTTCCCCAATATCTGGCCGCTTGTCATCATGTTCTTGGCCGCGTTCGCCAATAAAACTGAGCCAGCGCTAAGTTAAAATGTAACTCAAACGCACAACCTCGGTATTTTTAAGTGACTAAGCTAAATTTTCGTTCATGGTACCCTACATATAAAATCATCTATGATCAAAGAGACCTCTGTTCCTTCTTATCTTCTTCGTCTTTTAAATTCCCTATCCTTGTAATTAAAATTACATAAATACGCAGTGGTATAATCTTTGTGTTTTTATATTTTCAAGGCATCCGCTGAAGTTAAAGGGAAGCAGAGAACACAGTTTTGTAATTCCCCTGGACAGCCCGAAGAAGGAAATCTTCCGCTACAAGGTGCGGCTCCCGGCGTACGTCACCTGCTCGCAGTGCGTGCTTCAGTGGACCTATTACACAGGTATGACTTAAGGGTCAGCAATCAAAAATGACGCTAAACGTTACTTTCTGAGATTCTTATACAAGGAATCCTACAAATGTTGTATCTGAAAAAATTCTATGGGTAGTTAGAAAAATTTCTGAGATTTCGAGTGTTTTTTTTATGAATACCACACAAGAGTTTCAACTGCTCCCAACCGTCTAGAGCCAGTGAGACTATGGCATCCCGAAATAGGGTATGTTGTGAGGCTGAAGGTAGTGGGGAGAGGAAGGAGATAGGGAAGATGAAGGTTGGGAAGTACCTGGCTATTCAGATCTGGTCACCAAACACGGCTAAAGCCATTTTAAGCAACGTTTCGATTCTGAATGGTTTTCTTTCACCAGGGCGATACTTCGAGTATCTACCACTCTGGAACGTGCCGCAAATATACTTTTCATTATTTTTACATGAATTAAATGTGTTATGACACATATTTATTAAATAAAAGTTATTGGCGCATG
Source organism: Drusus annulatus (assembly GCA_022651775.1). Classification (NCBI taxonomy): domain Eukaryota; kingdom Metazoa; phylum Arthropoda; class Insecta; order Trichoptera; family Limnephilidae; genus Drusus; species Drusus annulatus. The sequence goes on along the minus strand of JAGWCC010000479.1, from coordinate 119,868 downwards.
CCGGGTTCGAACCCGCGGCCTTTGGATTCGTAGTCTAGCGTCTTACCACTCGACGATGGAGGCCGTGAATACAGTTTTACAACTGTAAGCCTTTAAATTCTATGAAAAACATATTAAAATCTCAGTAAAGGTGCAGTTTTAAAACCAAAAAAGGCATATTTTAACGTTTCATCTAAAATTCTAGTATGCTTTTCATAAAGAATTTAAAAGATTACTGTCTAATACTTGTATTCACCGGAAATCTTAGACATTTTTCTAACTACCCATATAGAATAAACAGATGAATCATTTGTAGTATTGCTTGTACTAGAATGCCAAAATGTGTTTATTTTTGGGTGCTGACCCTTAAGAATATCACGACCAAACGTTTTAAACAGCATAGTTTACTTTGTAAAGTCTGTCAGTATAAATTTTGTGGATTTTAAAAAAACAGTCCATTCGTTCGATAGTTCGCTCTTGCAAAGTTGACCGTTTGAGGTTATGGGCTGGTTGTTTGTTGGAGAGTTAGGTCGTCTTGCGTTACTTATCTGCGGGTCAGAGCCAAATGACGCCTGAAGAAGCTTCTTTGTTGATACCTTTTGGGATATAAAAAAAAATACCCATGACGAAGAGCTTTACCAGTGTCGTTTTGCAAAGTGTGAGATAATGTCATAATGATTTACAGCGCCATTGAGGTGATTTTTCACACAAACGGAGCTGTACAAATTATTTAAAAATTATTATTATTAATGTCAACCCTACAAGCAATTGGGCAAAGTGTTAATATTGTATTTGCGAAATAAATATGACTATTCGTACAATTAAATATCAACCTTGTAAAATGATTAAGCTGTCAACATATCTGAATGCTTCGGATGGGGCCTGACGTCATGGTTACTGCCCAAGAGGTCATCGGCAAGAGATTGACTACTATTTTTTAAGAAATACAATCACTGGGTTACGAATAACCGTTAATATTTGAAAAAACTCCCACAACCATCATAATAAGCGGAAAATGTTGCTTGTGCAATGATGAAGAACTGAGCTTGCAGAGGAATTGAACCCACGACGCCTGTATGGGAACGCAACCCCATTTCCTCCGGGTTATTTACTAGAGATGGTCGATATTCATGTCCCGGTTAAAATGAATCGGTTCCAAGCTGGTGGTCACTGGAACCGTCGATATTATTTTTCCGAGGAGCCGGTTCCGTTTTTGGAAAATAAAAATCGATATTCTTTGTCCGAGGAATCGGTTCCTCTTTTGGGCACAATAGGTTTTTGGCGGAAAGAACCTTTTGACGAGGAACTGGTTCCATTTGTAGTTCTTTTCGTTTCTCGAAAATCGCTGACAACCCCCGCCACATAAATTTTCGCGGGCTGAGAATATTCGATTATCGATTTTTTTGTTGTTGTTATGTTGGTACACATATGTTTATAATATGTTAACATTATCCGGCCATTTTCACCGGATTAACCGCAGTTTGTTTTTGACAACTGGAAAGGTTAGCCTCACGTTTTTAAAAAAATGTCTTCTTTACGATTTTTTACTTTTTGAAAAAATGGATCAAAGAATAAAAGGTAAATTTTGCGTTGTAATTCGATTATCGGAATAAATGTTTATCTCCAACACTTAAAATGTTAGTGGTTTGTTTTTGACAACTGGCATTCGGCGAGTCTCAAAAAAGTTTTTGTAAATAATGGTACAAGCGCTTTACAGAAGGCCGAGAAGATGTTAATGACGATGAGCGTCCTAGAGTTGTGGAAAAACAAATCATGGATTTTATTCTTTCATCCATTATTTTCAAAAAGTAAAAATCGAAGAACACACAAAAACCGGTTATATATAAATGAAATGGTGCTTAAAAACATTAAGAAAAATACCTGCATTTTCGAAAATCGATGAAAATTTAAAAATAAAAGTGCAGTATTCCCCACGAAATAACGAAAAATAACAACATTTGAAACTGTTCCAGGCAACATGTGGGGGATCTGCCCCAACGGGACCGAGGCCGTAGGCTGCGGCAAAGCAGAGACGTTCCGGAACTGCGCGGACATCAGCATCGTGACCAGCACCGGGGGGCTGCCGCCCTCCGCGCTGCAGGTCAACAACCCCTTCCTGCTCTACTACAGGGACTACCGGGCGCCCCCAGGCGATGACGTCTTCCCCCTCGTCGTCAGGTGAGAACTTGGAGGACGTGGAGAGGTACATTTGCGAAACAGTGTAGTCAGGACGGTTGACTTTATACTGACTCGATAGAAAGAGACAAAGATATATTAAAGGATGTTGGATAGCCTATTAGTTACCGCTCACAAGAATTCGGACATTTTCAACCTTTGTGTGACTGAAAGGGTACCCGGGTACCCTCTTTGGTTTTCAACATAGATTTTTTTAATGTTCCAGTAAGTCTAACCGGTTGAAACTTTCTGACTTCTCCACAATAGTGAAAATAAACCAATGAACATAACCGTTGGATATGTGGAGGGTGGTATATTAGCGGAAAACTAATATGCATAATTTATTTATTTTTTTAATAACTTCTGATGACTGAAAGAGTACCTGGGTACCCTCATGTGTTTTATTTGATTTTTTCAAGCTCGTTGGTATTTATTTTATGATTTTATCTTATTTTAAATGATAAATATGATGTACTGTTGTGATAAATGTATATCACCTACATCCTTAATACTATTTTTAATCACCAATTTAATTTAAAACCCGAAGAAAAGATGGTACTGGGTGAAATTCCTATTCATTTCCCCAAGTATTGAACTGAGTCGAAATATATTACGTCATATAAGTGGTCCAACAAACTTCAGCAAATGATATACTGTAAAAGAAACCTTTATATCAATTTTACATCATATTTATTTATACATCCATTCATAGCACATTTCGACATAATGTTTTTGTTTATTCGTATAATGAATTGCACGGAATGTGGATACAAGAAGACTATAACATCATATTTCTTTAATCAATAATTTTTTTTATGTATTCAAACACTATTTTCTACTATTCTACAACCATTCCTTATTTTGTCTGTGCATATAATTCTCATATTTTCATGTCAATTGCAAACATTTTAATGTAAAAGCCCTCTCGGGCGTATACAATAGAATAAATAAATAGTAAATTTTACTGTTTTTTGTTTGTTTGATATGTTCCAGAGACCAAGTATGCATCCCGACCCCCTTGTACCAGTCGATCCCGGGTATGGGCGAGTGGTGCCAGATCAACTGCCTGCGCTACCCTCCGAACTGTCCGGAAACAGTTTGCCACTGTCCGTGAGTACACTAGCACTGTATATCCACCTCCGTCTTCCCCACCCCCTTCAGTTGGGGATGCCATAGCCTAACTGGCTCCGGGGAGTTGTGACTCTTGTGCGGTATTCGCATGGAGATTAGGGCGAGAAAAAGGCGATTATTCATTCGATGAAATTGAACAAACATTACTAATTTCTTTACTAGAAAAGCGTAGGAAGGAATTTGATTTAATTTGCATTTTCAAAATAATTAACTATGTATATTATTGAATCACCTTCTTTGTTGCAACTCATCCAGTTCAACATTCCTTACCGTAGACTCAGAAACAATGAATTGCTGTTCCTCAATCATCACTCTACTAATTATGGGTATTATTCTCAACTGTCCAGAATGTCGAGACTTGTTAACTCAAACCATGGTCTTGAAATTTTTGTGGTACCAGTCTTAATGATTTTTGTCATTCTTTACGACTCTACCGAAACTTTGACTAGACCTTGGTTTGAATGTTCTTTCTTGTGTTTATTTTGTCCTTGCTTCATTATAATATTATGTATGTGCTGTAATTTCTCTGTTGCTCTTTTTTCCCATTTCGTGTAATGTATTTTTTGTAATTGGACAATAGTCCGTTAGTTTATAAATAAATAAATAACTAATGACATGACTAATTTTGGTTTATGTGTTATTATTCAGCCAAACGTGCGAGGCCATCGGCGAGTTGGAGGGTCGCTCTGGCGCTGACGTATACTGCCAGGACGAGTGCATCAATTATCCTCCCAAGTGCCCCGCCAGCAGATGCCGCTGCTTTTAATCTGAGCAGGATCCTTAGCCATTATCTGAATGTGTTTTATCGTCTGCATCTTAATGCTGTACCCATCCGCCATATTACCCTGCTCACTGCTGAACTCGTGCTGAACACTATCTTTGGGAAGTATTTGAATACCTCTGGTGATCTTCTGGAGCATGGGGTCTTGCGAGATATTTGAATGTCTGTGGAGGTGTTCGAAAGGTCCAGAAGCTCAACAGAAGTACGGTAGGCGGTCCATGCAGATCTGTGAAGGTCTTTGAAGGGCATTTAATTTGTCAGGAGGTAATATTTAATGTCTCTAGAAGTCTTTCGAGGTGTCCGGCAGTTTTCAATCGTTTTTGGGGATTCTTGGAAGTTAATTTGGTTCCTGGAGATCACTGGACGTGTTTAGAGACGTCTGAGTATCTCTAAAAGTTGTCTGCAGGATTATCGCAAGTCTCTCTGACATTCATTCACAAGATCCCTGCTGTGCTGTATGGGCTGCTCAAATATCTACGATTTTTTTAAAATAATATCACCCAATAGTTGGTTGTTTAATTTGTATTTAAGATAAAGGGGTGTATAAAATCAATAGTCATTGTGTGTTTTGATCTAATGTGGATCACCGCCTGAAGTAAATATTATAACCGACACAGCATATTATTTGAGACGTCTTCTGGGCACCGCTACAGAGTTTCAACCTAAAACTAACTGAGACGTATCTCATATTTTGGCCGAAATTGGTCAACATTGAAAAATACATCTATTTTTGTCATTTCATACGCTAAATATTAATATAAAACATAATTTCCAAAGATTTTTGGACAATCAAAGATCGATACAATATTATACACATTCAGATGATACTAGCATTAATATAATTTAGTGAAGTTCCTTGTAACTAGTGAATACAATAAATCCTTAAAAAATAAATATTTACAAAAACAAGAGTTTTATTATTATTAATAATATTTTATTTTTATATCTTGCTACATAGCAATCCCGATGAGTTATAAAAACTCACTCTGAGACAAGGGAAATTAATAATACATGAGTTACTATAAATTAACAATACTACAACAATATTAAGCATAAAAAATTGGGGTAATTAGTATTAAGAGAAAATACAACTAAATAAAAATTGAAACAAATAACTTTAAAAAAAAACTTTGACAAGTTGAATATTCAATTAGTAGCTTAATGAATTTAATTAATAAAAAAAAATAAAAAAAGAGAAAACAAAATCAAACATAATCAGCCTCTTCTGACTTTTTCACTGCCTATAAGTACATAGGTCTTCTATAGAGTTGATCGTCACTAGTGTAGTGAGTCTTCGTCTTCTTCTGGCGCTCTCTCCTGTTGGGGGTTGGCTATTATCAGGGCAGTATTTGCCTTGCAGACTGAATGCTAAAAAAACCCGCAGAACTGCACTCCTACCGGGGAGGGGGCTGGAACTAGAACTGGGGAACCGGTTTCATGCCACAAAATATTTATCTGAAATCATCATGACGCGTATTCAAAAACACTACGTTTTAATTTATTTTAATTTGAATTCCGATACTTGATTTCTACTTTTTTTTTAATTACACCAAATAAGTAGTGTACCCATAGATGAAAAAGAAGAACTAATAAAGGAAACTAAAGATTGTTTGATACTATTAAAAGCAAAAAAGAAATAAGTTCGAAAAATATGGAAATAGTATATTGATATATTGAGGTGATAATATCAAGTAGTACCTTGGAGTAAGAATATTTGGAGAGAGAGCTATTTTTTTTACCCAACCTATACAAATTTGCGATAAATCACTTTTCCGTGTTATTACGTCGTACACCATGAGAGAGAAAGAGACAACAAAAAAATCTCAAAATATCACATCGCTTTTAGGTATTGTAAGGATGTTTTCCGTAACCCGCGTCTCAGGCGACTCCACCCACTTCGCTTCATTTTCGACAGTGCGTTAAGACTATCGAATTACTAAGTATATAAATACATTATAATAACTATAAACTTCCATTATTATTTAAGCAAACGTTATGCTATTATTTTGTAAGGTATTCTGAATCTATAAATCATAATAGTATTTTTGATATATTTGTGTTATGCGAACGCTTTTTGAGGTTATGTTCCGTATTCGTTTGTTTGTAAAAAAGGTGTGTCTATGAAAACCTTAGCCACGCCTGTTCAGAGTGGTCAGGCAAAAATCATCAAAACTGACTACACTGCCTTGGATAAGTAGGTATCTATGTATATTAATACTCTAAGGTCCAAATACAATTTTTTAGGAAAATAATTTAACCTAGCCAACTGCTTGCGGTTATGAATAGAACAAAACAAATTGTAAGACAGAAAATACGAATTTAAAGACACCAACCTTAAAGAGGCGATACCAGAAAAGAGTTATTTAATAATTGAAGATGTCTTAAATTGACTGAAAGCAAAAAAATTTTAAAAATCAATACTATTTACACACATTAAATAAAAATACATTTAGTTAAAACTCTTCACTATGTTTATTACTATTTAAAACAATATAAATTTTTATTTAACTCTATTATGAAGAAATATCGAAAGTCGACATTATAACGAATGGGCGTTACATCACTAACTTTGATTGTGGCGGTGTACGTCAGTAAAAACTTTAAAAAAATTGTATTAAAAAAATATGTATATCATGTTATGATAGTGTATTAAAGGCTTTTATTGAGTTATTGTAAGAATATCGATATAATATGAAAATATATAATATAATAGTAGTTATTACATTTCTTACCACGCCAAAGACGGCTTTTATCTAATTATATTAGATTATTTTCAGAACTTGATGAATGTATGCGAAACCTTCACCAAAAACATTTTTCACCAAGAATTTTTTCTTAAAAAAACGGTGACTAATTTTCAAGGTGTATCCTATATTTAATCGATTCATGGCAATATTTTGTTGTAATTTTAATAATAATCGCAATTTATGAATCGAAACTTTTAGAAACGCTATTTTCATAGATTCGATTTCACCCATCACCAATCTGCGACTCACGCATCTATGGTTGATTTCTTCGTATCTTGTTTTTATCAATCTGTCAAATTAGTAATTTCACTAATTATTAAAATTTTCGTCTCTCAGTAGTCGGACATTGTTTTTGTCGTATTTTTTTACGGATCAAAAATCGGTCGAATATACACATATTTCAAATACTGATATTATAAGTGTTAGGAAAGCGGGAATATTTTAGGCAATAGTTGTTATTATCGGCAGGGGAAAATCTTTATCCATATTCATCATGAGTCACTTAATCGACGATGAAAACGTAGACGAATTTCACGGCGGCACATTGCAGCTGAATAGCTCCCAAAGCAGGGGCCAGGTTTACACCATCCGAGCCTCCACCCCGGCCACCCTTGTGCCTTCTGTCGGAGGCCAACCGTTCACCAGCACACAGGACGCGGGGGCATCGTCAGCTGGCCCTAGTTCACCTCTTGTGTCTCCGACTAATAGCGGTGAGTGCAACTCCAACCATCTTCTATAGACACTGAGCACTAAACACATTTTGAAAATTATTCCTTACACCCTTAGATGCATTAAATAATGTGGGTACGTTACTGAGACAACGCGCGTAAATGCACCAAATAGAGTCCGCGAGACATACCTGAGATTTACTGTGTTTAGAATCACACAAACATTCGTTCGACAGACAAGCTGTCACAAACACGTCGCTGTAGGCTCCTTTCTGAGAAAAAATGCCTTGAGAGGTGTAAAAATCATTCGGGAGCAAATAATTTATCTCATGGAGTTTCTTTACATTCATAATTACCCAAAAATCATTTATTATTTCAATAAATAGAATTATTCACAAGGTTTTCAGCTATATTGCGACATGCCCATTGCGATAATTACCCAAAAATCATTTATTATTTCAATAAATAGAATTATTCACAAGGTTTTCAGCTATATTGCGACTTGCCCGATTATAACAGTAGCGCGGGACGCTCATATAGCTATCTCATCCGTACACACATATTCTGTTTGGTATGGCTATCGTTTTCATAAGCGTTATGAGCTTTGAAACTGAAATCAGAGCGTGCCACATTTATCGTTCGATTTGTATGAATATGACGTGTCTTGTATTTTATTTCTATACTTCCACCAGCCCACATATCACAAAGAAGTAGTATAATAGTTTAACATAAAATGAATACCTCCGTAAAGTTTATTATTATAGTGCATTAAAACGTATAAACTAAGTTTTGTTATACCAATCATTTAATCAACAAACATTAGGTGCCTAACTGTTGCACAATGATTTCATGTCTCACCCTACATAGAGCCTACGATTAAAGGCTCGGTGATGTGTGAATCTAGTGCCGTGCAGACTCCCAAGCCTGCAGTGAACGAGTAGTCCGCTCCATTGATTCCCTGGCGGGATTTACGAGAACCTTGATGTTCCATCTGACTCCGACCCCCACCATATGAAAGAAGAAGAATGTTGTATATACTTCTCGCTATAGACATGGGACTGGGTAGCTCAGCCCGCCTAGTCTACAGCAACAATTAAAAATAACGTACCTTTTAATTCCTTTGTAAGAATAATGTGTTTTGTAATAATCTTGCGCAATCATTCTCTATTTTGTCGAGGATTTCCAAGAAGCAACAGCTGACCACATGGCCATCAGTTTGCCGCCTGCGTTTTATTTTCGATTAGAGTTCGTTAACTCTTACGCCAGCTGTGCGCATTCAAGTATGCGAAAACAAATCGTGCCCCCAGCGCTACGCCTATTCATTTATACGTTCCGACAAATCTGTTGTGTACACCGTAAAAACGTCGCAAGAATTAAGTCGAAAAGTGAACCAAATAATTGTTCAATCCTTCCTCTTACTGTCATTTTCTGGTGAGATTCCGGTCCAATCATTTGAATTTTGCTCCGCAGTATCATTGTCTCCAGCGTCGTGTGCGTGAGGTCATCCCATATGATTTCAGTTTGTTTGTCGATGAGTATACTCGTAATCATATAAACACTGTGTTGGTATGTGTAAGCAGCACTGAGATAATAATATACTCATTAACATGATTTCTTGTTATATCTTACTGTTGACGATATTAAAGGTGCATCCTGAGATCTATTTTGTATTTATGTATTTAATCTGTACTTAAGATGAAACAGAGCACAGATCAAGATAAGCCAATCGTAAATCTGTCACGAAATAAGCGAGTTTATAGCAGTTTAAAGTGATTAGTTAGGAATGTCCAGACGAGTGCCACGTATAGATGTAATTTCATTTGCGTAAGAATCACGGCGTAAAGGTTGAAGGGAAAGTATATTCTTCAACCTACCCACACCAAACAGAAAATTATTGTTGAATGCGGCGAAAAACGCAAGAAATATTTTTTTACATCTATTTCAAATATTATAATAAACCACTCTAAACATAAGGATGGTGAAGCACAAAATAGAAGGCAAAGACAATATTCTCATCGATGTCATATATTATCCCAATGATATTAATCTATAATTTTTTTCATTGTCTGATAAGTATGATTAATTTGCGAAAGATGTTATCTTATATAGTTATAATCCTTAAAAAATGTCCATATAACAAACATGTACCGAACAAATAAACACATTTACTTACATAGAACTGAGTGTTTCACTAGGTAAATCATACAGCAATGTTTCACTAAGTGCTTCATACATCAAGGTCTCACTAGATATCTCATGCATCAATGTTTAACTGAGTATTAATACATAAATGTTTCACGGCACAACAGCCATCGTCCACCGTCTCAAAAAAGACTCCAAAAAGCATGTACCCTTAAATGTAGCTACCAACTGAGAAAAAAATACTCCAGGCATTTGTGAATATAGTTATTATTCTCTGTACTCATGCACTTACTTAATGTTCATTTAATATGTATGCATGCGCCTATTACTCGCCTACATACACTTGGAAATGAATTCACCGCAAATATTGACATCTTTCACATAAATTTGCCAAAATTTAAAAGACACTTAAATGATATTTATTTGTCACTAATGTATAGGAACTATTTTTTAGATTTTTGTTTACTATCCATATTTCAAAACCTTTCACTTTTTACCATTTTTACTGTATTAATTTGGTGTATATCTTTTTTGTTATTATTCTCTGTACTCGTGCACTTATTTTATGTTCATTTAATATGTAAAAGTCCATCAGGGCGTTAACAAATAAATATATTTGCTTCCAGAAACAACGAGAACCAGGCATGTGCTCCCAATGTACCATATTCCGTTTGCCAACGAGAATCCCAAGGATTACTTCTATTGCAGAAATGGCCTGGTGGAGTCGGCCATTGACGAATGCAACTCCACACTGATATTCCCCAACCAGGATGGGCAGGTCATCGGCTCCTGGCTTATGACAGAGTAAATACATATAATCAGCATTTATTTTTTAGCACATTTTCTAAATTATTTTTTAGCACATTTTCATCATTATTTTCAACCATTTTAAAAATTCATTACCTAAATGTTGCATTTTCAAAAGGGGCACCCTTTAATGAACCTTCACAATATATCCGCCTTCAGGCAAAAATCACGAACCTTAGAAACAGTTTTGAAATACCGCAATTCGATAATTGAAATATGATGTTAATATCAGATCTGCGTGTTTTCAAAGTTTTATCCAGCTGCATAGTAGTAAATACCCTTGAACCTCTAGTGTGCCCGAAGTGCCAATAGTCACTGGGCATTCATCATTATCTTTTCAGGAGTTTTTATCCTTTAAAACCTGTTGTTGGCATGTTTAAATGAACCGTAATCGCTTGCCAACAAAATAATCAATCCATAGAGATATTTTATATTGCGTTAAGTTTGGTACAAGTCAAGTAATAAATATTTTAAGTTTTCTTACGTCAGTGCGGCAGAAAAAAAAGGATTTTAATAGTTACATCACTGGTTTTATTTACAAGAAAACCTCATGCAATTTTTTTTTAATAAAAAGAAATGTATTCCAGCCACACCAAAATACAATAAAACTACAGAAAAATATTCACATTTCTTGGTCAACCTTTTTTTAGTGACGAGGGAGAAAAAAAAATCTCTGAATATAAGTAGTTATTCTAGAAAAACCACTTATGACACTGACATACAATTTGAACAAATTGTAAGTAGTGTTTATTATTTTTTATCGATTATGCTATCTGAGGAGATAGCATAATTGACAAAAACATCATTTTGTAAAACACAAGTGAGTTATTACGAAATTACAGTCAGCAAGGTAACCTTGCGGGAATCCGTCATCCCAGAGGTTAAAAGCATTAAAAAAAATTATCTCAAACTGTGTGTTAAGGATTGGGACAATATTATCATACAACTATTTTCTTTTTTAAATGGTTTTGCCGCCGGAGAAGGTCAAAGGTTAATTTGTTTGTTCAGGATCAGCATTTGGGACAACGAGAAGGAGCGCCTTGTGACCCTGACGGACCGGGCCCTGATCACGGTGAAGTACGACTTCATAGCCCTGAAGCAGCTGGACTTCCGCAAAGTCAATCTGGAAGACTTGGACACCGTGGCCATTGGAGACTTGATTTACCCGCCTTCATCGTTTATTCCGTGAGTTTTGCATTAACATTAGTGCTTTGTTAATGATTTATATCTGTGCAATATGAATTGCAGGGGCCAAATGCATGTTGAAAGATCAAGAACTGATATGAAATTTAGTTCAAAGAGTTGTTCATTGGAAATTTCAACCCCATTTGATGTTTTAATTAAGTATAGGTTTGGCGAATTTCTCAAAATATATAAAATATGGCCAGTCTTAATTACCTATCATAAAAGATGTATGTTGTGATACATTCTACGATCATTGTTGTAATATTTTGTATCATGAATAATAAAATAATCTGTCAATTTTACATATTGATGTACATATATCACCTCGAAGGCGCATTGTTAATTAAGTGGGTTACCTTGACAACTGAATTGCATATTCTCCCCAGTCCTGAATCTAATGGCAATGTATTCCTGTCTGAATCCTCTTATGTTTGTCTAATTCCACCTGTGTAACTTGGATTTGTATTGTGTTGAGGCAGCTGCCTGAACGGCCTGGCCAACGGAGTATCCTTGGTGGTGCGTGACTGTATGTTGGTTTGTCTAATTCCACCTGTGTAACTTGGAGTTGTGTTGTGTTGAGGCAGCTGCCTGAACGGACTGGTTAACAGAGTATCCTCGGTGGTGCGTGACTGTATGTTGGTTTGTCTAATTCCACCTGTGTAACTTGAAGTTGTGTTGTGTTGAGGCAGCCGCCTGAACGGCCTGGCCAACGGTGTATCCACGGTGGTGCGTGACTGTATCTTGGATCGGTTCATGTCCAGCACGGCTCCTGCTACGGATTACAAAAACCAATCCGCCCAGTCGGAATCCAAAAAGAAGTTTGGACCAATCGACCTGAAAAGCTTTGAATCTAGGTACAATCATATTTCCCGCATGTACATGGCATTTATAGTTGTTTTTTCTCATTTATTTTGTTTGCTTTTCTACCAATAGATACAATTAAAAAAACTAACAAGTAACTTGTATGCATGATCGTCACCAATTCGCTTTTTTTTTTAAATAACTCAAAACAGGAGGCCCTATGTCGTCTTTGGGATGCTGTGTGGAGGGTGGAAAAAAACCTAGTGAAACTTTTGCACTTTTTCAATCTGAAATGCTGTCAAATGAATTCTCCCAGTGGCATACGTAATATATGGATCAAATGAGAGAAGATAAGGATATTCACCTTCTAAAACTTAATTTATTAAACATATTTTAATTGATTGTGTGACATTGTTGAATTTGGCAAACATTACGCACATTAACGCCATCTCTGTAAGGCCAGACATAAGAGCATGGAAAGTTTAATTGTGTAATTATGCATTTTGTATTCGTTTTATTCCGACAATGGCAGAAGCCAACTCAAATAATTTATTTTAAATAATACCAACCACATACTCGTACATGGCAGAAGATCAAAAGATATCTATGGAAAATTGCACCAATGAAAATACTATTTTCAACTGGTTAAGCTCATCGATACAATGAAAGTTGTATTATAGATTGACGATGATAACTTTGCAATTGGTGTTGTCACCACCATAGATATTGGGGATGCTAGCGCAAAATAATACCCTAGACGTAGGCTTTATTTTGAACAATTAATTATTATCTGAATATTCTAATTGAATTTGTAGCTTGAAATGGCTTTAGCCGTGTTTGGTGACCAAATCTGATTAGTCAGGTACTTCCCAACCTTCCTCTTCCCCATCTCCTTCTCTTTCCCACTCCCTTCAGCCTCAGTACATAACCCAATTGGGGATGCCAAAGTCTCACTAGCTCCAGGCAGCCGGGAGCAATTTCGGGACTCTTGTGTGGTATTCATATACAAAAAAATCAACTTTTTTTATATAGTTGGGCGAATCAGATTGAATCGAATACTATTAATATGCTAAAAAACTTCTGCACACGTCTCGTTCAAAAACACACAATACCCTGGAAAAATTGCTCATACGTAAAAAAGTCTGAAATTTTATTCCGATTGCAGAATTTCCGATTTATTCACTACGTCTTTTTTGACGTGTGTGTTGAGACTAAATCAGAAACTAGCGTCCTCTATACAAGATTCGATTCGAAAACATACGATACAGGGGAAAAATTCCTCGTTTAGATTATTGTGCAATTGATTGAGTAAGATAAATATCATGATATAGATAAACTTCAGATTTTTGAATTGTAATTAGTTTCATGAAAACTGATATTATTAACTGTAATTTACACTGCTTAAAGTTCTTGACTTAACTCATCTGCACGTAATAAATTAATTAGTTTTGCATTGAATAATTATTTCCACTTGCATTAGTATCGGTGTGTATGTATTGTAAATTTTTGCTATTAAATTGCTTTTCTGCCAATCTGTTATTATTAAAGTATGTAAATGTTTTAGTAATATTGTTTTAGTATTTTTCAAGTTGAAAAGCAAAACACAACATATTTCTCAGGTAAGGTGCTATCTCAGATGAGATGAATTTGCTGTACGAGTTATTAGTACAAAAAATTACAAACTTATCTGGGCAGTTGGGGGTCATCGCTACTGTAGATATTGTTGTTATCTGTGCAATTTTTGTTTGTTTGTTGCAATTTTTGTTTCCGTTTTGTCTGCACAGATAAGATTGTCGATCTGTAGTGAACCGTTTCCAAAACTGGTTTTATTTCATTTGTGTCATGTTCCAATTTCGAATGATAAATGTTGCCACATCCACCCATATAAAAATCTGCCTGGTCACTCACTCCCTTGAAGCAAAATCATTCATTTGAGTGATTTAAAAACTTAAATTCCATGCTTTTGTCAACTATTAATCTAGTAATTAGAGTATCAGTACAAAGTAGAAAAATTGTTTGAAAATCCATCTAAAAACTCTGAAAAGGTGGCATCATGAAATTTGCACATCCTTATCTGCCTGAAGATTATAGGCAACCCAAAGTTTTTCAGCTTTGAAATAATCATTCGACTTTCAATAAATAAGTATTGTTTGTTCCATATTTTTCAATTTTTTTGTAAGAAAAAGATTTTAATAAAGAGTTGTTTTTGACACTCGGAGAAAACCTAACTACATTTTTTTTTTAAATTAATTTTATCAAATTAAATTATTATAAAGTTCTGCTAGTTTTAGTGAAGCTCTTTCGACATTCAGGGCCATTATAAACTGCCCTAACGAAACTTAATAAAAATAATATTAAATTTGATAAAATAAAATTTAAAAATTAAAACAGAGTTCTACAAATTTAACACAAAAACTAAAATACCTAACTACATACTAAAGTTTTTTGTATAAATATGTGCATATTTTTTTATAATTTCATTAATTATCATTTTTTTATTATTTTAAATTTTAGTAACAGAAACATGCGCGGAGTAAGGGCCATGTGGAATCGTGGTCAGCCATTGTCTTTCTTGAAGAAATGGAATCCTTTCGATAGGGAAATTCCACTGAACACATTCACTTCGCACCCTCTGTTTTGGCACAAAGGTATTTATTATTTTAATTATTCAAAAAAAAAAAATTGTCTCGAGACAAAGGTGATCCTAACTAATTTTACTGTTTGCGATTCCTCCATCCTACAACCAAACTTTCCACTTTTTTCCACAGAGTTGTAAAATATGTGAAAAGTATGTATTTTTAAAATTATTCTATCAAGTTTTTTCTTCCTGCTAACCCAGATAGTGGGAATAATAATATTTCTTCATTTTCAATGTGAAAATTACTAATGCAAATTCAAATATATCTGTGTGCGAAATGAAAAGAGAGATGAGTCAATAAAATCAAGTTTTGAGTTAAGTATGCAAAATTGTTCCTTAGAATCACATCGAGCAAGGGTCAGAAAATAAAATAATGTGCCATTATTTTTTTAAAAAAGGACATAATTACATACAAAAAACAAAATTCCTCAATTTTGTTTTGGCACTCCTGAACATATGCGTGCTTAGGTGAAAGGCGTTATTACACATTTTTTTGCAAGGAAGTTTAGGCCTTAATGATAACATAACGGTCATGTTGTTATGCTTGACACTTGATCACAATTTGATCAAATGCTGAAACGGGCTGAAAATCGGTGGTTAACGGGGGCGATTATTTGTAGTAGTAACGGTAAAAAATTCATTATGTAAAATGTGACAGTGGTTCATACCGCCAGGCCTAAGTTTGCTTGGAAAAAAATGTGGAATAACGCCTTTCGCCTAAACACAGTCGATATGTAAAGTCTTCAAGTGGAGAAGGGACAAAAAAGACTAAAGGTAGATAGAAATGAATTCTCGGGATGAAGAATGATCATCCAAATGTGTATTGCTTTTCAGACACTCCAGAAGCTGCAAAGAACCTGTATGACTGCGAGGACTTTGCTCAGAAGCTCGTGTCAGCCGTGGAGGCTATCGGTGAGGGCCGCGAAGCCCCCTGCAAGGTGGTGCACGCATCTATCATCCTGCCCAACTACGCCGGCCTCACCTCGCTCGTCCACAACAAGAACTCGCTGGGCTTCTTCAAAGTTCGCGGCAAATTCAGCTTCTAAATATCTTCCAACGAATCGGCCAAACTACTTGGATGCTCCCTGAATTACCTACTGCGATGAATAGTAATCGACATTCCATTAATGAATGAATAAGTGTGTTAATTGAGTTGTTTTTTTTAGTTTCTAGGGTTTTTACTTATTTTATAATTGAGTTGTTTTTTTAGTTTCTAAAACTTTATGTACCTAAATTAGTTTTAATATTATTTATAGCTTTATTGCAAATGTTATGTAAAATAATGAATTTATTTAATTTTACAAACAATAATGTGTGAATCTTGAGACTAGAAAATTTGTTGAAATTAAGTGAAAGATTGTATTGTACAATAATAATGTTTACGGTCTTGACACTAAGAACTATTGTAACCTGTCTTTGTGTTACATCACATGAACCTCCTAATTTTTTTTTCTGTTGCTGTAAATGTGATCTAGGTTTAAGCTTGATTTATGTTTTATTTTATTATATTTGTAATATGTAATTAGTGAAACGGTTCTAATCCCTTTTGAGGGAGATATTGCCAATTTGGAAACAGATTGCACTGTACAATATGAATGTTTATCATATTTAATTCTCATTAAATCATATCTGTTGCTGTAAATTTGATGTAGATTTATATTTAAAAAAATTGTATTTGTCATAATTAGTGAAACGGTTCTATTGGAGGTGGATATTGCCAATTGGCACCAGAGTGTATTGTACAATAAGAATGTTTATTATAGTAAATTCTTACTAAATTTTACCCGTTGCTGTAAATGTGATTTTAAAATAAATGTATTCATTTTAAACCCGTTTGAGAGTGATATTGCCGATTGGCCACAGATTGCATTGTACAATTATTAGAATGTTTATTGTATTTAATTCTTACCAATTTGCTGTGAATGTGTATGTAAAGGTTTAAGCTTGGCTTATGTTTTTTTTTTTTTTAAATATATACATATGAGGCCTGTAGAAACAAACACGGCTAAGTCCATTGATTTTCGAGGAAGAACAAAAACGTTTAATTTAAAAAAAATTACTTGTGATACTGTCACTAAAATAAATTCGACAGTACCTACTAAAAACATTAATTTTCTTCTTGATACATTAGTTTAACTGGTGCGAAACAAAAAATATATTCAAATTATTAGTGGACTTTGCCGTGTTTGTTGTTCACATTTGACAACTGCCGCTTTTGTTATCAGACTTTGCCAGTTTTGAAATGGACACGTTTTTTCACAAGGTTGCAGTCAAAGTCAGTAACAAAATAGTTTTACATTTAAAAAATTATTTATTTTGATAGAAATACAAAACAATAATATCTCACAAAATATTTTGAAAAAGTTTGTAAGTTATGGTGACCTAATTAATAATTAAAAAAAAAAAAAAAAAACTAAAAATCGAAAAAAAATAGAAAAGAATAATAACTATTATTCTGATATTTTTTTATATAAATTTGTTTTAAAGATTTAATAAGATATGAATGCGGAATAATATTCAAGAGCAGGAAGATTTCTCCAGTTATCACCGAAATGCTTGGTCAAAAGATAGTTGACATCTTGTTTTAACGATTTCAAAACAACTTTTCCGGTTCTATGTTGCTTGGAATTATCATTGATTCATTTTTGTTTTTCATACAGCAATGATTTCTACAATATTAATGACATAACAATAACTACTAATAAAGTAATCATATTATTCAATAAAACTCTAAATCGTAAGTAAAAACTCATTTATTTTACCACTATGCTGTTTAGTAACTAAAAAAATTATGTCCATAAAAAATAACAAGAAACAAAAGTTCAACATGCACGTCAGCGGACATTTTCGGTAATTTGCGAAATTGTCAATATCTCAACTTTTACAAAAAACAATTTTTTACAACAACAAACCGCCATCTTGAAAAACAGCTATTTACAACGCCTCCTATTGGTCCGCTTTGAAAACTGCCGTCTTTGATTTGGAAAGAAGTGGACTTTGCCGAGTTTGTTATGGAACTCAATTTTAATCCGTAAAAATAAATGGTTTAGAGCCGTGTTTGTTAAGAAAGCAACATTGCATCATGAAGCATTTTTTTTACTCTTTCGAACCTCATATTTAACTCATTTTCCATTATCGGTGGACTTTGCCGTGTTTGTTTCTACAAACCTCATATGAACAATAATGGGGTAGTATGTGAGGGATTATTAAAAAAAATATGTAAATACCCCCTTCACATGGGGTTTGAACAACTTCATTATTGAAATGGGCTAGGCACCTAACATTTTTTATTTGTCTTAAAAATAGAGAAAAATTTTTTTCTTCTTTTTTTGCCTCATTATGTTGCTCAAAAAGTCACTACCGACCTACCATGTTATGCCGCAATACTCACCAGCGAAAGGACATTGACCATCATCACTAAAATTATGTGGAATGGTGGGTTTTCGAGTGCCCGAAATATTGAAAAATATCTTATTGTGCTGTACAAAAACACAAAAAAATTACATACATTATTTTTTGAGATAAGTAAAAAAAGTTATTCTAACCCCCATGTGAGGCGGATATTGCCAATCTACTTTAATTACTGTTCAGTGGTGCTAAAATAGCTCTAAGCAACCAACATATTATATTTATATATTGTATACCATAACAGCTTTCTTTGACATAACCTCAACGTCTTAACTGCACCAAATCAACATAATGATCTCTATTTATCCATTTCAACGTAAACGTATTTAAAATATAACTTTATTAGTTATCTATGTATATCTCAATCTGCAAAATCAAAATATTCTATAATTGTCATATTAAAATGAAACCTAATTTCTATGTGCACATCTCAAAATGAAATAGGTAGCATAATACATAGTAGCGTAAATAAAGTCCGACTTCTAACTCTTAATTTGTCGTGCGTAATGATTTACACATTTAATGCTGCTTATTAGTTTTACGTATACCAAGTGTTAACGTGCAACTGTTCAGGACTTTCGTATCAATAACCAAACAGTCATTTCAATGATTTACAAACATTAAAAAAAAATAGTAAAAAGTATTATAGCTACCACGGCCCACCCGAACTTATATAAAATGGCCTAAGTTGCGTTATCCACAGTCATAATGCAAAAAATGTAAATATCCAGTCATACCTACAAAATAGTGTAAGGTTGAAATCAGTTGCAGTTGAAAAATTCTCCGCATGCACACATTGGTCAACATTTTTTAAATTTTCAGGCCTACAGTGGCAGTAGTGAAGCTAATAAAACCCCTTTAGTTGCAGGTTCCATTCCTGCTGCAGTGCAAAAATATATTGACATCATATTTTTATTATAACTTTTATTCAATTAATATGTTTCATAACACATTTAATTCATATAAATATAATAAAAAATATATTTTCGAGCATATTCCAGAGTGGTAGATACTCTAAGTATCGCCCTGGCGAAAGATCACCATTCAGAATCGAAACGTTACTTGAAATGGCTTTAGCTGTGTTTGGTGACCAGATCTAAATAGCCAGATACTTCCCAACCTTCCTCTTTCCAATCTCCTTCCCCTCCCCACTACCTTCAGCCTCATAACATACCCTATTTGGGGATGCCATAGTCTCACTGGCTCTTAACGATTTGAAACAACGTTATAATCATAATATGAGTTCTGCCAGAAATTATCTTTGCAGCTGTTATAAGGAACATTAATAAATTGATTAATAATCGTTTTTTAATGCACATCAACCATTGATTTAAGGCAGAATTGGTAGACACGCCACACCTGAATAGTGTGGAGGTTCCGGATTCTAGTCTATGTCGCAACATAATCTTAATTTTCTGTGTCTTTTTCAATTTTCATATTCTTTGAAAATTTGTAATATTCTCTCAGTAATCAATCAATTGATTTCGGTTTCCATAATAATATAATCTAAATAAAAACAATCACTACATTCTTATTACATATAAAATTATTATTATAATATTCCCAATTTTATTAAATTACCAGAATGTGGTTTTGTGAAATGATAAGACATGAAAGATTATGTTGTTGTTTATCTATGTATATATAATTAATTATGAACAATTATTTTCGAGGAAATCGACAATATTTCCATTTTAAATTAATAAAATTCATATTATGTCATTAATTTTTAAGGGATAATACATTGCTATGGAGATTCCAATTTTTCCGAATTGAAGATAATATGTTATGAATATAAGGAAAATTAATTTGAAGTCTGACTGTTTCATTATTATCAGCCTATTCTGTGGCTTTGTGTAAGAACACTTGAGGTAAAATATCACTTAATTGAGCCGTATAAAATTAATGTTTACTATTATATATGTATAACAATATCTCTACTGAAGTACTTTTTTATAATAATTTATTGGATTGAAAATTCAAACCTACAGAAAATGTTGTTACATAAATTGGACATTGAAGGGTTTTCTAATTTCTAACTTATACAATATTATTACAATAAATACTAATACTATCTATACTATGGCTCCGTACTATTCACCCAACATGCCCTTCTCTTTATGAGGTCTAAACCCATACTCTGCAACTAGTAAACTAGTAGTAAATGTGTTAAACATGCACCATTATCACCTTTGCTTACTCCTGTGGAAATATGCGTCTTGGCGTAGACATTATAATATGTATCTCAATTAAACATGTCGTAATTACTATAGTGAATTAGTATGAGCATATATCTAGTCTAAATATTTATATTTCTTATATTACTATTCAATAAATCATTCAAATTTATTTGTTCTCATTTTACTGGAATCATTTTTTGACTTATATTTATTAACTACGATAAAAATACATTTTTTATGTACATATTTACCAAATATCAAAATCCCCTTCCCATTCCGTTGGTAGATTAGCAAGAGGGTCAGCCAGGAAAGACTTGGGTAACATACTCAATGGAGTCAATTCTGTAGGATCCACTTTATACATTCTTTTTATATTTTTAATCCAAACAAGAGAGCTCACATTATTGACAGAAGCAGGTACCTTCGAAGTAGAGGGAGTACTACTACTTGTTAAATTTTCTGTCTGTAAGTTATTTACTGAATCAATTTCTTGAGTTTGGTTCACTGAGTCAAGTTCTTGCGCTTGATTTTCCGAACAAAATTCTTGTGTTTGGCTTACTGAGTCGTATTCTTGTGTTTGATTTTCTGAACCAAATTCTTGTATTTGACTTACTGAGCCATATTCTTGTGTGTGATTTTCTGAACCAAATTCTTGTGTTAGACTTACCGAGCCATATTCTTGTGTTTGATTTTCTGAATTAAATTCTTTTGATTGATTTACTGAGCAAGGTTCCTGTGTTTGATTCGCTGTCTGATTTTTTTGTGTTTGAAGGAGTGAATTTATGCCCACACTATTAGATCCAAATGGTACACTGAATTTGTTTTTTTTTCTTTGCAAGCTTTAATAGGTTTTGTTGCGGGCACACCATTTTGAAAGATGAAGTAAACTGGCCCCTGATGGGTATTATTACTAGCACAACTTCCTTGATTCATCGGGATTACACTAATGCCTTCATTTTTAGTCGCCTTTTTCAGCCAATCGTTGTTATTTAAAGTAGAATTGTCATTGTTCTTGACAGGAAAACACTGAGGTTTTGGACCCTCTTTTATTTTCCTCCTTGTCTTTTTGCTTTGAGATCTTTAACTTTGCAATGTTATCACTTAAAGTTGTGAAATGATGCTTTTCACTAACCTTTGTACCTTTTTTTCAAAATGGCAGGCCGAGTTATTGAGGATATATTTTGAGAATCCGGAATAACATCTGGGGAATAAGAAAGATTTGTTTTATATTCATGCTTTCCATGCTCTGTCTAATAGAGTTACAATTAGGAATATTAAGCAAAGCAAGTTCGCATTGTGTTTCAGATTCAGCTACATTGACATAATTGGTAGTGCAATGATCATTCACATTTTGATTGTTTTTGGATATCTCTGTTTTTGTATTACGTTCTCAAAATCTACCATCAATGGTTGAGGAGAGTAATTTAAAATGTTGTAATAGTCGGGAGACTGTTCATTGAGTATACTCTGTGATCCTTCAGCAGGGTTCGTTGTGGGCAGTTGACATTGTCCCCTGTCCCATCCTTCCGACTGTTGAACCTCAACTTGGTAAGTGTTTTGAACAGTCATGCTATCTGTAGCGACTCTTGATAAGTTTTCATATAGCATGAATTGTTTCTGAGGGTAAAAAGTATCCTTATAATAGCCGGAAGACTGTTCATTAAGTTTACTCTGTGATTCTTCAGTAAGATTCATTGGATGCAGCGAGAATTGTCCCCTGTCCTGTTCATCTGATTGTTGAACCTCAACTTGGTTCGTGTTTTGAACATTCACTGTATCCATAGCTGTACTTGATAAGTGTTCATCCACAATATAACTCAATTGGTGCTCCAGCTTTTCCCAAACCTTAAAGAATGGTGAAAGTACAACATTCATTAGTGTAATAACCATAAGTGGATGCCTTTGCCCAGCATCGAGCAGTGCTCTCACTTCTCTACCCTAAATTTATATTTTTTGGGGATATTTTAAATAATTACATATTTATAACACAATCGAGTGAATTGAAAATCCGAAACAAGCTCGTCAAATTTCACTATGAAATGTGAGGATTGATTAAAAAACTTAATATGATGTTGCATATTTCAGCAGGTTTGCCTCACTCTTGTTGAAAAATCACATGGCGGTTGGTTAAGCAGCCTACATTTAAAATAAAATATTAACTCCACACAGGAGACGACCTAGGGGGAAAAAATTTCCCTCAGGGCCTGTCATCTTTGGAAATGCTGTGTGGAAGGTATTTTTGGGGAAAGGAAGGAGTGAACCATGCTGTTAGAGGTAGCAAACAGAGGCTGGCAAATCATTTCACAGTCGAGCTGTTGAACACAAAAATGAGTCGTAGAAGCGATCCATTCTCTTGTGGAAAATTGTCAACCGTGTACAAATGATGGGCGCACATTTAGTGTGTTTCATGGCTGTGCACCGGTGCCTAAAGGATCAATGACGCGAGTTTCTCAGAGCATCTTACGTTGAAATACCGGTAGAACAGGGACAGCAATCCCACCTGATGTCTGTGCTCCAAAGATTAAAATTCCTGTTACGATAGGGGAATCTAGCAAGCCCGTTTCTGCACAGAGTCAAGTAATGTAACCCCAGATGATGAATCTTAGGGATTAAGACTTATTTTTCTTTTAAAAAAAAAAACAAAAATTCTAATTTAAAAATAAAAATATTATTTTTTGTCGCTTGACTGGATATGAAAAAAATATTAATTTATTTTAAAATATGAACTTGATGCATATAGCTCGAATCCCATATGCCAATGAATAGTATTTATTGAGAGATTCACAAATGTTGGGTGGTTGAAAGTTGAATAATAATAATACAAAATTTGGAAGCAAATTAGAAGATATTGAAAAGGGTATGGAAATAATTTACAAATTTCAGGGCATCATTTAAAATAATGTTTTCGAGGCTCGCCAAATTTGTTACATTAATAAAGTGCTTATTTATCCATGTCATTATTGACAGGGTTTCAACTAGCAATGTCATAATAAACTGGCTGGATTGATCAGGCTATAATATTAATTACAACAAACCTGCATGTTGGGACTATTTTTGGTACAAACATCTCTAATTTTTTTTAGTTCTGATAAAATATGCAAGGCTTTTTGATAGTCAGTGCGACGTCCCGAAATATGTTGGTGCATAAGCTTGCTCCATCGCATGAGATTTTCTCGTACATCTTTTTCCTTAAAAGCAATGCAAGAATTATTTTTTATACCTCTGACGGCGGATAATGACCAGAGACTGTAGGTGACTGGGTAGTGACTGGGTACCACCACTGTGTCCGAAAATAGTCTTACGCCAGTATTCTTCAACCAGGGTCTGCAAACCGGCACCGATCTGCAAATCACCTACCAGTCTCCTATTCCTATTCTTCTATTTTCGCAGGCCTGAGGTGTAAGAAGGTTGAAGAACGCTGTTCTACACTATTTAATTTTATTTTGTAAGAAATAAGTGTGTTGGAGACTATTATAGTGTTTCAAAGTATTCTTGATGTTTGATATATTAGCATTAGGAAAATATGGACATCACGTTGGGCTGGATATTTTTCTGCAAAACTAACTCCACACAGCAAAGTCAGTTCAGTAAAAAGAGATTTGAATATAAGATCTTCTGTTCATTAGGTTTCGTAAACTCACTATTTCTATATTGAACTGTGTACATTTAAATAATATATAAAAAATTAAATTTTTCTTATTTTTATAATAACAATTATTATTTAAAATCTTTTTATTTAATACAGAAGAAGACACAGAAAGTTAAAAGATTAGGTTGTGATCAAGACTTCAACTCAGAACCTCTTCTCTATCTGGGAGTAAAGTTTCTGCCCATTGAGCTACTGAAACCTTTTAAGTACTGTCATTTTTATCGACCATATATTTCTTTGAAAATTATTAATATTATTTTTTCCAATTTTTAAAGCTCTACCCAAGCATAGTTTCACACCTAGATAGCGTCTCGAATAGACTATGGATTTTATTTTACGGAAGATCTTTTATATTTCTTACTCAAAGTCTAGAATTAATATTTGAATTAGATCTAACTTATTAAAGCTTCCAAGCTTAAGCATATATTATCAATAGTACATTTGTGTATAGGCACTCAACAGTTCGGCATTAGATTAAGATTTGGATTTACTATGACCTTTACCTATCAATTGATTGAGTATGGCTGGCAAAAAAAGATATTATAAACATTTATACCACCCACATAGTAATAGTAATATTTTTTTCCCTACCACTATACTCTAATTAGCATCTTATTTTATTGCACTGGGTTCACCTGAGCATGTTGTATCTTTTTTGAACGCCCTCTTTTCCTCGGTTTGCTTTGTTCTACATCATAATGATTTTTTTTCTGTAACTTGATTTTGCTTTTTTTCCAATATTTTTTATCATAACCCTCATCACTGATGTTCTTCACTAGTACCTACAAAATAAAATATAACTACATAGAAGAAACTGAAGAAAAAGAAAATAAGTTGATTCATATTGATTTGTAGGAGCTTTTGGTAGGTAATAATGGCTTTACGTTTATTTAAATCGTGTTCTACATACCTCTGTACGTTTCTTCTTGAATTTATTTTCTTTGTCCTCAATTCCCCAATACGTTTTTTTCTGTCTTTTTATCCGAGAAGATCTTCTAATTGTATTTACTACCAAAAAATAATCAAAATTAATTAAAGTTATACTCTTTGTATGAAATGTTACCCATATAATATTATTATAATCACATTTTTCTATTTCACTACAGTAAGTTTCGTCAGAAGAAGCCATTTTAGAAATAATGGAACAGAATATAAATAAAATGAGTCTTCAATGTGAAAATATAAGACATTTTCAAAAAACAGTAGTTTGAAAAAATATAGCCGAAACATTATATGGCTGCTGAATAATTTTTTAAAAATAAATACACACACATCACAAAAAAAATGTATGGAAACAAGACAAGAACTTTAAATTTTATTAGTTCTATGGTTTTCGCTTTGACATTTTTGACCATATTTATGGCTAATTAATAGCTTGGATGGTTTATATCTCGGAGTAATAATTTAATGGAGGGATAGCTAATTTGTTTTACCCAACCCATCCTAAATAATAATAAATTACTTTCTCCCTGTTTTTACGTCATACACCATGAGAGAAAAAGAGACAACACATTTTTTTGACGGCTTGAACGTAGGGTAAGGATGTTCTAAGATTATCGTTCCCGCCTACATTCAATACGTCGCTATTTATGTCAAAGTTGTCGGTTTGACGTTAAATTTAAATCTATTGTTTTTGGTTACTATAAGGTTGATTAATACGGTGGAAAAGAGGTTTTGCAAATAAACAAAACATCATGTCTATATGCTCTGTGAATTCATGTAAAAATACATCAAAAATGGTATTAAAAGCATAACTTTTCACAGGTAAGCCCGTAGTGTTTTATATTTTTTGATATCGCGTTTGAATTATCGTATCATTGAGTACATAAATACTATAAACGTCCATTATTATCTAAGCACACGTTATGCTATTCGTTTTGTTAAATGTGTTGACTATACAAATCATTTAATATTGTTTCTGTTGTGGTTTTGTTATGCGAACGCTTTTTGAGGTTATGTCGTATATTTACATTGAAAAACATACAGTGAAAAAGTGGTTATACAAATAAACCAAGCATTACGTCGACATGTACTATGAATGCATGTATAAATACATCAAAAATCAGTTAAACACATTACTTTTCACACGTAAATCTGTAGTTTATACAATATTTATGACAGCGCGTTACTATCGTGGTTATCGAATTATCAAGTACCTATATAAGTATATATGTACATTATATTAACTATAAACTTTCACTCTTATTTAAGCAAACGTTATTTTATACGTTTTGTATTTGTAAATCATTTAAATGGTGTTTTTTGGTATCGTTTTGTTTGTTTGTTTACAAATTATATCAAAATGGCCGGATCCCAGCTTGTAGGCGAGAACAATTCGGCTACACAAAAAACAACCGTATTCTTAAATATATATTTGTCTCTTTCTATCTACTTACACGGGCGGGAATATGTGTGTGTCAGAGAGAGACCCATATCTTGCTTTGACGTTTTTTTGTACAATATTTGTATGTTTTAAGGGCTGTGATAAACGTTTTTTTTTATTAACTATTTTTAAGATTCCCAAAAGATGAGATAAGGCGACAACTTTGGATTCGTGCAATAGAGCGGGGAGATTGGATTCCCAAGTTCCACAGTGCTGTCTGTTTAGAACATTTTTCAAATGAAGATTTTAACCGGACAAAAACTTGTTTTTTTAATAATTTAAAAATAATAATAATTATTGTTTAAATAAAATGTAAAAAACCTAAAAATAAAAATAAAACTATCTTACTAACCATTTTTATCAATCTCATACTTCCTTGAAAATTATTAATATTTTTTCTATATTTGGGATTAGGCCTTCGGAAAATAATTAAATAATACTACAGAAATCTTAGAGGTAATTACCACACTTTTGTATTCATGTAAAATTTACAACTTTGATCACTTACGTAATATTCTCTTGTCTCAAAACATTAATACTTTAAAGATATAAATTTATGGATCTGTGTGTATTTAGTAATTTTCCGATGGGAAACCTGCCAAAAACGAGTGGTTGAACGGTGATGAAATTCTGTATGATATCACCGACATACGATTAAATATGATATTAAAGAAGTTTTTTAATGTATTCTATCAAATACTTAATGTAATTTAAAAAAGAGGTAAATAAAAGTTCTGTCATCCAGTTTACAAAACTTCACCATTGGTAAAAGCTATACCTCATGGGTCCACGTGGAAAATAGCGATGATTCAATAATATAATTGTTATGCTTCATGTATTCACTTTTTATTTCAAATTCAAGATCAAGCTAACTAAAATGATTTGTGGCAACCCTAATGTACTAAAACGTTTGTAAAAAAGGTGTGGCTATGAAATCCCTAGCCGCGCCTTTTTAGAGAAGTCAGTTAAAATTCTTACAATACTGACTTCACTTGCCTTGGCTTGGGCTACCTCTGTATCTCTGTGGTTTATATGTTACGAAATGGGATATCACTGCGGTTCCAGCTACCAGAGACCGGCGAGGAACCGGTTATTTATTCAGTTACTTTTGGAACTGGGCGGGAAGGTTCATCGGTAAAAAGTAACTGATACAGGAGTATTGAACATCTCTACTGAGTACTGGCATTTGTCATCAGCTCACAGAATGTGCTTTGCCGATTGGTTATTGCCACAAAAAGCACAGTTTGTGTGAGGAGACAGAATGAGACTAAGAGTGGTAGATACTCTAAGTATCGCCCTGGTGAAAGACCACCATTCAGAATCGAAACGTTGCTTGAAATGGCTTTAGCCGTGTTTGGTGACCAGATCTGAATAGCCAGGTACTTCCCAACCTTCCCCTTCCCAATCTCCTTCCCCTCCCCACTACTTTCAGCCTCATAACATATCCTATTTGGGAATGCCATAGTCTCACTGGCTCTAGACGGTTGGGAGCAGTTGAGACTCTTGTGCGGTATTCACGTAAAAAAAAAAAAAAGCAGCCTTCTCATGAACTCTTTGTGTCTAGTATTTGTCCGTTATCGACCTATCCCATTGCAATTACTATTCTTGCAAAGTTCTTTCACGCATCTCTTTCATTAGTCCAGGAAAGGAAACAGCTCCGCCAAGGGTCCGTTGAACTTTTAGCTTGATATCATAATATTGTTATATACTCGAGGTATACAACAATATATTTGGAATTTTTTATGTTAATGGAAAAATTGTTATTACAGATTCGTCTGCCATAACAGAGGGACCCATTATCATGGCGAGAAAAAAAGTACTCAACATTTTACACCTAAAAAATCTTATTTCCATGTGATATAATAGGTATACAAAAACATGTTCATTTATAGTTATGTAAAACCCCTAAATAAAAGTGATAGTGAGATAAAAGTTCTTTGTTTCTGCGTTTAGGTGTATTTTTTTGCTAAAACTTACTTACTTATAATATACAAGTTCTCTTTTTTTTTCAAATTATTAAAAAAATGTTTAAAACCAGTTAAAGGTAAATTAATAAATAAATACTATAGCTTTTAACCCAATGATGAGGCTTATGAATGAAGCTGTTCCAAAAAACTCTGAATCCTCAAAATATATCAATAAATTATAGAAAAAAGCACTTACAATTTTTTCGATTAACGATTCATACAAAAATATGATTGATAACTAAGTCTGGCGGGGATCTGGTTATTTATCCAGCTACTTTCCTTTAAATACTTTTTATTTCATGGGGGGGAGTTGCCAGAGTAATTCTAACAAAAAGGAACCGGATTCTTTCGTCACGAAATTCTAACGAAAAACCACTGGTTACTCTAAAATATTATCATTTTTTTTCACAAAAATAGAAACCAGTTCCATAAATCATTTTGGTCATCGGAAAAATAATATCGACGATTCCAGTGACCGCCGTTTCACCGGCTCTTTGTACCTTTACCTTATTTACTTATTTTGACACTCGTTTGTTGTGAAAATGTGAAATCTTCTTTTGCATATTCTTTCACCCGTGATTGGGTATTTTTGGTATAGAATTTGAATGCGACTGCTTCGTTTGTTTTTTAGTAGTTCATCAAATGATTTCTTTTGTTGATTTATAAATTTTATTACTCGTGTAGAAGATAACATTATGGCCCCCGAATTTTATATAATTCGTACCTTTATCATTGGTTTTTGCATAGGCATCGGCCTTTTTATTATTCTTCACTTCAAATATAGATATCCCTCGCATGAGCATTCTGAAAATTGCATAATAGATCGTTACAAAATAAATACATCTCAACAGAGAACTTATGACAGCTGGTTCAAAGAAATGGGATTTGGCAAACAGATTTTGAATAACGATGAACTTCGATACAGTGATATTCACGGAGAAACAGAATCAGAATGGTTACATCGAACAGTTCCCTTAATATGTGTCGTTTATACATCAAATCCCAAGAACGTAGTCGCCGTCAACGAAACATGGTCAAAATCGTGTAACGAAGTCATATTCTACAGTAAAAACTCTGATAACTATAAACCATCTGTTCCGGCTAGTAAATCTAATGTGACGTCATCATTTCATCTGCTATGTGATGTGATAAATAAGATAGTGAAGGATTATCCCCATATTAAATGGGCGTTGTTTGTGAAGGACGACATGTTTGTAATCCCGGAGAACCTGCGGCGGATGGTGGCAGCGTTAGACCCATCGCAAGGACACTACCTGGGGCACACCATCAGCTTCTGGGGCGTGTCGTACAACATGGCGCTGGCGGGCTTCGTATTGAGCATGGGGGCCATGCGCCGCCTGGGGAATATGTTCCCCAACACTACAGCCTGCATCCTGGGGGGCAAATATTGGAAGCAGGAGGATATGTACCTAGGTAACTAATTTTAAATAATAATGTTAATTACTACCCAAACAAAGACTGCTCTTGTCTTGACTTGAGTATGTCATTTTCATGAATTCTTTTGTGCTATAATTAAGTGCCTGTCCACTTTTAAACAGTATTTTTTTTCTGTGCCTCATTAACCTCTCGGGTAGTAAGATATTAATGACATTTTAAAACATTGTTTGTTCAGTCGGTAAAACATGTAACTAGCCGATAAATGATTTAATTGTGTTGTATCATCAATAGACGGCGTTGGTAGTCCAAATCCCGACATAATCTGGAAATAATCACTACGCCCCAAACTTGGGGCCACACGCTATCTGACCTGGTATTTTATGGCTCTACAGTTGAGGCGGTACGCACGGAGAGGTTAATACGACCCGTTGGAGATTGTCCATATCAAATGCCAGTGGTTTTAATAATATGTATGTTGTATTGTTTTTTAAATCATCGACAACATTACATGTTTATCGTCATCCACCAGCAGCATAAATCTCTTGTCTCTGCTAAAAATGCTCTTAATGTCAACCTTACTGTCATGGAAAAATCCGACTGGAAACTAAAACCAAAGGCAACAAAAACAGTTTCAGATGACTTTCACCTAAGCAACTGCCGTGCAAGTGCTACACTTAGTGTACAGTTCGGAGGAATTACTATTATTCATGATAGTAGGCCTCGGTATCTTGGCGTAACCTTGGATAAGCCTGACATATAGCCCCCACCTAGAAAATGTAAACAAAAAGACCAATACTATTATAAGAAAATTAGTTAGGGTTGCATTCAAACACCCCATGAACAGCTACGATTGCCTTATCTACTCAGTGACTGAATATTGTCCTCCAGTGTAGGCTAGAAGTGCGCACATCCAAAAAAATGACGTGAAATTTAACACTGTTATGCACATGGTGAGTGGAATACTTCCTTCTACCCCAATACAATGACTCCATGTCTTCTCGAATATTGCACCGCCCACTATAAGTCGATAGACAGCAACCTACAGCAAAAATATTTGGTGAAATTATTATTTTTATCTGTCTCTTTCAGGAAAGCATCTGCGCAGCATGGATATTCATCCAGTGGACACGCGGGACGAAGATGGCTTCTCCGCCTTCATCGGCTATGACCTCGACAAAATGATGTTCCCGGGATCCACTCAGCAGTTCACCATCTACAACACGAGAGCCCTGTACCCACCCAAATGCTGTGGCTCCAGAATTATCACTTTCCCAGTGAGTTAAATTTGATAAGCATTTTATGTACATATTTTTTAAATCTGTTGTTTGCTGTGCAGTGTGTGTCTTTAACCCTTTCCGGTCCTATGTCGAATGACATTCGACATCGACTTTATTCCAGTGAGTCCTATGTCGAATGTGATTCGAAATTTTTCTTCTTCATCAGTTTAGTGTCAAAATACAAGCAGTTTAGTGTCAAAATACAGTTTAGTGTCAAAATAAAAACCTGGATGTATTGTTTTACCCTGTAATTCTGTAAATCTATTGTGGACCTGATGGAATTTTTTAATTTTTTTTTGTGGACCGGAAAGGGCTAACTTTATATATATATATATATATATATATATATAGATTTATATATAGACTATGTGCAATATAAAAGTTTTACTATTTATTTATCTACACATGTTTATTTACAAAATAGCATATAACGTCCTCTACATTAGAAGTTGACCTATGTTGTGAAGGACTATTAGTTTTCAGTATTTTATTCCCTTTTTATAGCTGAAAATGTTCAGTTTATGCATGAATAAATAATAATATTTGGATAATTTGTTTAGCGCCGTTTTTGTGAAAAATCACCTCAAGGGCGCTGTAATGCCTGATATTGCACCAAAGCTATGGGTTATTATTACAAAAATACCAAGACATAATAATGTTTATTCCAGGTGCTCAGTTCGACAGAGTTGTACACGTACCACAACATGGTCTACAAGCTACGCATCTTCACCTCGGGAACACGCGGTAACCGTCCTGCACCCACCGCGGTGCCGGAACTGCAGGTCTGGCAAGACTTCCTGCGAGAAGAGGGGCTGGCACTCAACTCTTCTGATGCCCAGTACGAGCAGAGCTGGTACGTCTCTTATCCTTAACTGTCTTAACAACCCGGAGTCAGAGGAAGGTTGGAAATTATCTGGCCATTCAAGTGAAAATATGCGAATCCCCTCCAAAAACGATTCGACCGAATACAAAGTTCCGTTAAAAAGTAAAATGTAACTTCTAAATAAATTTTATTATAAGTTCAGTATACAAAAAGTTGCATTATTTGATTTACTTATTTCAAAGTATGTTGAAACTTGAATCGAAAACTAATACGTCACTTTTATTTTTCAAATTTGCTCACAAAGGAGCACTGGTACGCTACGTTTCCGACAAAGCTGGTCTACTAATCACGTTCAATATCTAAAATAAAATCTTTCTAGGTACATCAAGTTTGGGAACGCCACGGCCATCCCGGGAATATTCGGCGCCAGAGAGCTCGACGTCCGGAAACGCCTGGGAGGACCCAACAAGCTGTTCAACCCAACCAACATGCCCGAGGTTCTAGAGTACATGCTCTCCAATTACACGGCGAAGAAGGCAATGCACACAATATGACTTCGCAGTTGCGTGATCAATGCGATAAACTGGCCGGCGAACCCGATAGTTACATTACATGGACGTGCAAGTGGATATTATTTTAGATCTGAAAGCAAACTGAAACATGCAACAGTTTTTGTTTTAACAGTAAACAAACTTATAAGAGAGTTTCACTGTAACTATCGTTCTTCAATTGATTCACAACGGACCCCTAATATTTCACTTGCATCCTTGAATAAATATTGGTTATGGATCTTAGAATGAAAAGCATAGATCACACACCATTCTAGAGATTATTTCAAAATAGTATTTATACAATCACCTCCCGAAGTTACTGCACTTTACCCCTGAACAGATTTGTTCACTATCTATTTTTGACAAAACTATCTAATGTCGATTATCAGGGTATAGTAATACCTGATTGTCTTTTCCAGGGTTATTTTCATAATTTATTATAGGACAAGTTAGTTGTTTTTGATGATCTGCACAAATTAAATATTTTCTCATATCATTATCAGCGCCCTTGAGGTGATTTTTCACAAAAACGGCGCTATATAAATCATCCAAATATTATTATTATAAATCTTCCAATGCAAGTGTATCAGCGCTCTCGAGGTGATTTTTCACAAAAACGGCGCTATAAATATTCTACAAATATTATTAAGTGAAGATTTTAAGGAGGGTTGAAATTATTCTCACTTCTAAGATGATACTATCAACAATTGTAATGCGTTGTTGAATAAAATTAAGTCATTTTTTTTTAACTAATAAAAATTGGACGTAGTTATGCAGAAAGCATCCAATCCCAAAAAGATGAAATCGAGAAAAAGGAAGTTGGAAAATATGACGATAAAAAAACATGAATATGCATAATCGGCATTTGTAAAGTGAATATCAGTGGTTTTTTTTCTTTATGAACATTATTGAATATCAGTGTTTTTTTTTTCTTTATGAGCATTATTATAAATAGGTCATTTATAATCTATCAATGTGGTATGTAATAAAAATGTATTTCTAATGTAATGCTACATTTTATAATGTTTTTAAATTTCAATTTAAGTCAAATATGTGCGTTAGTAAAAATATTAATTATCAAAAATCTATTGCATTTAGAGCTTGGATGTTTTCAGCAGATATAAATCTCATATTTATCTATAGGAAAACATGTAAAACTCGATTTTGGCAAATTGTGGGTTGGACGCTTTCTGCTTAACTGCGTCCAATTGGTACAATTTGATCAAATTAATTTATTCAAAATATATCTATTTATTTGTATTTTGATAAAAATGGTTCAAAACGTCGCTTCTCTAGCATTTTTAAAACATCAACAAATAGCTAACATCTAAATCCACTTAAAAATCATCATTAATCACAAAATCATCAATCACGAGAATTACTTTAAGAACTTGTTGTATTTTATTATTCAGTGTACTTAAATATTTTATGTGATTATTACTCTTTAAGTTATCTATTGAACTACAGGCCAAATTTGTGGTTTGATTTCTCAGCGACCGGCAGTTTTGTTTGAAATCGGTAGCTCTAGGGGATTACAATTTGTTTTATTCAATCATCGTAAGTCTCGATATAATGATAGTTATATTGCTACTTTAGCTACGGAATCTTAAAGCTCAGCTTTAAATTTTAATCCGTCCATTTCATTCCTTAGTATTAAACGTTACTATTTACAAAATAACAAAATTATATATGCTTATGTTTTCTTTTGTGTATGTACGCAAGGCACTTCGAATATTGGAGTTGCAAGGCCGAAAGAAAATCGCATTAAATGTGTACTTCATTTTTAAATGTCAGCTCGAAATATCCGCAGTGTTTTTGTCAAATTTGTTAAACCTTACAAAAAGACTTAACATGCTTTTTCATAAGGAACGTTACTGATGCATTTAGAATGAGGAAACAATGTGCCTGATTGATATATCCACTAGTAAGTGGAATAAGTCTGACTGACGTAGTTACGATAAGTTAATAATTTGAAAAATAACATAACAGGTCAATTCGCTCGTTAAGTAGATATGTATAAATAATATAAAAATTAAATTGACCACTTTAAATTAACTCTGACCTAAGTTAAATAAATTTTCCGTAGAACCGATTTTTTGTGGTATACATTTTTTTAAAGCATACCTCTTTCCGTATATGCACTCGTTTGTATTTTGTATTTCTTAGCCAAATGTGATTTAAAACTTACAGCATTTATTATGGATCCTTTTTTATATGTAGAAGCTTCATTCAAACATTTAAATCTCTTATTATAATATGTTTAGTTTGTTTAAGAATCATCATTACACATAAATTCAAAAACCGTTCAAATGTCAAAAAAACTAAATGGCACAAATCGTCGAATTGTGTCGATATCAAATGTTAATATTATACAGCTCTGATGAAGATAGAGCACGACCCAAACCTGGGCAGAATCTAAAATATGAGTATAGAGGTATTGAAAAAAATATATTCTGTTTTATTAAATATGATTTTTTTTAAAATTATTGTTAGCATTTTTGTGTACATATTTAAATAAATTTACTTAACTGTTACAACTGCTATTATTTGTCTGGTATATT
Source organism: Drusus annulatus (assembly GCA_022651775.1). NCBI lineage: Eukaryota > Metazoa > Arthropoda > Insecta > Trichoptera > Limnephilidae > Drusus > Drusus annulatus. Next base: position 84,617 of record JAGWCC010000479.1, on the reverse strand, counting down.
GCAATTGTATAAGATTTTTATTATTTTTTGTAAAATACATAATTTCTGAATACAAATCAGCATACAATTAGAAAAAGTCTTCCATCCATCTTGTGAAAAGTTGAAGAAATAGCGTATACAGTGCCTTGAGTTGTGAATATTGAATGTTTATATTATTAGAGAATTTTTATAATACAAATAAATAAAAAAAATTACAATATTTTGTTTTATTTCAATTAGAGATGATTCTAATATCACAGATCTGTTATCTAAGAAATTATGTACATATCACTTTCGTTAATTTTTAGCTAAAAGATTTTTAAACAAAATCTGTCACTGAAATTATTTTACACTAGATTCACTATGAGATTTGCACCGCTGAAAGAATGCTCGCACAGTCAAATTAGAGCTGACCCAAACTACACAAACTTAGGATTGTGTCTATCGGTGCATTTTCATACGCTTCCGACAATGATGTCCTTGCCAAACGTCGCTAAAAAACTGCTGTTTGTCTTGCTTATGCCAAATTATTGGTATTCAATGAGAAAGGGATAGCAAGTATATACAATCATCTAATTTGAATATTCGATAAGTTTTTAGAGTTTTATATTCAACAAGTTTTACAGTGTTTTCTTTTTATTACAAACTGTGAAATTTTATTCAGCTTTCAAATCAAATGAGTCACTTGGATGATGTTTTTTTTAGGTATTTTATCGTATTTTTAACAAGGCCGTATTTAAAAAAAGCTAATATTTTTAATACCTGCAAAAGAGAAGCGCTTTTATTTTCTTTATGTGAATACTTTACATAAGTTCAAACTATCCGAAGCCAGTGAAACTTGGCATTCCCAATTGGGGTATGTTGTTGAGTGGGGTGGGGAAGGGGTGAAGGGAAGAAGAGGAAGGTTTGGAACTACCTGGCATAAGAAGCATTCAGATCTGGTCACTAAACATGGTTATGCCATTTCGAAGAATTTTTCGATTATTAATCAAATTATTTTCGATTACGACTCTAGAACATGCCGCAAATATGGTTTTCAAATATTATTTTATTTGAAGAATATGTTGAATAATACATATAAATTTAAACGCCAGATGGGTCATGAGCCAGGGGGTCTTCATAATAAACGGTTGTCATAAATCAGAAAACCGTGATGTTTATGCCTGTAAGTATAAAATTTAAAAAAAACCAATGTGCCTACAAGTGTAAATTAATTATTGAAGGACATACGGAATATTAAGTAATTTTATTTAGACATAGATTTAACCTAAACTATTGCTGTGTTCTAAATCGTGGAAACATCAAATAATTAAATATTCGTAAATTAGTGTAAGTTAAATCAAACTTTATATTACTGTACTGTATTTCTTTAAACAGTGGAATTCTAAAAAAAATAATAATAACACCAGAAACCAGATCTTTTGTATGTAGTGACGTAAAATAAACGCATATTTATTACAAAAGCAAACAATACGAATGACAATATTATCAATTGGAGGATTTTTCAAAGAGTTCTGCCAAAAAATGCATGCATACACATATGGGTCAAGAACAATAGGCAAGTTATCATTAAATACAGCATTAATAAACATCCTTGACTCCAATGATAGAGTCCTGTGTAACCTATTTATGACTTTTAATAACTTTCTGCTTAAAAAAATGATTTAATCTCAGTCAGATAGCAGTTGTTTATTACCTCGTATAACAATTAATTATTATCGTCAAATATACACAAAGCTTCCTGTCAAGATAAAGCTATAAAATGCACAAGTCCCATATTCCTGTAAAAATAAACCATTTTGAGATAAGTCGGGAATAAATCCCATAAAAGCCGATACAGCTTGGATTCCCGTTCATTGGTGAACTAGCACTGTCCACTTGTGATTGTGTCAAGTCACTACTATGGTCCAGGCTTGTATTAGCACGGCTTGAGACTTAAGCCATTTGGTCATTTCGCCAAAATGTTTAGATTTAAGAATAAACTTTTTTTGTGCTTTGTGATTTTGAACAATGTGTGGTTAGTGCAATCCGGCTATGGGTATGAATTCAGCCATAATACGAAACACACTAGCGGCAGAGAGTAAGTAGACTATTCTACATATCGTCGCTAGAAAGGCAAAAGGGCTTAAGCAACACTTTGACAGCAGTTTTGATCAGGTTTTTTTTCTGCGTCGAATGCTCCGACTCTCGTTTGATTCTGGAGACTTTTGTGGCCCTTCAGTCACTAAAATATATTTACCATTTGGGAGAAGGCTTGACTCAAGCGATCCAAGTTTAAGACTTTTAACTTTTTGTCGCTTCAGGTAACTCATTGAGAGCATTGAGTTACTTTAGTCGACTTTAAAAAAAAAATCTAATCAGGTACTGAAGACTTATGAATTTTATTGTAAAACAAAAAAAAACTTTAAATTGCTCTGGTGTAAACTTCCCAAAATGGCGCTTCAGCCCTTTTGCCTTTCCGGCGACGATATCCTGAGTTGGTAATATTCAATATCTTCTCATCACATATCGATTCAAGCGAGTTAATAATATGGCTTACAAGTTTTTTAATGTAGAAACTCACCCCATAAGGGGATGCCATATGCCTACTGGCTCCAGACAGTTATGAATCTTGTGCAGTACTCACATTAAAAAAAGTATAATAATAATTTTTTCAATTGTTTTCTAACTTAGTGGAGTTATGTAGAGTAAATATTTTTTTTATTTCAAAAGCTCCCCTGTTTGCACCGTGTCAAGTCTCGGGAACTACCGGTCGGTAGCTGAGTGGACAAACGCGTTGGATTCCCACCCGGGCGTCGTGCGTTCAATTCTTTTACTGGCTAAGTCCTCCATCATTGCACAAGCAACATCTTCGGCTTCTTATGATGGCAGTGGGAGTTTTCCAAATATTTTCAGGTTATTCGTAACCCGGGAATGTTTGTCTTTCTTTTAAAAAAAAACAAAACTACCCAGTTTGGTGACATTGTGAGGCGGGTTAAGGAAGGGGCAGTAGGAAGGTATTTGTTAACGCAGGCCTTGAAGATTTATGGGTTAGTGAATAGAAGCACATTAAAAGATATACTAGAATTTTTTTTTTTATATATGTATGTAGCACTTGAGTTTTGCAATGCCAATGAATATGAACCTGTATGTATGATTTTTTAAATCAAAATGTGTACTATGTACTTTGAGAGACCCACTTATGCTCGAAATGCCTTGAGAAAAAAAGTGTTTTACATATTCAATTGAATGCTTTTTGATTTTTTAAACCAATTGAAAGATTATACTAATGAATATAAATTAATCAAAAATGATCTGAATGTCTCTTGAACAATTCAACACATTGATTACTTTGAAGTTTTCTTTTTAAAAACTTTAATGGGGGGACGCATTTTCTTTTTAACTAAACCATGGTGTGTAACCCAGAGCCAGAACAAAATATTAAAGTGCTTGGCTTCCCATTAGCACAGTAACGCTTCTCTGCTCTAATAATAATAATAACATTTGGATAACTTGTATGGCGCCATTTTTCTGAAAAACCACCTCAAGGGCGCTGTAAATGACGTATTTGACAAAATATATTTTTTTTGTGTATTTTTTTTGTTTTCGCCATAAAGAACGTTCTAAATAGAAAAGAGGCCTACAAAATTTTTTTAATGTTTTTCAACAACCACTTATTGTATGTGCTTTTTTGTTTTATTTTCATATTCTCATAGGCTCTGCTGTACGAAGAAAATTCAAACAGTGTCACTGCAAAAGCCCGGGCTATGAATATTATATCCGAAAAGAAGTAACTTTGCTGGTATATGGCAGTGGCTATCTAACTAAAGTTATTTTGAAATAAAATTTTGTAAAATTATCAAAAACATACACAGAGCGAAACCTATTCAAGAACACTCGTTGATTTGATCTTAGCAGAGGGGATGGCATATACAAATGCAGAAAAAAACAAGTAAAAAGGTTCACCTTCTACATTGCTAGATTCGGGCAATTAGCTTAATAAATGCACGCTTCTTTTTGCGGTGTTCCAATCATAAGATTATTTTTTTAAATACCTATATTATGTAATGCCTGTCTAGACAATCCGATGTCGGTGTGCCGCAGTACTTACCTGATATTTTTAAAACGGGGGAATTCCCCATGAAGTTTGGATCTCATCACGGGAATACAAAGACCTTCGGTGTGAAGTCTCATAAATCGTGAGTACGCCTAATTCTTCTTACATATATCGTTTTTATATTATCAAAACCACAATTGATTCCCTAAATACTACCAATTTATGATTAAAAAGCGCCTTACAGAACTTAGTCACGTGAAAAGAGGATTTATTCACAGTTGAACTGACTATTTTTAACTGCAGAATATATTTTTCATGAAGGATTCTTAAAACTGCAATATTTGATCAATGTAATGATTCAGTTTGCCATAGACTCAATCGTCATGAGATCTTATTTCTTTATAACAAGCAAGGTAGCTATTCACAACAACTTTTCGTTTTATGTAAGTATCAAAAATTGTAATGGGTCTAGTAACAAAGTTCTTTTACAGCCTATTCTGGAGTTCTTATATATTTATTTATTTATTTACGCCCTCATGGGCTTTTACATAACATAAGATATAAAATAACAGTGATATAAAGAATAACAATGATTAGTAATAATAATAACAGTGAACTTATATAGCGCAGTTTTGTGATATTTCACCTCAAGTGTGCTTCATGCTAAATTAATTATGCTAATAAGATTAACTAACAAGGAAAAAATAATACATAATATGTATACAAATTAAAACTATCTAAAATAATGATCGTTATCATAAATCACGAGAGAAAAGGTCCAGAAAAGATTAGCACCCAAAAACATGATGAAATTGATAGAAATATTATCATGCAAATTAACACTAGTATTTTTGAAAGAGGTATGCTATTATAGCCTTCTTGTAACTAGATTCAGTAAGGAACATTGCTATACAAATACTAACTTGTTATGTATGACACAAATATTTCAGAACCGTAGTGTAAGCTTTAATGAAGATGGTTTAGTTAAGAGGGGCAGTATAGTATTCATTATTTTTGAGGATTTAGTTTAGTTTAGTTTTTAATGGCATCAGTTATATTAGCTTTGAATTCGTTCATAAGTTAAAAGATAACAAAAATGATTAGCAATGTCTAAGCAATTAAATGAGTTACCTGCAATCCGAACGCCTCTGCACTTCTTCTATAAATCCAGAAGAAGGAAGAGTTGGCACCACTGAAGAAAATGTGTGTATAATTTCTCCTAGATTTTATTATTTACCTTTATTGTACGCACAATAAAAAACAATTATTATGTAAGTTGTCTGCAGATTTTGCCTTCTTCTTTAGATCTCATGGAAGCAAGGAAGACCTCTTCAGCAGTAGAGAGGCATCAGCCAACACGGGGACTTACAAAGGAGGTAAAGATATTTTCTACTAATATTCAATAGTTTCAGTTTTAAAGGCGATGTTTAGTGTAAACATTAAAGATGAAATTGTGTTTCTTTAATCAGGTTATGTTTATACATTAAAAATGAAATTTTGTTTCTTTGATCAAAACACCTGGCATAAATTTAAAATATGTATAAAATATAACTCAGAATACTGCCAAATATTACAGTGTTCCTGTATTTAATATAAAATACTATGCTTTTATAAGTATCGTAGCCAGAGTTGACAGAAACACAGTACTCACACAGATGCATTGCTTGCATACAGCATGTTTCTAACTTATTATTTGTCTTTTAAATTGCAGAGAAATGTGAAAAAAGGTTTTTTTATATAGTTAAGAAAACACAGACTGTAAAACTTTTGAATAACTGTAAAAACTTTTTGAATATTCAAATTTGAAGAATATATACACTTGTTGTCCCCTTTTCGCAAAAATAATAAAAAGAACAAGCAACATAGAAGAATGTTTCTCAGTGACGTTTCCCATGGACATCACTGTTGGTCATCAAGTGTATCATATGCAACAATACACCCAATCCTTATTGTTTGGGTAAACTCTAATTGTGCAACCTCTAACTATTTAATTTTGTATAATATGTTTATCTAAAATCTTTTATTCAGATGGCATTGCTCAGTCAATATTCATGGCTGTGTTTGTAGGGTTGCTTATCATACTTCAGTCTTAATACATGAAAACATTTTTTATTATTATTTATGCAACAGTAAAATGTTAGAATTGACTTTTGGCCAATACATTGAAAGCTTTAATTCTGATAGGAACCACTTTTTGCATTTAAAACCGCACTGTCCGGATATCCCTAATTAAGTATTTTTCCACAAATTTCTGGGCAATCAAGAATGAAAATCAAACAAAAAACAGGAAACCATAAAAATTGCCAGCCCAGTTGTGAAGTAATTAGTTAATTATTGTAGATTTCATGCACCAGAGCGGAATTATTGTAATCTAATCAATTTTGCGTGAATTATTATGTGAGAACTTCTTACTAATAATGTTATTGTGTAATTATTAAGCAGCATCCAATCAGTGCAGGAAGCTGGGCCGAGATAAAAACTAACTGAATTGTTTGATTAAATAAGCTCTTTCGTAATAATGACCTAATTTAATTAATTAGTCAGGTATTTGTAGACCTTTATATTTACACAAGGAATATAAAAAATATGTTTAAAAAGTTCAATTTAAATAAATTGGATACGTATTGAAATTGGAAATTGATTTAAAGCATTAATGCTTATGTTTTTTTAAATATTTAAATAATATCAATCTCTATGTCTCGGTTGTGACCATTGTCTTTTTATTTTCTGGATTTTTCTGTTGCATAAATATGAAATGTGTTTAATAATATCAATAATCTAAAACACAAATGTGTTTTAGATTATTGATTTTGTTTAAATTTGTTTGGTATAATTACATAATGTTATTGTTCTTGTTATGGATTGCGATTTTTTTACCAGTTCTTTTCTTATTATTTACAGAATGGTTTATTATCATGCAGTCATTAATATTCTATTTTTCCCACTCGGTATAGTAGAATATGTAGATATGGGGAAGTTCCGTTTAAATCATTGCTTCTCTGACTCAACCTGATTATATCCTTATTTTTCCAAATGAATATTCCTCAATTAATTATTTTCTTATGATGGAATGGTTGTATGACAGTCTATATATAAGGGAAATCTTTTGCCTTCCATAACTATGAGATTTTATAAGGAGATATTAATTCAAAATTTTGCTTTTCCTACTGCTGTCATAGCATAAATACATATATATTGAATGCGTATTCAATTGTACAATGGTCAAAAAACAGTGATCTTACCTCACCTTAGTTAACATCACTAATAGAAAACATATATTGATTTGATTTCAAAATATCTTATAGAATATAATATCTGTAATCTATGTGCCTAAAACTTGCCAAAAACAATGAATATGTTTGACAGAAAACAATGATTGGAAGCCGTAAGATTAAACCGGAATACAGTAATGTAGTGAAATCCATAGTCCATTACTTCCAGTTTGTGAATTCAGTCAGTCATGTAGAAATGGGTTGACCTATTCTCAGCTAATTGCATATTACTATGCGCAATTAATTCAAGCCTTCAGTGCTTTATGCATATGCTTTTTATTTGTTTTAAAAGTTATTAATGACCATTTAAAATATATTTATAGGCAACAGGTACCTGAAAGGTTAATTATTCTTAATATTTCTATCCAAGATAGGGTTTTCACAGTTGTTAAAGTCTTCGACAGAACTGCTTTTTAATAGTAAAAAAAATAAAAATATTCAATATGATAATCCAGTAATAAATTGACTTATGTAAGGGTGTGTAAAATGTTTTAAGGATGTATTTTTTCCTCAAAACAATGACAGTTAGAGAAAACGCATAATTTTAACCGTAACAGGCGACTCTGGGCAAACAGGAAATATATACATATACAGTGAAACCTCTATCTATCGTTCCTCGAATAGTCGTTTTCCCGGATGTATCGTTTATTTCTTCTAGTCCGAATTAATTTCATACAAAAATAGATCGCATCGATCGTTTCTATGTCCACCATTTTACCGCATTCATCGTTCGAATTACGTTGCGTATTTGATATATTTTGTCTGTGTTTTAACGGCGCCAGACGGCACTCGTTACGATGCGCGAAACTTTATGATTTGGGAATTATCAAATGTTTCAAAGGATTTTATCGGAAACAACTTGTGCGGAAGGCTGTGTGTTTGATAGATTCGGGCACTTCAGTGAATAAGGTAACTTTAAAGATTGACATTCTACAAGCGTTGCATTTCACATTGACTGCTTGGCGTCAGGTCAAACAGACAACAGTTGTAAACTGTTTCAACAAATGCGGTTACAATAGAGTGTCAGAATCTTTAGATGAACAACTAGAACACGTTGAGGTTTCTGAAGATGATTGGCTTAGATTAGATACTCAGACAAATTTTAACAATTTTGTTACTTTCGACGACAATATTCCAACGTGTGGGATAGAAACTATCGAAAGCTTGTGTGACGCAAGTTTGACGGAGACAACAAAAGAGGTCGATATTGATGAAGAGGAGCCGCTGCCTGTACCTTCATTTTCAGAAGCATGCACACTCCTTGAAAGATTGAAAACTTTCTACTACGCACACTCAATAACTGATGCCGAAAAGAATATCATTTGCAAAGTCGAAAATATACTGTTGACTTGCGGAAATAAAACAGTAAAAAAACAAATGTCGATGAAAGATTATGTATTTACAATGCAATAAACTTTTTAAAAAATTGGTTCTGTTTAGCTTTGTATTTTTTTAAATAAATACATTTATTTACATCTAAAACTTATTTTCTTTTTATAATTTTAATCTACCAATGCAGATTGGGAGGATGGAATCTTTACTGGATCGTATCTCCTTGTGTTTTGTCCTCTTAATCCCGCATTCATTGTTTTCCCGCATTCATCGTTGATTTCAATAGGTCCCTTTAAAAACGATAGATAGAGGTTTCACTGTATATATATATATATATATATATATTAGGGGAAAAAAATCTTAATACGGTATCTTTCCCAGGTTGTGTGAACCGCCCCGAGACTCCGGTCAACACCATGCTGAAGTGCTCCATGTACAGCGGCTGCCGCGTAACCTGCATGCCCGAATACCAGTTCGAGGATGGACAGAACAGTCACATCCTCATCTGCACAGACGGCAAGTGGTCGGTGCAGGGCTGGGCCTCCATTCCTGGGTGCGCTCGTAAGTTCAATTGCGTTTTCATTTAGTAAAAAATCCTCACACTATCGCCAATACGGATGGTGATATATTAATTATGTATAAGATGTCGATCCTGCATGTTATCGGGTGCTTGATGGACTAACCCTCTTCAGCCAGAACTGTTTGGTTTTATGGTTCTTAAAGGAAGAGAAGTTATAACCGATCTATCAGCGATATACTGTTGCTGTTTGTAGGCCCCTTGGAGTAAGAATATATGGAGAGGTACCTTTGCGAAACAGTGTAGTCAGTATTGTTAATTTTATTCTGACTCGATAGAAAGAGACAAAGGTATATTAAAGGATGTTGGATAGCCTATTAGTTACCGCCCACATGGAATTCGGACATTTTCAATAAACATATTTGAACACATTAAACAAAACAATATTAATACACCATTAAAATAATTTATAAAGTCAAAATATCACACAAACACTGATAACCGAAGGTTTGCCTAAAAATCGACGGAAGCTTTTTGTTGATTTTATGTCTTTATATCATTAAGAAAATTCTAAAGTTCGGTCAAAGATATTTAAAACTGTTGAAATACCTCTGAAAAGTAATGTTTTATAATCTTTGTTTGCTTTTATTTGAAAATTCACGCATAGCACCATCACCATCATGTGTGATTTATTTGTATAAAGACTGCAAGTTTTTTAATCAACACAAATATAGGATATAACCTCAAAATCCGTTGACGTAAGTTATACGACTCGATGGTGTGAAGTTATCTTGGACGGAGAATATTCTTACATACTTAGAAGTGCTGCAATATTATGTGAAGACTTTTCTTCTCTCTTTCTCTCTCATGGTATACGACGTAAAAACCTGGAGAAAGTGATTTATCGCAAATTTGTATTGGTTGAGTAAAAATATTTAGCTCTCTCTTCATGTATATTCGTTCTCCAAGGTAGGGCCTTCAAAGAGAAATCATACTTGCTTCTCAAATACGCTAAATTTAAGGGCACCTGTAGCAATGTTACTTTTAAGAATAATTAAAAAAAAACATTATTTGGACTCTAGCCATCTGTTTGCCATCGTGCCAACACAACGGCATATGTGTTGCCCCCGGCCAGTGCGACTGCGCAGAAAACTTCAGTGGGCCGCAGTGTCAGTTTGAGAAGAAGCCGTGCCTCAACTATCCTCCGCTCCCCAAGAACAGTAAAAGAAGTTGTACATCCACGTAAGTCGTGTTTACTCTTAAAAAATACAAATTCACTTCCCTATAAGCAAACTTCCCTTTGGCAAAAATGTGGATATCCGGAAAGAATGCAAGGCTGATGTAAGCGTAATGAAGAAGATCAAGAAAGGGATGCTTAGATGGTTTGGGTATGTACAGCGAATAAACGAAGAAATGAGTGTGAAAAGAATATAAGACGCGAAAGCGAACGGAAGAAGAAATAAGGGACGCCCGAGGAAGACATGGCACGATCAAGTGAATCAAATACTTGAGTCGGGCCATGTCAAGAGTCAGAATAACAGATGAGAATGAATGTGAATGAAGCAAGGAGTGTGTGCCAAGACAGAGTTGTGTTGCAGTCCATCCTCTCTGCCTACCCCTGCGGAGAAACGGCGTGACGGTTAGATAGTTACTGGTGGTGGAATTTGATTCCATTTATTTCCATAACATAATATTTTATAAAGTTGAACTATATTTTAAGTAGAAAATGGTTTTTTTAATCTTAAAGATAAAAAGTTCATAACACTTATTAACTGCATAATTGCAACTATCACTAGTTTACAAAATATTGATAAAATGACATTTTATCGTCGGTGTAAGTCCAATACCGCGTATGAGCCAACCATTTCAAAATACGTTTTTTTGGCGCTTTCAGTTGAACGGCACAAGCCGCATATACGAGTATTAGCATATTCAAATTCCGAAAGTGACCAATCAAATTCGGTTAAAGTAAATACAAAGAAGCAAGCAAAACCACGTGAAATGGAAACGTTTTTTGTCCCTCCTGAACATTTTAACAAATGGTTCTTCCGCGGTATTAAACTTACATCAACGATATGCAAGGTATGTGTATTACCTTTCTACTTAATTGCAATAAAAAAACATTTTCTAACCTCGCATTGAAAATGTGGGTTTTGTTCTTTATCAAATATATTTTTTGTTTTCAAATACCTACCTGAAATGATTATTAAAAAATAATATTGATGTGGAGAAAAACAACACTCTTGGTAATAAAAAAAAAAATAGAATAGCATACCAAAAGTAATACATTTTTTTTTTTCAACATTATATATATCCTGTTTTTTACCAATTTGCTTATTACAGACCCTCAAGTTTTTTACTAAATTCTAATAATAACTTGCAATTCTTTAGTCTTACTTAAAATTAATTAATTGCACAAATGCATTTTTCAATTTTTTGTCCATAGACGCTTGAGTTTTCGAGACTAGTCGACATATAAGTCTTAAATGTCACCGTTACTCAAACTTAATTGACCACATTCTTTCAGTTCTTGCACAATATCATGCGCCAAAGGCCACCAGTTTCCCGATGGCTCGTCCATCACCAACCTGGTGTGCAAGGAGGGCACCTGGCTGCCCACTCGCCAGGACATGCCTTCCGTGCCCGACTGCCAGCCTGTCTGTCAGCCGCCCTGCAAGAACGGGGGCAATTGCCTATCCCTCAACGTGTGCCAGTGTCCACAGGATTTTAGAGGGCCCCAGTGCCAATACTGTAAGCATATTAACATACTATCCGGAAAGAATGCAAGATTAATGTTACGGTCTATGCGCAAGTATTATACCCCAAGGGTTTTATGACCTAGTAAAACCACTGATTTATTTATTTCATCTTCATATTGAAAATTTTACATAATAATTTGTTACGCATTCCATATCTCAGCAGAATTGATGTATTTATTTTTGTTGTGATACTGGACAAGAGATCTGCTTGGAGCTGGTGGAACTATGGCATCACGAGGAATTTTGCGAGACCGAAGAGAAGAAGGGGAAGATCGGGAATTGCCTGGCTTTAGTTCTTCTCGCTAAACATAGCTAAAGACATTTCAAGCAAAATTTCGAGTCTGGGTTGTAAGTCCCTAAAGAGGGTGATACTGAGAGTGTCATCCACTCTGAAACAAGGTGTAAATATTCTACATTGGCATATTTCACAAAAAAATTGTACTGAATCAAATTATGGATTTCGAATCTGCAATCACTGGGTCCAGAGCAAAGGGGCTTACGGCACTCTGCCACAAAGTTTGTCAATGTATTTGCTATCTTTTGTCTGTCAGTATTATACGGCCTCAGTGGTCGAGGGGTAAGACGCTCGACTACGAATCCAGAGGTCCCAGGTTCAAACCCGGCGTGCACAAATAAATTCTATTCAATTAATGTGTCATACCACATTTAATTCATATAAAATAAATATGGCATATCTGCGGTGCCTTCCAAGTGGTAGATACACTAAGTATCACCCTGGTGAAAGACCACCATTCGGAATCGAAACGTTGCTTGACAATCGTAATTTGGCTTTGCCGTGTTTGGTGACCAGATTGGAGATGCTATAGTCTCACTGGCTCTAGACGGTTGAAAGCAGTTGGAATTTCTTAAATGGACTATTTAACTTTTTTTATTACAGCTGCCGATGCATGCGCTGCCTCCAAGCTAGGCTTCAATGGCGGTTATAAATGTGTTGGTGACAAGGACGCCCTGTCTTGTAGCCTTAGTTGCCCAGCAGGAATACACTTTGACTCCAAGCCTGTTGATGTCTACACCTGCGCATACTCTATGGGGGTATTCCTTCCACAACCAATTCCGAATTGTGTTTATGGTATGAAAACATTTATTTATCCGAGTAACATTAATACATTTATTTTGTTGGCCTGTCTCACTGTCTACTGGGGCAAGTTCTCGTGTGGAGATAAACAAAAAAAGATAAAAACAAAGATAGATTAGAAGTTAATTTTAAATGGTTTAAGCAATATACCGTCTTGTGAGTTTTATAGTAAAAGCTAGAATAAAGTATTTTTTAAATTTAAAGTAGGATATACACAAAGACAAAAGTAGATTAATAGTTGAGTAGGCATATCTATGTAATCTATATATTATGTATGAACACATATTCTTAAGGCTGACTGAGAGTTTTAAAGATTAAATGAACAGACTGAGCGAATGTCAAATCAAGTAAAAAGTTTACCCTTGGCGGAAATCTTTTTTTTTCCACTGTCATTTTTTGACTGAGCACTCCCTGAATACATTGCCTATTGGCATTAAAAAATTTGGAGGTAAAGTTTAACTTTGGGTTTTATAAAACAACTTTTAACATTTGTATATGTATAAGTTTCTGACTTATTTTTTAACCTTTTAACCGCTAAATAAATATACCTAAGCAGTTGTCCCTACGCGGCATATTTTTTGTTTACGCATTTTTGGTTGAATGTTATTTTTAGAATGACCCTTTTAGGAAAACAAAATCATTATATGAATTATGAACTAATTAAGATAACGCCATAATTGTGTTAATATAAACAAGCGCCGTAAATATCAACTGAGACAAGACCATATGGATGCTCTATATGGTTTACATCAAATACGCGCACGTGATTCAAAACTCTAACTGAAGGCTATCCCCAGGCTCTCGGTTTTATTATTTTATAAGATAAACAATGAAGTAGTTGATAAAGATTCTCGGAGAAGTTGCTCCACAAATGAATATTTTTATTTTTAAAACAAATTTCGTCCGAATACGGCATACATGTGCTCGGAAAACGAAGTCGAAAATTGAAAATGACTTAAGTCAGCCGCCGCGTGGTGCAAACGATTTGTAGAAATTAGTAAAGTCACTCGCCGCGGTGAAAGAGTTAACAAGCCAAAATTATGCTCAGCTGGTTTGAGCCACAATTTTACTTGGCGGTTGCTCAATTTGATTGGTGAAAGCGGCTGTTAATATTGTAACTGATTGAATTAAAAAAAGGATCTTATATTTATTGATTTGTCATTTTTTAAAATGCTATACCATCAAACTTCTTGGAAATGGAAACCTAAAATTACATATTATAAGGTTCTTCAGGTATTATTTATTGGTTTAATATTAGATTATATGTATTCATGTTGATCAATTAGAGGATTCTCTCAGTCGTGAGTGTGCCACAATAATATTTCCAATGTTTTCAGGAGATAAACAAGTCATGATAATGGGTGGATCATCCCAAGCGTTTTATAAGTCCAAAAACCACAGCAAATCCCATGAAAACTATGAAGAAAGCGCCCGCAATGTAAATCATGGAGACTGGGCTCATTCTAAAACTGGGGGGACCTATTCCGCCGGCTCATATGGATACACGGTAGGTTAATTCAATTTCATATGAACTGCAAAGCTTCTCACCCATATAAGGATAATAGATGGCCTGCATGGTCGAGTTATAGGACGCCCAACTACAAATCCAGAAGTCACGAGTTTAAACCCAGCGTGCGCAAATAAATTTTATTTAATTAATATGTGTCATAACACATTTGATTCATATAAAATAACTTATAGTATATTTGCGGCACGTTCCAGAGTGGAAGATACTCATGGTATCGCCCTTGTGAGAGACTATCATTCAGAATTGAAACGTTATTAAATGGCATCTCCTCCCACCTCCCCACTTCCTTCAACCTAACAACATACCCCAATTGAGGATGCCATAGTCTCACTGGCTCTAGACGGTTGGGAAAAACCGTTTGGGTTATGTCGCATAACAAAACGTAGTGGGCGAAGTCGGAAAACATGCTTACATACCTAAACGTGGTGCGATATTATGTGACAACTTGTCTTGTCTCTTTCTCTCTCACGGTTTACGACGCGAAACCCGGAGAAAGTGATTTATCGTAAATTTGTATAGGTTGGGTAAAAATATTTTCCTCTCTCTCCATATATATTTTTACTCCAAAATCAATTCGTAATTTATTTTTATTTTTTAATTAACTTATTATCATCGTGCCCATTCCATAACCGTGCATGTATTTATGTTTTAGAATGACAGCAGTCTTCAATATGGCCAAGGACTTAGTTATGTAACAGTAGAGCCCATAATTCCCAAACCTGGAACATGCTTCACCTGGGGAGGGGCTCACTTCAAAACGTTTGACGGAAAAGTTTACAGGTATGTAATATAACACTTCAGAGCTTGTGCGGTTAATGGATGATTGGTCTAGAGCGCTGAGTTCCCACCCAGTCGTTGTGAGCAGGCGCGGCTCGTCCAATGGTTCACTCGTGCACTGAACCGGAAAAATTAATTAGCATTTCACTCTTCATCATATAAAATTTGACACAATCCATACAAAATATATATGAATTCCGTCAGAGAAAAAGCTGCCCAGCTTGATGCATGTGCGCTGGATGCGCACCGTCTATACCAGCCGTATGAACCAATCTTGAATCTACCCGAATCCGTGCGGTTTCGAGAAGCGTCCGGTTGGAATGTTCTGCTGTTGGATCATTTTGTAGAGCCGAGCATTTTCGCCGCCAAACCGTGGATATCACACATCGTACTAAAAAATATGCGAATTCCGTGCGGTCGAATAGCGTCAGAATCGTTCGAAATATTCCGGAAAGTAATAATCCTTGCTTACGGGTTTGAGAGAGTAATAATTCTCTTGTAAAATGCAACCATGAGTCAACGGGTCAGCAGATATCTTGTGCGATAGTAGAGCGCTTGAGATTTAGGGAACCTATTTGTCATTGTCATCATTAGATATTTTTTCATTTGAAAAGTGACTTTTTGTTTGAGTGCGTTCTTGTCACTCATGTGCTAACTGCATATCTGACATCAAAGCTCAGCTAATATTATTTAAAAATGAGTGATATAATAATTAATGTGGACTATTTAAAAAAAGAATTGTATGAAGCATGAGAATAAAATCAAAATAAAAAACCAACAGCACGCTGAAACCATTTATAATAATCAACCAAGTGTTTGGTAGGCAAAAGAATCGAAAAATTGTTCTTTTCTATAAATAGGTGAGGTACCTACATTAAAGGTACAGATGTTTTTGATTTTTTGCTCGGTGAACCTGCAAACATTTGATGCACCGGCCGCGCCTGGTTGTGAGTTCAATCCTCTGCTAGCTAAGTCCTCCATCATTGCACAAACAAAATTTTCTGCTTGTAATTGTGGTAGCAGGAGTAATTCAAATAATGTTAGGTTATTCTTAAACTAGGAATTGACAGCCCAAATCAACTATCTCAAAGATAGACAAAAACACACTAGGTCCAATACTCCTTGCTATTATTATTTATAATCTCAAATTTCATAATTAATATTGTATTTTTATTTGACAGTTTTGATTCTCCATGTCGCCACATTCTGGTGCGCGACGGACAGGATAATACCTTCAGCGTTGCCGTGCAGAATGTTGATGATCGCAGGCGTGTCTTTATATTCTTGCAAGATAAGGAGTACACCTTGGAAGCTAATGGTAAATCTTACAAAATCATAATTACTTTTACTTTATCTGACGATTTTCTTGTTGGTAAATATTTAAGTAACTCTTTGATTTCATTACTCTGTAGAAAAACTTTGCCTTACAGTATAGTTTAAATCACTTTCAACTAAATGGCTTGCTTTTACAGCTTAACTAATTTTCCACATCAAACATTGATTCCCGTTAGTCGCTAAGGTCTCGGCCCGTCAGCGTTTGATCAAATGTTGGTGGCTAATCAAAGAACCCAACTTAACTAGGCCTATGTTAGTCTTATGTCGCCTTTATGATGTATTAATTGTTTCCATTCTATTTCATTCCACTGTACTATGTACCATAATTATACCATGTACCATAATGTACAATAAAATAAATAATTCATTTTTATTATTTGTCTACAGATGATGGAGGAGTGATCTTTAAGAGTACCAAACACCTTCTGCCCATCCCTGCCCAACTCCCTGGTCTGAGGGTGCAGATGGCTGGCCACTTGGTGCAATTGGTTCTGGAGACCCTTGGAATCACTATCAAGTGGGACGCTAAGGTAAACATGAAAATGATTTATATAATAATTAATTGTATATACATAAGTTTTCAAAATATTTTATGATCATTGCAAAGAGCGATAATAATCCTACAATGGTAGAAATGAATCGGTGTTTTCTGTCTCTCCTGGAAAGTGACCAAATAGGACTTTTGCGGAGGTTTACATTGAGGTAGATGGTATGATATTGATGAATACTAGCGTTGGGAAAAACTTCAATGTTTTGTGAATGCTTCACGAATTGTTAGTTCTTTAAAAAGAACCCTTCGAAATGAACACTTCAATTGAAGTCGAACTCGCAAAGAAGAGATTTGAATTTATCCGCTTATTTGTTCAGTTCTTTTTGGAACCGGTTCCTCGCCGAAAAGAACTGGAACTGGTTCCTCGCCGAAAACCACATGCTAGTCGGTAGAGATTTCTAAGTCAAAAGCACTGGAACCGGTTCCTCGCCACAAAAATCACGTACTAGTCGGTGGACATTTCAAAACGAAAGGAACTGGAACTGGTTCCTTCATTTTGAAATGTCAATGCCTTCGCAACGGTACTGCTTCAAATTGAAGTACTTCTTTCAATGATATGAATGAATGCTGAACTGAACTGCCAACTGCAATTGAAGTATTTTTCAATGGAATGAAGTTAATCAAATGAATGAAGGCTAAAATGAACTACCAACTTCAATTGAAGTGTTGGTTCAGTGAAATGAAGTTAATGAAATGGATTAAGGCTAAAATGAACTACCACCTTCAATTGAAATATTTGTTTAATGAAATGAAGTTATTAAAATGAATGAACGCTATAATGAACTACCGACTTCAATTGAAGTATTTGTTCAATGAACAATGAATGAAGTAGGAACTGTTGCCAAAAGAAGTAGTTCTTTGAAGCAGTTCTTTCAAAGCGGTCTCAACGCTAATGAATACGTGCCCCAATACATATGTTATCCATTCCAGCAACTGGTGCAAGTTGATGTGACAGAATCCCTATGGAGCAGAACAGAAGGACTCTGTGGAAAAATTGACGGAGATCCTAACAATGATGTTGCCACTAAAGAAGGAATTATTCCCAAATCGATTGTGACTCTTGCAGACAGTTGGAAAGTCAAGAAAATCGGAGGTATGGCAATGATTAAATATTTAAAAATGAAAGCATATATTTAATTATCGGTGTTTTGTTGCATTACTTATTTTATGTTTTCAGATGAAATCTGCGAAGACACACCATCTGAGAAGCACGCTTGCAGTCTTCAGTCTAAGAAATTGGCTGCAGAGGCTGAAAAATTCTGTACAAACCTGGTGTCCAAATCGCGTTTTGTTGCTTGCAGTAAAGTAAGTAGTTTTGGTGTTACATTATACGAGGGTTCGACCAGTCTGTTCGATGCATCAGACTTGGCCGACCTGAGCACGAGTTGCCTCTGAGTAAGATAGTCCCTCACGCAGAGATCAGCCAAGAATGATGGTGCCAGCCCGTTCAGTGCCTTATACACCATGAGACAAATTTTAAACTGAACGCTTTCCGTGACTCGAAGCCAGTGTAGACAATCACGTAAAAGAAGACTGTTGTAGCAGTATTTGGTGGTGTGTTGAACACTATTTACAGTCTGCTTAAATGCAAATAAAGTATACTATTTAGAAATACATCAATTAAAGTACAATCTACCCAAACTTTGATCCAAGACTTTTCTATTCAGCATACAAGTACTTTTACACTTTTGTTGCATTCAAAATGTTGTAGTTTGCTGAAATTTTCGAACTCATATCCTGTCAATCTATATTGAAGTTAATTGGTATTTTTGTTTAAAGATGGGTTACCATGTTTTTACTTGAAATAGTTTTAAGTTTGGCGCTAACTAAACACATATCTTAGACTGTACATTTTTTTCTCGTTTTTTTTCCCAAAGTGTATTTTTTTACACAACACCACTCAAAATAAGAATTAAAAAAGTTTTATCGTGAGAGCAAGTATATACAAGTAGACAACGAATTATAAAAGCAATGGTAAATACATTAAGATCGGATCTGATAGCGTGCTTTTATATTTTACAGATAATGGACATATCGCTCTTGTTGGAGTCATGCAAATGGGATTATTGTGGATGTTCACCTCACCAATGTACGTACATGAGAATACATTTTTAATTGAATATTTAATAAATCATAACCCAAAGTACATTTATGTACTAATACATATGTTTATAGCTCGAGAAGAATGCGGCTGCGACAGCTTGGCAGTGTACGCTGGACAGTGTAACGCCCAAGGAATAAAATCCCTTGCAAAATGGAGGGATGTAGATACTTGCAGTAAGTTATTTATTCACATACCTGCATATTCCGTTACCAGTAAGTTATTTAATCACATACCTGCATATTCCGTTTCCTGTAAGTTATTTAATCACATACCTGCATATTCCGTTACCAGTAAGTTATTTAATCACATACCTGCATATTCCGTTTCCTGTAAGTTATTTAATCACAAACCTGCATTCTCCGTTACCAGTAAGTTATTTAATCACATACCTGCATATTCCGTTTCCTGTAAGTTATTTAATCACAAACCTGCATTCTCCGTTACCAGTAAGTTATTTAATCACATACCTGCATATTCCGTTACCAGTAAGTTATTTAATCACATACCTGCATATTCCGTTTCCTGTAAGTTATTAAATCACATACCTGCATTCTCCGTTACCAGTAAGTTATTTAATCACATACCTGCATATTCCGTTTCCTGTAAGTTATTTAATCACAAACCTGCATTCTCCGTTACCAGTAAGTTATTTAATCACATACCTGCATATTCCGTTTCCTGTAAGTTATTTATTCACATACCTGCATATTCCGTTACCAGTAAGTTATTTAATCACATACCTGCATATTCCGTAACCAGTAAGTTATTTAATGATATACCTGCATATTCCCCTGCATAACCCTTCAAAGACAGAGTTTCTCTGGACCGCCACAAGCAGACGTCAGCATAACATCAATAACTCCCCAATAGCTGTCTCAGGAAGTGACATTATTCCAAAGACATCCATCAAACTTCTGGGCGTCCAATTTGGATGCTGATTTCTCCCTTAAATCCCAAATTAACAAGACTGTGAGCACAGGGTTCTTTCAACTAAGACAACAGTGCGAAGAAACCCGCCAACAGAGGCAACCAAATTACTTGTAAACTCGTACTTTAGATTACTGCGGAATATACGCTAGTCTTCCTAAATATCAAATTAACAAACTACAACTAGTCTTCAACGCCGCAAGACTTATCACCGGCGTATCAAAATATTCCCATATCTCAGAGCACCTCAAAAAAATCTTCACTGGCTTAAATGTCCCGAAAGAATCCAGTTTAAGCTTTGCTGGATGGTTTTCAAATCAATTAACGGAATGGCTCCGGCTTATTTATCGAATTGTGTATTCCTGAAGATTCCAATTCGCGACAGTCAACTCTTAGATCAGCAATGTCATCGGCTATCGGAAGGTTGAAGAACCAAAGCGCACACCAGACACTAAGTTTGGAGAGCGCGCTCGAGTGTCAGGTCCTAAAACCTGGAATGGACTACCACATGATCTGAGAGTAATAAAGACTCGGCAGAGTTCAGAGCCAAAACTCATTTTTTCAGAAAATCATATCCACAATCAAGATGTAACAAGCCCAATAGAACCAAGAAAACTTTTTCAGACTCTCATTCCTTAAATTCATTAGAAGATTATCACCATTATCTGTTCTTCACTACGAAAAGTTAAAAAAATACCTCCGATATACTTTATCTTAAATTTGCCTTCATGCCCTAAAAATGAAAAAAATAAAAAATAAAATAAAAATAAATAAATAAATAAATAAACAAAAATAAAATAAAATAAAAAAATAAAAAATTAAGTAATTCTAAATTTTAGGTTATTATAATATGGTGATTGTGTCCTGCCAGAAGTGACCTACCAGGTAAGTATGTTGCTGTATATTTATATAAACTAAGAATTAATATTAAGTAGAAATTAAGATTTGTACAGCGCCCTTGAGGTGATTTTTCACAAAAACGGCGCTATACAAATTATCCAAATATTATTATTATTATTATTCCGTTACCAGTAAGTTATTTAATCACACCTGCATATTCCATAACCAGTAAGTTATTTAATGACATACCTGCATATTCCGTTACCAGTAAGTTATTTAAACACATACCTGCATATTCCGTTACCAGTAAGTTGTTTAATCACATACCTCCATATTCCGTTACAAGTAAAACTCTTGTTTCAAATTATCCTATGAAAAACCTATTTGTATTTCTCTCCACCTGGAAAAACTCTCTAATGGTGAGCTCATTGTGAAATTAATAATTTTTCATAATCACTTCATACAGTATTTACAAACCTTACACATGCCGTTCCATGAATAAAAAAATTGACCTTGTGCAATTATGTCTGTTTGCAGTGATGAACTGCACCGGTGGCCGCATCTACCAGTGGTGCGGGCCCCCCATCCAGCTTAGCTGCGGCAGCCCCAACCCGGGGAGCGAAGAGGCCCAGTCTGACGGGGCCTGCACCGAGGGCTGTTTCTGCCCCCAAGGCACCCTGCTTCACGGGGGCCAGTGCGTCACCAAGGACCAGTGCCCCTGTCGACTGCGTGGAAAGCAATTCGCTCCCGGAGTCAGCGTCCCCAAGGATTGCAATACATGGTAAATAAATTTTCTACTATTTGATAGTTTTAGAATTCAGGTGTTTAAAATTTGAGATTGTACTAGATATGAAAAGAAGAGAGGTCGCATTATGAGGAGAGACAAATAGAAGATTACCCGATTGATAGACAAAATCACCAAAGTTTTATGTACGAGTTACAAGTACATTCTTGTATGAATGCAGTCCCATTGTAGCTCCAGGCTGCAACATGTAGGATAAAGATTGTCTGATGATAGTAAACGTTTGATAAGAGAATAAAAAAAATTATTTATCAACCAGTTAGTTACCTTGTGCCCTGAAAAAGATGTTAACTCCAAGATCATAGTCTGACCAATCTTCGTGGAAACCAGAAGTGCTGGGTTCATGAAACCTTGTAAAATGTGAAGGATCATAATATATATAAATATTTGATTTAATTATTTAAAAGAATGAAATAAAATTTGCTATTGTATTACTCCCTATAACTCTCCATTCTCTGTTCCAGCACCTGCCAGAATGGGGAGTGGGTTTGTACTCAGGTGTCTTGCGGCGCTCGCTGCTCCGCTGTGGGAGACCCGCATTACCAGACCTTCGACGGCCGCCGCTTTAACTTCATGGGACAGTGCACCTACCACCTCGTCAAGGGAAATGATTATAGCATCGAGGGGGAGAATGTGGCTTGCTCTGGAGCTATTTCTGAAGTAAGTTACCCCTTTGTCAACTTGTATATATATAATAAGTTAGGGAATTAACTAATTAAGTACCAATACATTTTGCCACACATTTTGTAAAACAAAGACAACATTCTCGGGTTATAAATAACTAAACAATATTCAAAGTATCCCTACTCCCATCATTAAGAGCTGTAATTGTTGCTTGCGCAATAGTGGTTGACTAGCCTTGCAGAGGATTGAACCCTCGAGGCATGGGTACGAATCCGACACTTTGTATCACTCGACTAAAAGCCGGTTTATATTACCGCTTATGTGGTGATGATTCACATGTTTGTGTTTTCCAGGGCATGAATCTGGCTTCCGATGACGATATATTTGACATGCCTGCCTGCACCAAGGCAGTCACCATCAGGTATGGCAAGACCACCGTGCAGCTGAAGCAGGGTCGAGCAGTTGTGGTCAATGGGAAAGATTGCACCAAGCTGCCTGCCAAACTGGAAGGAATGAAAATCCGATCCGTCTCGTCTTTGTTTATTTTAGGTGAAAATCCTTGGAAATTTTGATCTATATTTGTCTTATTTATTAATATAACTTTTGAAAACACATATTTTACGTTTCATAAAATAATTATTTGTATATCTCAAATTTTATACAACTCTTCTATTAGAAGCATTTGCTTGTGCATAGAAGAGAAGTGTATAATTTGACAATATTCGCAAAAGCTTTGATATATTTTTTTAACAACATTTCACATCTTTGTCAGCCTACACTGAAATGTTTTATAAAATTTCCGAATCTTTTCTTTCAGTTCAAATGCCAAACGGTCTAAAAGTTTGGTGGGATGGGATGACCAGGGCTCATATTGACGCGCCATCTTCCTTTAGAGGAAAAACAAAGGTAAAATATCAAAATATTAAGAGATTTTCAATGTTTGTCATCAATAATGCGAATTTTTGTATTAGTTCTACACAGGAGGCCCAAGGTTTCTGTCGTAATGTCAAGCAAATCTCTTGTCTGCACACCAGTACTTTAGGGATCAATGAAGCTAGTTCATCAGAAAACCTCACATGAAAATACCGCTAAAACCTCAGAGCAATAATATACCGAGAGGGATAGCTTTGCGAAATGGTGTAGTCAGGATTGTTGATTTTTTCTTGACTCGGGCATGGCTAGGGTTTTCATGGACACACCTTTTTACATTAATTCATAGCACAAATCGACATAATGTTTTGTTTATTTGTATTACCACTTTCACAGTATTGTTATCAACAAAACATAGGATATAACCTCAAAAACCGTTGTGTCGCAAAACAAAACGTAGTGGGCGGAGTCGCCGGAAACGCGGGAAACGGAAAACTCGCTTATATACCTAAAGGTGGTGCGGCAATATTATGTGACAACTTGTATTGTCTCTTTCTCTCTCACGGTTTACAACGTAAAAATCCGGAGCAAGTGATTTATCGTAAATTTGTATAGGTTGGGTAAAAATATTTAGCTCTCTCCCATATATATTCTTACTCCAAGGCTAAAACACACGTTCTACAGATTACAATCCGTCCATTGAGACCCAGGAAGTTATTACATTAAGATAGGGGAATATGTCTGTTTGAGATTGAAACATACCTTTGATTCTCCAGGGTCTGTGTGGAACCTTCAACTCCAACCAGAAGGACGATTTCCTGACCCCCGAGGGGGACGTAGAGCAGGCCGTAATCCCCTTCGCCAACAAGTGGAAGACGGGAGAGATGTGCGGAGACATCAGTGACAAGGAGGACCCCCACCCCTGTGACACCAACAAGCAGAACAAGGCCACAGCGGAGAAGTTGTGCGAGAAACTCAAAGGGCATCTGTTTGCCGGTATGACTTTTAAAATGTGACATATGTATATGCGTAGCGTTGATAGCTCGGTTGTAACCAATCCCTCTTTCTCATAAATAAAACATATTGTAACAGAAAGAGTGGTTACAATCTTACAATGGATCACTCAGCGGTAGGACCATTCATGCTTTATGGGTTATCATTGAATTAAAATTTTGCTATTTCAGGTAGAAGCACTACTCGGCTATAGTGACGAGTACGCAATATAGAAATTGTTATAGTTGAGCTATCTGTAAAGTGGTTAATACATTTTACGGCAAAATAATCAGGAATGAGCCTTGCTATTATCCTGATTGTAAAAAATTTCAGATTTTCACATTTTCGTTTATGTTACAAACCTAGCGACACTGCTGGGTTTGTAACATAATGCTGCCGCGTTTTAATATAAATCTGATAGTATAAATTTATAAGTTTATGTTTTGACCAATTTGTTAAAACCCGTTAGGTTTTTAACAAATTCGTCATATACTGAAAACGTCGATACTGTCAAATTATAAATAATCTGCTTAACCTTAATAACCTTATTTAACTCATTTTCGAATTTTACGTGAGACGCATTTTGCCTTAATGTGTTCGATAACCCGGTGGGTAGGATGATAGGATGCTCTGCTAGTGGTCGGATGGGCTGAGTTCGATACAGCGGGTAACCGACTTACTCCATTTCAACACAAGCTTTTCTTCGTTCTGTATTACAAATCGAAGGGTTAATAGCTTTATAAGAAATAATATCCTCACACCTCATTTTCATGAAAATTGATTATTTGTGCAGATTGTCACTGGAGCGTGGATGTGACCCCCTTCTATGAGGACTGCATGTACGACATGTGCGCCTGCGAGGGCCCCGTGGAGCGCTGCCTGTGCCCCATGATTGGGGCCTATGCTACTGAGTGCGCCCGTCAGGGGGTGCAGGTGCAATGGAGGCTTAATGTCAAGGAGTGCGGTGAGTTGATTACCTTTTCATTACATAACTCTTTTGTATATTACAGACTGCGTTCATTTACAATACACATGAACAGTAACATAAGAAAGCAAATGTATTAACATACATCAGTTACACTCATTTTGGACCTTTATTCTGTGCTACCTGTTGATTTCGGAGGCCACCTTTGGTTTGGAACCCCTAGATACATAAAAAAATGTTGACACTACAAAATCGACCAATCCGTTTGATAATTTCCCTTAACTTAGGACATATTGAAATCTTAAGAATATGGACCTCTTGTGGGAATGCTGTGTTTGTTCTACGAATATTTCAAATATACTCAAAAGAGCGTCATTTGATGCATCCAGCATCGGTCCACAGCCAGGAGAAACATCAACATTTATACACGATTGACATATAAACAGACAAAGTATATAAACTCTTCTGACAAAGACCTCGAGGGAACCCTCAGATCCTGCTGTCCGAAGTTATGGAATATATATATTTTTTAAATCCTTTTGAAGCGGAGACATTTGGATCTCACTGCCTTTATTCTGCACTCTTTGCGAACTCGAAAACCAACATAATGTATTGTATTATGTTGATCTACTATAGCACTTGGAAAATAATACATGCCAATTATTGTTCTAACACCTACAATTATTTGGTCCACCGGCGATTGACCTGGGGGTGTGTTTACCGTGTGCGTGGTGTGGTATGTAGTTCCAGTCGGTGTATCCAAGGTGCAGCCTGCCTTTGCAGATGTTAGTTGCAGGCCGCTGCACTATTGCATTATACATACTCGGCCGCCCAGAGGGGATAATAGTCTACACTCTTCTGTACTTATAGCTCGTGGCATTCCGATCGCCTTATACAACCATCACCTGTGTGCTTTTATTCGGAGGATTGTCTCATACATTAATAACATGTCTCTTGAAATCTTTGAGGTTTATAAGAGAAATGTTATTTAGTAGTACCATACCCCGTGTCATGCTGTGCTGAGCCAACACGTTTGCCATGTGGAATACACAGCAGATCATGGTGTCGCCCCTGGCAGTAGTTGTTTGGCACAAACAACTTATAGCATTCCAGGAAGTATGAATTGTCTATCAAATGATGTAATATTTTGTACGCTGTTACTGCAAGGGCCTCACTCCTTCTCGACTGGAGACTTTGGTAATGCGTCTCAGAGAGCAAATCTGCATGATGCATAAATTTCGGGTACTTGCCGTGGATTCTCACATAAAAATATCTGAGAAACTTTTTTTGGATCCGTTTCAATAATTCTATATTTATATTTAGTCCAAATGAATTATAAGTCATTCAAAATCACTGGTCTATAACCATAAGATTAGATTTCAGTACAGACCCATGGAGCGCACCACAACGTAATTGAAATTCGAAAGATTTCTTATCTCCAAAAGCTACTCTCTGATATATTTTAGTCAAAGAAGATGTTTTCCACTGCAGTACAGAGTTGTTTTACTTTGAATTTGACAAATTTCTTCTTAGCGACATTGGTTACAGCCGTACGAGTACAGTTATGAATTAGTATTTCATGACTTATCTTACATTTGCAGAGGTTCACTGCCCCGGCGGCCAGACCTATCAGGTGTGTGGCGACTCGTGCGCCCGCAGCTGCGACGACCTGCGGGAGGCCTGGGAGGACCGGCTGGATGCCAGCCAGGAGGCCCGTTGCCACCCGCAGTGCGTGGAGGGCTGCAACTGCCCCGTTGGACAGGCGCTGGACACACGAGGCGAGTGCGTGCCCCAGGCCTCCTGCGCCTGCAGACATGCAGGTCTAGAGTTCCCTCCGCAGTACAAGGAAGTGCGACCGGGCAGCAAGCAGCAGGAACTGTGGTTAGTGGAAGCTGTTATTCTGTTCTAGAGAAAGAACCCAAGATCATTTGATCACTTCAATATGACAATTCCTAGTAAGTAGTCCTTCTCTCCGTATTTTGATCAAATACCAAAGCCAACCGGTCTGGAATTTTTTTGTAAAGAGTAGCAGTTCCAGAAAACGCGAGTCACTCCACTCTTTCATAACTTTTTTTCCTTTAACCCTTAATTTATGGTGCGAACCCTACATAATTCGAAACGCGCAATATCCACACATAACTTACAAAGATTTGCTGTGTGCTTCTTCAAAGAGTACCCGATAGTGGAACCGCTGTCGATTCCTGGTATATTTATGTTTATATTTGTGTGATGTGTAAAAATAAGTTAGTATTTTTTTTATTTTAAATGATTATTTTTTTAATTATGCTTTAGTCAAATGTTAAATTATTTTAGCAGCCGCTAAAAGAATCGAATCTATTGTTTTTAAACTCCTGTTACAGTACCTGTGTCGGTGCCGCCTGGGAATGTCGCCCTGCTACATCGGATGAGATAGTGGCCTACCCCCGAGCTGCAGACATCAAGGACAAATGCAGCGCAGCCAGGAATGAAGAATTTACCACTTGTGAACCGGCTGAGCCATTGACCTGCAAGGTACATTACTTCACTCCGTGTAGAAAATGTTCAAGGCTTGAAAGATTGAACGCTGCATTCATTTATACCAGCAGTGTCCAAACCGTCAACCGCTGTCATGTACACGGCATGTTCAACTCTCATACTGAACATTAGCGAGCATATGGCAACTTCAATCCTTCTTTTTCCCTAAAAATCTTGTGATATGGGTTGTTTATGAGCTGCAGATAATCATTTTTTTCTGTTGTCTATGTTTCTGGATACCCTATATATGTAAAAACAAATTGTTTGAAAAATAATGAAAATACCCACAATTTTTATTTCCTTTATACAGGATATGCACCGTACACCTCTGGGCAGCACGACTGCCGAGTGCCGCCCGGGTTGCCAGTGCAAGAAGGGCTTTGTGCTGGACAGCGTCGCTAAGAAATGCATCAAGCCGGAGGAGTGCCCCTGCCACCACGGAGGCAGGAGCTACCCTGATGGGGAGACTATGCAGGAAGACTGTAACACTTGGTGAGGATAATAATATGCATACAACCTAATAATCATTCATACATTGCGTTGAATTATATACTCCGTCTACCAAGTTTGTCTCACCAGCATAATTCCTGTATTGAGATACGTGAAACCCACCTTTCAGCATTGTATTTAGCGAACAAATGTTTTCCAACCTTCCTCTTCCCCATCTCTTTCCCCTCCCCACTTATTTTAGCTTCATAATGATCCTCTTTATTAGGTATTCCATATTCTCACTGGCTCCAAGCAGTTAGGACTGTGCAGTTACCACATTGAAAGTATAAATAATAAAGATAAAAATAACAATAAAGATACAATAAAAGCATAACTGTGAATTTCTATTAAATAATGCCGAGAGTTACGGCAAGCATTTACAGAGTGAAGATGTACATTACAACATAGTGCTTTCAAAGAAAGTAATGTTATTAAAGATTTTACTAAACCTTATTTGATTGTTTCCAGCAAATGCAACGCAGGCAAGTGGTCATGCGAGAAGCGGCCTTGTGCCGGGGTCTGCAGCACCTGGGGGGACTCGCACTTCCACACCTTTGACGGGCGCTCCTATGACTTCCAAGGCGTCTGCACCTACCTGCTCACCAAGGGCAGCTTAGACACCTCGCAGCAGGGATTCAGTGTGGAGATTCAGGTGGGACCATCCACCTAACTTTAAAAGCCTCACGATGCCGATCTCTCGGCGCAAACTTTACTGTGTCCTAAGAAAGACAGTGACACAGGAAACATTGTGAAACAAAAAAATCCTGAGGAACCCTTTATCATCCAAATAAATCCATTCTTGACGTATTACTTGTTATTTACCACAGCCCCTTTGTTTTTTGTAGAATGAGGTTTGCGGCACATCCGGAGTGACATGCTCCAAAGCCATCACACTCAAGATTGGATCCGGACTGGATGCTGAGGTGATCACCTTCACCAAAGACAAACCACTGCCCGAAATTAAACATTTAAAAAGGTAACATAAACACATTCAGTCATCATTTTAATTTCATCATATTAAATTCATCATTATTAAGTTTTTCATTTTAAGTTCACTATACATATTAAGTTCATCATTTAGAACACATTTTCTCCACTCACTGCATTCAATGGCGTCTTCTTTTTTTCCATAGAATAAAACTTCGAAATGCCGGCCTATTTGTCTTTGCTGAGGTGCCTTCACTCGGTGTCGTCCTTCAATGGGACAAGGGAACCAGGGTATATGTAAAAGCCGAACCTAAATGGAAAGGAAGGGTAAGATATCTGATAGAACTTATTGCTTTAAGTTATTTATAATATGCACTGAAGAGATAAACTGAAGTGTGTTGTCGGCGGGTTTGTGTGCCCAAAATAAGCTCTATTTTTCCTTACTTGTGTAATGCCTAAATACATGGCCAGCAACGAGGCGCGAATGACAGCCTAGCAGACGAAGGTGTTTCCGGCCGGGAAGGGAGGAATCATCTCTCTGCTACTTCCGTTTATCGCTCGTGACAGAAAACGTCTCTTGTACTTGTGATTACTTACGTTAGCGTGTGTTTTAATTTGTAAATACCCACTACATTTATTTATTATAGTTCTGAATTTTCAAATATCAAAATTCTTTTTTGAGCATATAATAAATATCATTAGCCTGTATAGGGCCTAGGAGTCGAAAGGTCTCACTTAAATTGGTATGGATCATACTTCACTGATAATATGTTCATATTAAAATTATTATTATTTTGTGTTTTGTAGTTGAAAGGATTGTGCGGAAACTACAATGACAATGAAGAGGATGACTTCCAAACTCCGTCTGGAGGGGTCAGCGAGGCATCAGCTCGACTGTTTGGCGACTCCTGGAAACTTAAGCCGCATTGCCCGCCCTCTTCGGAAGTGCAGGTACATACGTCATTACTGGTTACTATCTGAAAACCTGTTTTAAAATATTAAAACTTGTTTGAAGACACCATAGGCATTCTAACTCTTAAAAAATTTATGATAACTTCCTTGTTCATTTTAATAATCATCTTATTCCACAGGACACCTGCGCCCTCCACCCGGAGCGCCAGACCTGGTCCGTGCAGCGCTGCGGCGCCCTCAAGCGAGCCCCCTTCTCCCTGTGCCACTCGGAGGTGCCTCCGGGAGACTACTTACGGCGCTGCGAGCGGGACACGTGCGCTTGCGGACTTGGCGGCGACTGCGAGTGCCTCTGTACGGCCTTGGCGGCGTACGCCCACGAGTGCGCCTCGAGGGGAGTGCCTGTCAAGTGGAGGACACAGGAACTGTGCCGTGAGTAGCACTACAATGACTTAAAGCACATCCAGTGCAGCCACGGGGAATTAAGAATCTGCATTGTGTGAATGTGGGCTGGTTCAAACCACAGAGTACGAGGTTTAAGATTTTTATTATTATTGGAAGATTATACCACTTACCGGGGAGCACCACCAGACCTATACAGAGGGATGGGCAGAAAGGGCAGCTGTCATAGGTCCCACTTTTATGGGGTTTTTATGGCAAACAACTACAAATAATAATAATGATACTGTAATTCGTGTACATAATAATATGTTGTCATTTTGGGGAGTGACCCATTTGGTTACTCTTTATAAAGTATTTTGCTAATGCTTAAGCACAGAAACATTTGTATTTATTAAACATGTTCCATCTTTCTATTTATTTTAATGTTATCATTACTATTTTATTCCTTATAGTTCAGAAATTTTAAAAGGGGTGGGGCTTGAAGAAGTATGTGCCCGGGCCTCTCATTTTCTTTCAGAAACCTTGGACACAGTGATGCTAAATGACACAAAGCCGGATGCTATTGAATGGCTGATAACTTCAGTTTCCCTTTGCAGGCGCAACCATTCTTCCAACCATACAATGAAGAAGAATTAACAATACAGTAACTTCACGTTAGTTGCATGGGAGCATGTGAACTTGACTGTTTTTACCTAACCTAACACATTTTTTAATAAAACTAATCTAACCTAACATTATTTGTGGTTATAATGTAAACTGTAAACTTTCTAATTCCAGCCATGCAATGCGATGAGACCTGCACCAACTACAGCCCCTGCATCTCTGCGTGCCCCCTAGAGACGTGCGACAATACACTGTTCTATTCGCAAATAACAGAAATGTGCCCCCAAGACACCTGTGTAGAAGGTAAAACACTATTAATATTAATACATTATTGCAAAATTAAAGTTTTACGATACAAACACATACAGCTCTCAAGTGGTATTAGTAAATATAAATGTTATAATATATTATATGGTCGACCCCGGCAGATGGCCCTCATTTGTCATCGACAAAGAATATTTATCATGTTAAATTCTTCCGTGATTATCTTGTATGAAAACGGAAAAGACAGACAACACTAAAATGTTGAATGTTTCCAACGATAAATATACGTTCTTGTACTTTCAATTGTCTTTTATCTGTTAGTTTACAGTTTGGAATGCGGTTTCGGCGAACGGTTCCAATAGAAAAAAAAATCTCTAGTTCGTAAAAACGCAAGAAGTGAAATTGATGTGAAGTAATTATCAAAGTATAAAATGTGATTGAGAAACAGAGAAATTATTTTTGCACAAACGTACTACAATGTTGGCACTCGCCCCTAGATCTGGTTATCATTTTCTTGCCCACTGTAAATTTCGAAGTTGTATGCAAAACCATGTGTATCATACAGAAATAATAATAAGTAAACATATTCAATTCATATCAAACATTTTTTATGTACCAAATGCACGAGACCGCCTCTAGGATCTTAGTGAAATAACTTCAATAAAGTATTAAAAACATGTAAGATTGCACATTCTATTAAAACGCAATGAATAAATATATATCTATGTACATACTTGTATTATTTCCAGTTTTATTTCCCACTCAAAACAATTTTTAAATGTCGGTTAAAATTCGACGCTGTCACTTCGCCGAAAGTCAACACTCAACTGTCAACAAAATAGGCGGCAAACACGACCCCCACGACGAGAGCGCCAAACGGTTTTTTTCGGAACTAGATATATTTGTCTACAGATACCTTTGTGCATTAGACCTGTTACTGAGATTAGACCAAAATTTTATTTATTTCCGATAATATGATGGTTTAAATAAACTCCCGCCTGTAGGCTACCAAATGCATTTAAGGGCTAAGCTAGAAAATTTCTTATGTGGGAACTTAATAAGTGGGTTTCAATGTATAGAGTGTTTAGAGCTCTAAATAACTGTGTACTGTTTGTTTGTTGTAGTCTGGGCGTTCTTTCAACCAAATGTAGTAAAACATCCGTTTTTTTACATCTGGCAGTTTAAGTACAGGACTGCGAAATGTTAAACAAATCAATCTCCGACATGGGATGCATACAGATATTAGTATATACGTACAGCTATATACAGAACTTAACCGATTCTTCTTACTTCAGGCTGTGTATCCAAGAAGTCGTGTCCCAAGGACCAGGTGTTGAGCAACACCACGGCAGAAGAGTGTGTGCCTCGCTCTTCCTGCAAGCCGGTCTGCCTCACCCTGCCCAACGGGAAGGTGCTGCTGGAGGGGGAGGTCATGGAGGAAGACCAGTGCCACTCCTGTCACTGTTCCCGGGGAACCAAAGTCTGCAAGGGACAGCCCTGCTCTACACTGCCGGTAAATAATACACTTATATTTACATCCTAATTATTTGTATGTATTTAATAATTACTTCTACGGCTGCTTCTTTTTCTTCAATAGTCCTCTGGCCTCCAGATTTGGATATTAGCCTTCCTCAAATTTCTTCGGTTTTGCATTTTAAGAGTGATTACACTGCTTACTCTGAGATACAAATTATGAGCAGTTATAAACAAAATCTAATCGGTTCATAATTTCACACACTGGAACACTCGAGTCGAACAGAAACTCAAAAGTAGTATTATTGTTGACAATCTCCTTGGCAGAGTGTTAAGGTCCTTGGCTCCGAATCTAGATTAGAAACATGGCCTGGAAATATAAAATAGCATTTGATTTATATCGGTAATTTACATATAGTTAAACATTAAAAAATTGTATAGTTTTTGCATTGTGTTTCAAGTGGTAGATTCTCTCAATATTGCGCAAGTGATGACTACCATTCAGATTCGAAACATCGCTTCAAATGACTTTAGTTATGCTTAGTGATTAGATCTGAATAACCACATACTTCCCATCCCTTCTTGACCTATTTCCACCCCCTCCCCACTTACTTCAGCCTCACGACATTTCCCAAATGAGGATGCCATTCCACTTTGGGCATGGCAATAACATTGAGTAGAATTATCTACTTGTTTTGTACGCAATCGGTTACAAAATCAGCCAATTTTAATTAGATCGAATCTCTTTGGATCGTAATTTTTGTTGTGATATGTTTAGCCCGACACCACTCCCATGGCCACCATGTCGACTCCTCGCATGATGGAGCAGCAGATCAAGTGCACCAACGGCTGGACGGAGTGGATCAGCAACTCGGTGCCGGTGCACTCCAAGGATTCCAAAAACCTCAAGACCACCAAGCCCAGCAAACCCTTCTCCGTGGAGATCGAAGCTCTTCCATCTCCACTGGAAATGGTAATAATTATTGTTATTTATATTCACTGAGCTGAAAGACTATCAATCAGAGTAAGGAATTGCAGGATATTTTTTGTTTTCGTGTCATTTATTTGTTTACGCCCAATTGGGCTTTTGCATTTTTTCATGTTTTTTTTTTTTTAAAGTAAGTTCCACATGATTTTGCATCAAATTTGTCACATAGTTGTCAATCTCTCCGTGATGGCGTTAAGGGTGACATATGACCACGTCAGAGCCGAGTCGAAGCATTTTGATTTGTTGGTTTTTTTTTATCATTTTTCAAAACTGATTATACTAACTAACTAACTAACTAACTAACTAACTAACTAACTGATTATACAATATTTTTAATCACAATAATCAACCTGCCTCACAACATCCCCCATTTTAATTTCAGTCTTCAAGGGACCAAAAGAACAAAACTTCTTGAGTGGGTTTTACTGTATTACACTGTTTTTTTAACGTATTATCCATTATGTATAATCATTCAACTCCATTTCCACAGAAAAACCGACCAGGAGGCATATGCCCCACGGATATGATGGTGGATGTGGAATGTCGAACTGTCGAGGGTCACCAGACTGCCAAGGAGACGGGGCTGGACGCTGAGTGCAGTCTTGAAAAAGGACTATTCTGCCGCCAGCCCAGCACAGAACCATGCCCTGACTTCGAAATCAGAGTCCTGTGCAAATGTGGTAAATATTTTTTGCTCTATTTATGTATTCGTAATATACAAAAAAAAATCCAGAGGAATAAATATATTCAGAATCCCCCTGGTGAAAGACAGCTCAAAATCGAAACTTTGCTGGAAATAGCTTCAACTGTGTTTAGTTCCCCATCTTTCTTCCCCCCCACCTCCTTCAAACTCACAACATACCCTAAACTGGAGATGGCATAGTCCCACTGGCTCTGGACAGTTCGGGCTCTTATGCAGTAAGGACATAAATAATGTTTAGAAAATCAATTAATTTCCTTGTAGGTTTGGTTTGACTAATAAATTATTTAATTAATGTTGTTAGTAATACTCTCTTCCAAAATTTGTACATTTACACACTTTTCTGTGCAGCTGCCAAAGGGGATCTAATAAATGAACAAACTAATTTGCTCTGGGAACCACGTTACAGTAGCGACGCATCTGACCGCACAGATAATTTGTACATCTCAAAGGTTTTCATTACCAAGTAACATAAATAAAAATAACCCCACATTAACGTATTAAAAAAAAAAAAAACAGTTAATCTTTTTTAATGTTCCTTCACAACAACGCAGCACTTATGGACTTTCAAGAATTCTAATGTGTATAATCATATTCCTACGCAGATCAAACAGAAGAATTCACAACTGAAATATTCGAAATGGGGACCCCGAAGCAAAAATACCCCGAGGTTCTCTCGCACCTGGCCTGCGACGAGTCCCGCCCCAACCAGGAGTTCCCCGGAGACTGCGCCATGTTCCTGCAGTGTGCCCCCGGTATGGGCCCTCCTGAGCACCCAAACCTCGTGCAGATACCCTGCGGTCCCCACATGCTGTACCATCCGCACACCATGACTTGCGACTGGCCACAGACTGTTATAGCTATCAAGCCGGAATGCGGAGGTACATAGGCTTTATTTTTTATCATAACCTCAAATGCACGTATATCAAACACATCTCAATTATGTATACAATTTTTCTTGAACATAAGAAACATATTTTAATGAAAACGCTTTATTATGCACTCAGTCCGTAATTGAGTATGGATTTTTTTTTATTTCAAAAGGAAGCAACAACTTGGGGGTATGACATTGTATATTAAATAAAACAATAAACTTTCTAAAACACTTCTTTATTTGAGTTAACCGCTAACCAAGTTTCGCTTTCTCAAGCTTCGTCAGGGCTTTTATATCAACTTATTTTATATCAGTTGATATAAAAACCCTGACGAAGCTTGAATTAAGCAAAACCTGGTTAGCGGTTAGCTCAAATAAAGTGGTGTTTTACAAAGTCAATTGTTTTATTGATTGTATAGATTTAACATTATGGGAGTAAAAAAAAAAACAAACTCTACAATCAAGACTGAAATTGCATGTGAAAAAAAAAATCAATACGCCTGAATCTACATTATATTGCACTACATAAATGAATCTACTGTGTAGGTTCAAGGTTGTCCTATTAGTATAATATTTTTATTTTTTCACGAGGTGAACATTGATTTTTGGGTTTGATAATAATCAATACAAAATTAACAATAAAAAAATTGAAAAGTAGTGTCCTCACACTGAGTTCACCTGTATTTCGGAAGACATTTAAAAAATCAAAACAAATCAAAAGTTCAAAATGAGTAAACAGTTACATAATATATATATTATGTAAATGATAGAACATCATGCAACATGTTGTATGTAAAACAGATTCTACATGCAAATATTTTTATTAATCTGCAGTTTATATTAAAAAAAAATCTGTTTCCAGTTGCGGTATCGGTTCATCAAACAGTTGGCAGTACAATTTCTTTTGTTGAAGAATTTGGTAAGATGATATTACGTACCTATATTGAAAACTATGAAAACACTGCAATAATTACATATTGACAATTACCTTAATGTTGTTGTTTTTTCAGAGGTGACAAAGTCTCCGTGTGAACCTGGTAAAGTGTGGTCGGACTGTGCAGTGAACTGTCTCAAAGTCTGCCTGTTCTACGACCACTTCCTCAAGACGGAAGGAAAGTGTACTGGAGGACAGGTAATATCATAATAGCACAACATACTCATTAAAGCTTTATCACCTGTCTTGAAGACTAAAGCTAAATGAACGTAGTTATGCAGAAAGCGTCCAACCCACTTTCTCATTTGCAAAAATCGAGTCTTACATGATTTCCTATAGATAAATACGAGATTTCTATCTGCTAAAAAAAATCCAAGCTCCAAATGCAATAGATTTTAGGTGATTTATTTTTTTTATTAACGCACATTATAGATATTTGAGTTAAATTGAAGTTTAAAGACATTGAAACAAAAGTTAACTTAGGAAATACATAAGTTTTTAATAAATACATTGACAGATTATAAATTACCTATTTATAATAATTCTCATAAAAAAAAAAACACTGATATTCACTTTACCAATGCCGATTACGCCTATTAATGCTTTTGTATTGTCATATTTGCAACGCCTTTTTCTCGGTTTCATCTTTTAGGGGATGGATGCTTTCTGCATAACTATATCCAAATCATTCTTGACTTTCAGTAAAAATCTCTCAAACTCAATAAGTTCACCTGTGGAGGTAAATTATGATTTATCATCTTGTAACAATGGTTTTTTGTTTGACAGAAATGCATCGCTGGCTGTGTGGACGAGAGTGTAACTTTCAAGCCCTGTGGGAAAGGATACTTCTGGAGGGATGCCAAAACGTGCGTTTCTGCGGCCGATTGCACCTGCGTATCGGCGGACGGAAAACCTGTTAAGGTAACCACCATTGAATTATTACTCTCTCTGTATTGAAATCATTATGATCGTTTTCTTGTGTTTACTTTTGGTTTCTAATATATCAGCTGTGGAACTATTTTTCTAAAGTTTATCAAACATAACATTCAAAATCAATATTGCATATTAAAAACAAATATTATTATAATTGACCCCCACGAGCTGCAATTACTGTTTAAACCACATTTTCTTGCAAGAAATAAATACGAAAGCCTCTTAACCTTTATGTGACTGAAAGGGTACCTGGGTACCCTTTTCGGTTTTTTACATAGATTTTTTTAATGTTCCAGTAAGTCTAACAGGCTGAAACTTTCTGACTTCTCCACAATAGTAAAATGAACAATTAAACATAACCGTTCGATATGTGGAGGGTGGTATGTGAGCGGAAAACGCTTAAGTAAAACTTATACTTTCTGATGACTGAAAGGGTACTCGGGTACCCTCATGTGTTTTATATGGAATTTGAAACTTGTCCATATTTATTAATCATTTTATCTTATTTTAAATGATAAATATGATGTTCTGTTGTGTTCAAAGTACATCACCTGTATCCTTAATACTATTTTTAATCACCTACTGAATTAAAAACTCCAAGAAAAGATGGTACCGGGTGAAATTTCAAGTCTTGAACTGAGTCGAAATGTATTACGTCATAAAAGTGGTCCAGCAAACTTCAGAAAATTATATACTGTAAAAGAAACCTTCATAACAATTTTAAAAGGGCGTACTTTTCTTCACACATAAGAGTACAAATTTAAAAAATTATGTGCGTGACTGTCAAAACTGAGTATCAATAAAATGTCAATATTTAACATATAGTTTTTTTTACGATAATTCCTAGCCTGGAGCAGTAGTCCAGCAGGGTCCCTGCAGTGTATGCCAGTGTCTTAACAACGAGTATGTCTGCGACGAGACTTCCTGCAAGAGGACCAAGACAAATAACAAATTAGAGAAGCTCAAACAGAAGCCTTCTTCAGCCGAGAACATCGCAAGCGTGGAAGAAGAAGAGGGAGACTCAATAGACAGAAATGTTAGCGTCGTCCTTCGTCCCAGTACGCTCTCACCACCACCAGAATGCGACCCTGATAGGTAAGTCTCATTTACCTAGAAAAGAAAACATTTATTTTTAAAACCAAACCGGGATAGAACATTAAAAACCAAAACTCTACTCTAAAACCATCTAGACTTATAAAGGAGCTACTGACTATACTCGAGAGTTAGATTAGGTGATGAACCTAAAATATAGATCCTCACTTAAAACAGGAAATATATCAACTGTATTTAGGTCAAAGGTGTTATTCCACATTTTTTTGCAAGGAAATTTAGGCCTTAGTGATAACATAACTGTCATGCTATTATTCTTGATACCTGATAACAATTTGATCAAATGCTGAAATGGGCCAAGAATCAGTGGTTGAC
This sequence comes from Drusus annulatus, assembly GCA_022651775.1. Lineage (NCBI taxonomy): Eukaryota > Metazoa > Arthropoda > Insecta > Trichoptera > Limnephilidae > Drusus > Drusus annulatus. The sequence goes on along the minus strand of JAGWCC010000479.1, from coordinate 45,916 downwards.
GGGGGCGATTATTTTAAATGGTAATGGCAAAAATTCATAAAGGCACTAATCATCGATTTACGACGCTGTAAAACATGACAGTGGTTCAAATCACTGGGCCTAAGTTTGCTTGCAAAAAATGATGAATAACGCCTTTGACCTAAACACAGTCGTTATGTAATATAAAAGACGGGAAAAAGGTCAAGAAAATTAGATAAATCACGACACACAAATTACACCAAATTCTTTGTCAGAATCAGAATTTCACTTATAAAATAATAATATTTTTACAGATACACAGACATCATGATGGGAGATGCTCCGCTACCTGATGAAGCCTACACTTCTAGCAGTTATCTTGGACCTGCTTTTGAGCCGCAGAATGCAAAGCTTAATGGAAAAGTCTCTGAAACATCAGGTGAGCAATTACCCACAAAATTTGATTTTTCATGTCTTTTACATCTTTGTAGAAGAGTACTTATTTAGAAAAATTATTGTTTTTAAATACCCATCTGTTTCACCCACAAAAACTATTTATAGAACTATCGACGTATAAAATTTTCCATTTAACGTCACAAATATGTCTATACCTCAGAGCAATAATATGCGGAAGGGATAGCTTTGCACACAGTGTAGTCAGGATTGTTGATTTTTTCCTGACTCGTGGACGTGGCTAGGGTTTTCATGGACACACATTTTTATATCCATTCATAGCATATGTAGACACAATGTTTTGTTTATTTGTATAATCACTTTTTCACAGTATTGTTTTCAACAAAAATATTGGATATAACCTCAAAAACCTTTGAGCTATGTCATACAACAAAACGTAGTGGGCAGAGTCGCTGGAGACACGGGAGACGGAAAACGTGCTTACATACCTAAAAGTGGTACGATATTATGTGAAAACTTGTCTTGTCTCTTTCTCTCTCACGGTTTACAGCGTAAAAACCCAGAGAAAGTGATTTATCGTAAATTTATATAGGTTGGGTAAAAATATGTAGCTCTCTTTCCATAAATATTCTATTTCACTGGGTGGTATTTTAAAATTACTGCAATGTTATCCGGACCTGAAAGAGACGTGGGTTTCAATTTTAAGTGTTACCAGGAAGGCTAGAGTACAGTAAGGAGGCTTAATACCATCAAAAGGTAGATTTCTGATTCTATCCTCATTTCACCAGGTGGCAGTTGGACCCCCAAAGAGTCTACTCCCGGCGAGTGGATCCAGGTGAAGATGCCCCACAAGGAGCCAGTGTACGGGATAGTGATGCAAGGCAGCACGTTGTTCGACCAGTATATAACCAGCTATGAGGTTATGTACAGCGACAATGGACACCACTTCACCCACGTCAATAAGCTGGACAATACACCACAGGTAATTAATTTTTTTTTTTGAAGGAAGACCAACGTTTCCAAATATGGGTTGTCCAATTATGGAGGACTTGCAGAGGATTGAATCCGTGAGGCGAACGAAATGTTTTGAACTACTCGGTCACAAACTGACCACTTGTTGTTTGTGCCGAAACTTCACTGGTTAATACGACTAAACTACAATGATTATTTATATGCTACAATGTATTTTATGTCCTGTTTCCCACTCACCTACCTCTCTTGACGGCCTCCGTGGTGCAACAATAAGGTCCTTGGCTCCAGAACCAAAGGTTGCAGGTTTCTTGAAATAGTTTTAGTGACTAGGTCTGCATAGTAAGGTACTTCCCAATCTTCGTCTTCCCCTCTCCAATTTGAAAATCCTTACAACACTCCCCAAATTGGGGATGCCATAATCCCACTGGCTCCAAGCTAATCACAAATATGATAAATAAACTCTCTTATAACAGGAAAAAAAAAAAAAGCTTTGCATATAGGAAAATCTAATATGCGGTATAAACAGCCATTTTTCAATTTCAATCTTCAAGGGACCGAAAAAGCCAAGCTTCTTAAGTTGCTTTTACTGTAAGCGTCAATGAGTGTTTCAATATTTACTACAATATGTATCCATCTCATCTTCTTCTGTAGGTGTTTAGAGGCCCCATGGACAACACGACTCCCATAAAGCAGATGTTCTTTGTGCCGTTCGAGGCGCAGTACGTTCGGGTGTTGCCCAAGACGTGGCACGACACCATCGCCATCCGGATGGAGCTCATCGGCTGCAGCGATGCAACCACTACTGAGGAAGAAAAAAGTACCACTCCTACCTATGTTAGGAAGACCACCTTGCCTACAACTACCGTGAAGGTTTGTGCAAATTTTTTTAAAACTAGTTTTCAAAATCACATATGAAAAGCAATAATATGGAAGACATAAATGACACTTAACTTTTACGCCGCTACATGCATATGTGTATGCGCGAACAAACCTTGCCCCCGCCGCTATGCGCTTTCATTAATGCGTTCCGACAAATCCGTTGTGTACCCAGTAAGTACGTCACGAATTTAGCCGATTAGTGAACCAAAAAATACTTCAATCCTTCCTGTTACTCCCAATTTTCTGGTGATTTCTGGAAACTTCTGATTTGTTTACATAAACCGGATTGAAACTGAAGATGATTCGAAATGCCGGTCCAGCCATTTGAATTTCGCGCAGTACCGTTGTCTCTAGCATCGTGTGCGTGATGTCATCCCATATAATTTCAGTTTGTGCATCGATGAGTACACACATAATCATATAAACACTGTGTTTATATGTTGCAGCACTGAGACCATGATTTTTACTTATGTCTCACTGTTTATAATATGAGAGGCGCATCCTGAAATGTATTGTATATTTATAAATTTCATTATACTTCAAAAACGAGCACACATTAAGATAAGCCAGTCATAAATCTGTCACGAAATAAGAGAGTTATAGCAGTTTAAAATGATGAGTTAGAAATGTCAAAAAGAGTGCTGCGTATGGATATAATTTTGTTTACATAAGGATCGCAGCTTAAAGGTTAAATGCTTGTAGAATGTTATCTAAACTCAGACCTCTTCATTAAGCATAACTTGTATTGAGAAGGAAGGAAGTCGGTTACTTGCTGTGAGTATCGTACTTGGCCCGTCCAACTGCTAATCAAGTATCTTTTTCACTAGGCTATCGACCACCTCTTACAAAACCATTGAGTGTTTATGCGTACATCTTTATTGACAATACTATTGAGTATGTAATACGTTAATATTGATGGATTGATAGAAATATTTATACGACTACATATTTTACTAATATTTAATATCAGTACAGTATTTTGACCGTGGGCGGACTGCCTAACAATAGCAAAGAATCTTACCTCAACTGTTAGGGTAAATCATGAATATACTAGAATCTATAATCACCATACACTGTGGGTTCAACGGACTGGACTTTCTCGGTAATTTGCCACCTCTTCACGTCACTTATCCATAATCAGACATCCAACTGGAACTAGAATATTCATCTTTAATGTTGATCTAACCTAGCCTAAAGTTGTTTTATAACTATTTTATAACTATTGTTTTATAACCTAACCTAACCTAACCTAAACTGTCGAACCAAACCTAATCTTTTTTAAATGATTCATATATTATAATTTATTATGTATTTTGTTTTCAGCATGTGAAAGAACCAGAGTGTAAGGAGCCCCAAAAGCTGATGGCCCTGCCCGTGAAGGATGTGCAAGTCAGCTCCAGCAAGCCCGACAGTCCTAAGAAGTTCCTCGCCTTGGACCAGCCCAACGCCTGGCAGCCGCTCACCAACTCACCCAAAGAATGGATTCAGGTGCTTATTCAAACACTAAACCTAACAGTAATTGACCCTATCGTATATAACATTCAAATCAATTGCCAGTTGAGAGTTCTTATCTCCACCGTACTGAGAGAAGACAAAAAATGAAGAAATTTGACTTCTTCTTCTGATACTCTTTTCTATTGGAAGTTGGCTATCATCAGAGAAATCTTCCCCCTGCAGGCTGCAGCCCAGAATAACTCAGCGTAACTACATTTGCACCAATCAAATAGATTTCAAAGTCATGAAATGCCATGTCTTCGTCTACTATATACTCCAACAATCTTCTCCTGGATCATAAATTGAGTTATCTTATAATATTTGTGTTGCTCCTCATAATATGAGTAAGATGTCACACTTAATGTGATTCCCTAAAAATAACTCAACTCAGCGATATTTGAAAAACTGGATTTTCTTGTGAGGTCCTCTTCTATCATCGAGGCAATCTTCCTCCTGCAACCTGGAGTCCTGTCTGGTAGTGGACTAGATGGCGATCGCTGATCTAGGCCAGCTATGTTGCTATATTCCACATGAGACATCATTTTGCTAAGCCTTAAATAAACCCACACCAGGATCGGAACAGGGCATCTACGCAAAATCGTAACAAAATAAAGTTCACATAGCTCTAACATATTTCATATTCTTTATTTCAGTTTGACTTTGGCGAAGTCCAAAACATAACCGGAGTAACAACCAAGGGCGGCCCAGACGGCTGGGTGTCCGCCTACAACGTGAAGTACTCGCCTGACGGAGAAAGCTGGAGCCCCATCGTGGACAGTGACCGGGAGATTCTCATGTTCCCGGCAAACTACGACCACAACACGCCCGTCACCAACAGCTTTGAGTTCCCCGTGCACGCCCGCTACCTGAAGGTCATGCCCGCCAAGTGGACCAAGAACATCAATATACGGGCAGAGCCCCAAGGCTGCCATGAACCTCACACAGGTTAGTGCTGTTGTTAATGTTGCAACCTTAATGTTATGGGGACCAGGATTAAATACTATAAAGAATTAACGAATGTAAATTCTACGCACAACTTGCCAATCTTTTTATTGCACTATTAAACCTTTATTTCAGTTTTGTCAAAATAATTGTATTTTGAACTGTGAAAAAATTTATCCTACCAACATCAATGACCTTACACATGTATATTTGTAATGTCATAATTATTATTTTATGTTAGTGATATTTACATGTATTGAATGCGGAAAAAAACATCCCACCAACATGGCATAAAAATTCAGTTCTACACACATAATATGTACATCGTTGTTCATACAAATAAATGGTTAATAATAAATCAAATTAGATTGACACACAAATGATAAGAGGCTATGCGACTTACCCCATATTGACGATGACGATACTATATGGCTGCACTGAAGACTAAAGCACTTAACACAGAAGTACCATACTATTTAACACTATACACTGAATCACTTTACACTGAATCTAGGTGTATTGGGTACAAAACTCTGTTTAGAATCTTAATCTTATGAGGGTAAAATCCATAGAAAAAAGGCACTTGTTTTTGACACTGTGTTTCGGGTGTTTTGACAGTGTTTCATGTGTATTACCGTAAAAAGAAACATTTTTATACGATTAGAATGTATGTTTAACACTGATACTAAGTTTTTAAAAATGACAGCATTAAAAATATAGTCAGTTAGTATGCCCATATAACCTCGCTATCAATTCAAGTTGCTTATTAATTTATTAATTTGTACAAAATTCATTAGAAAAAGTGTTTATTTTTACAATGCTAAATATGATTTTATTTCCAGTGGAGTTTGAGCAAATCTCCGAGTTCACAATTGGCCCGGAGGTAGAAATAGAGGTAGGGTGCTCCATATGCCCCGGCCTGGTGCTCCCAGTCGAGGGCTGCTCCTGCGAGTTCCCCTCCATGTATGACGGGATACAGTGTGGGCCCCAGGCCAAGTGCCCCTGCATGGTGGGGCATATTCCGTAAGACAAATACATTATCATTGTGTAGATTATTTTATTTTAGACATTTTTACAACCTTGGAGTATTAATATACTTATATGATTCTTACTCCAAGTTTACAACCATAGATCTTTGGAAAGAATTATTAGTTAAACTCAAGGCACTGATTTTTTCCTTGGCAGATATGCAATAGGCGCCACCTATGTAACAGAGGGGTGTGAGACCTGCACCTGTACACTTGGTGGTCATCCGACTTGTGAGAAAAAGACCTGTCCCGAGTGTGGAAATGTAAGCTATTTTATATTTATTTTGTTGAATAATTAGCTTTTTTCTTTGACTTAAGCGAGTGAAAAAACTTAAGCGAATCTGGTAACCAAACATGGCTAAATATATCACAAACAACGTTGCGATTCTGAATGGTGGTCTTTCTCGGGGCAATATTTAGAATATCTACCACTCTGGAAGTTGCCTCAAATATTATTTTGTTTTAATAGTACGTGAAATAGTACATTTAAATTTATTTAAATTTATTTAAATTATTTGCACACGCCGGGACCCAAACCTACAATCTGCGGATTCGTAGCCGAGATCTTTTCCTTTGCTTGAAATATAAAATATCTAATTTGGACTTTTAATTTTCTCTGTATAATTTGAACATCATTCAAAAAGAAAAACTAATAGAAGTGTAAAGAAGTTTAACATCTTCCGCTTATTATCTTGGCAGTAGGAGTTTTTCAAATATGCTCATGTTATTCGTATCCCGGGAATGTTTGTCTTTCAGTAAAACAAAAACAAAAAAATAATATTAATGAAAAATTAAATCTAAATTCTTTTTTGAACAAATAATCAATTTCATTCTGAATTGGCGTCATCAATTTTATTTAAAATCAGTATAGATCACTTTTCTAGGGACTTTCTGTTCAGTGAACTTGAATTAATAACATTATATAAAAAAAAAATTTTGCAGGGTCTAGTGCCAAAGCTAAGCGACGTCTGCCATTGTAGTTGTACCCCATGTCCCACCGGCACCCGGCTGTGTCCCACGAGCGAGGTCTGCATCCCGGATCACTCATGGTGCGATGGCCAGCTGGACTGCCCCGACGATGAATTGGACTGTGAAGCCTCCACCACTCTGGCCCCCACCACATCTGTAGCTGAAGGTAAATACTCACTTCAACCTGATGCAAAACCGGCCAGTTTTATTGAATTTAAAAATCGTCTACCATTATTGATACCCTTAAATAACCACTTACAACCTGACATAGATAACTTTGCCGGTGGCCAAAGGAGGAACTAACGAAAAAAGTTTTTTTGTATCTACAAAATCTACACTAGCGACCCCACCAACTGCAAAGCTAAGAGTGTAAACAGTGAGGCGAAGATGAAAATCGGTAGATTAGAGTTGAAAAATTTGGTAAATGGCGACAAAAATTGTCAGTTCGCCAAATAACTGGAACCGGTTCCTCCTATCGAAATTTCAGTAGAAATGGCATCGCTGAGTGTAAAACTGTACTGTCAAATTTATACCATAGAAGACCAATGTTTTCCCTCTATTTTATTTTTGTTTATTACATTCCAGTAACTGAGCTCCAGTGTCCTGTGGCCACGTGTCCAAGAGGCTACAAAGTTGTGGAGAAGAAATCCGCCGGGAGCAAACAGAACCTGGAGCTGACTAATGACGGTCAGGTGACTTCGGACTCCCTGTTTGCTCAGCCCACCAAGTCGGGTAGGAAAGGGTATCAACGCTACTTCAAGGGAGGTGCCAAGGGAGGATCCAACCCCAGCGGAGGTATGTTGATCTTTTAAATATCATTTTTCGTTGTTTTCTGGCGGCCATTTGTATTTTTTTTCTTCTTACTATGTAGTTTATGAGTAATGCAATGTTAATTTGAATTTACATTAGTTATAAAAGGGTTAAAGAATAATCCAACTATCAAAATTACAATGAAAAGGTTTTGGCACAGTTTAAAACTATGTACATCAATTTTCTGTAGTTTCATTTGAATTATTTATTTATTTTTATAGTGAACACCGCACAAGAGTTGTGAGGCTGAAGATAGTGGGGAAGGGAAGGAGATGGGCAATAGAAAGGTTGGGAAGTACCTGGCTAAAGCCATTTCAAGCAACGTTTCGATTCTGAATGGTGGGCTTTCAGCAGGGCGATACTTGTAGTATCTTCCACTCTGGAACGTGCCGCAAATTTACTTTATATTAATTAAATGTGTTATGACACATATTGATTAAATAAAAGTTATTGGCACACGCCTGGTTTGAGCCTGTGACCATAGGATGTGTAGTGGAGCGTCTTACCACTCGACCATGGAGGCCGCATTATTGTGTTGTCAAGTAGCCGTTATTTATGTAACATTTTTTTTCAATGAAAATACCGCACAAGAGTCTCAATTGCCTGATGCTATGGCATTTCTAATTAGGGTATGTTGTGAGGCTTAAGAAAAAAGAGAGGGGAACGAGATGGGGAAGTAGAAGGTTAAGGGATGGGAAGAAATTTAACTTAATTTGCACACGCCGAGTATGCAAATTAAGTTAAATTTCTCTATGCTCACTTGTAGTGTTATATATTTTAAAAAATTATATGAATTTCATATTCTCAGGAATTAAGACATCAGGATACCGCCCGGCCAAGGCTCCTCTACAACGTCAAACCCTGGCTCGCCCCGTCAAGGCAGAGCCCCCGGCCAAGAAGGGGTGCGTGCAGTGGCGCTGCGTGTCCTCACGCCCTCCGCCCTCCCTCATTCCCAAGGACGGGCACTTGCCCACGCTGCCCCCCTGTCCAGCCCCCAAGTGCCCCCCCGAGTATATCATCAGTATGGACAATGAGGAACTGGATGAATATGACTGTCCGAAGTAAGGAAAAATGGATATTTCTATAACTCTCACAATATGAAAAATTTACAGGAAACCATTATAACATACTCGTATATATTACAGCTTACCTTTAAGTAGCGAATGAACATACTTTTTTCAATCCATAGATTTCTTTGTAGCCACAAAATCTACACTAGCTTTGACACCACCAACTTTACAGACCAGCTATGCGACTCGCTAAACTAATTTAACATCTTAAATCTTTTATATGATGGTCAATTTTCAGTTTCCTAAAATGATGTAATAATTCTATTTATAACTACGAGAAATTTGATTTAGGACTGACCTCAAAGCAAGAATATATATGAAGAGAGAGCTAAACATTTTTATCCAACCTATAGAAATTTACGATAAATCACTTTCTCCGGGTTTTACATTGTAAACCGTGAGAATGAAAGAGATAAGACAAGTTCTCACCCAATATAGCTCCGCTTTTAGGTATGTAAGCATGTTCTCCGTCTTTCGCGTCTCCGGCGACTCTGCCCACTACGTTTTTTTATGCAACATAACAGGACAGAACTCAACGATTTTTTAGGTTATATCCTACATTTTTGTTTATAACAATTTAATTTTTTTATATAAATATCGCACAAGAGTCTCAACTGCTCCCAACCGTCTAGAGCCAGTGAGACTATGGCATCCCCAAATAGGGTATGTTGTGAGGTTGAAGGTAGTGGGGAGGGGAAGGAGTTTGGGAAGAGGAAGGTTGGGAAGTACCTGGCTATTCAGATCTGGTCACCAAACACGGCTAAAGCCATTAGTTTCGATTCTGAATGGTGGTCTTTCACCAGGGCGATACTTAGAGTATCTACCACTCTGGAACGTGCCGCAAATATACTTTTTATTATTTGTTACTGTGAAAAAGTGGTTATACAAATAAACAAAAACATTGTGTCGACGTGCTCTATGAATAAATGTATAAATACCCTAGCCCTAGCCCTAACCACGCCCCAGACAGCAACTTGGTCTACAAAATATAATTCAGTCTTAAGCATAAAAATCACCTGCAAAGGCCCTCCACTCTGGCAACTAAACTCTTGTGAAAGTATTACGAAATCTGAGAATTTATTAGAGATCTAACCTATAAATCAAAAAATGCAGCTCAAAACCCAACATAAATACATTCTTCTATTGATTTCTACGTCTTAATTTATAATATATATCCGCTTAATACCTTGTATTGAACACATTTACATTTTCCAGCTCCTTCAGAGAGCTGACAAAATTAATTGAACAATTACGATTGAAACAAATTATAGCTAATAATGATTTTTTTAATATTCATCACGCTGTCCTTTCAACAGATATTCTTGCTCTCCTCCCGCCCGCCGGGACGCAGTGTGCAATGTGACGTGTCGCATATTCAACACGTTTGACGGCACAGAGTTCCAGTACGACATCTGCAACCACATCCTCGCCAGAGACGCTGACTTGAACACCTGGGATGTTACTCGTAAGTTACTTACAATGGCATTCATATTAACAAGATCTTAATTTATTTTTTTCTCAATTGGACGTAATTATGCAGAAAGCATCCAACCCCAAAAAGATGAAACTGAGAAAAAGGCGTTTGAAAATATGACGATACAAAAGCATTAATATACGTAATCGGCGTAAAGTGAATATCATTGTTTATTTTTTCTTTATGAGTATTATTATAAGTAGGTAATTTATAATCTATCAATGTGTTTATTAATAAAAAAATTATTTCTTATGTTATGATACATTTTATAATGTTTTTAAACTTTAATTTAAGTCAAATATTTCCAATGTGCTATAGTAAAAAAAAATTTAAATTACCAAAAATCTATTGCATTTGGAGCTCAAATGTTTAGCAGCAAAGCAGATTTAAATCCTGTATTTATCAAAAGGAAAATACATATATAAAACTCGATTTTGGCAAATTGTGGGTTGGACGCTTCCCGCATAACTACGTCCAATTGAGGCAAGCTTTCCCCAAGAAGCAAAGAAAGACACTTTTTCTGTTCTGAATAAGTCCACACTTCCTACTTGTTACCAGATTTGATCCTTCCTCCGTCTTCTGTTTAGTATTTTGGTTTTGTTCCAGTTCAAAAGAACTGCTCCAAGGACGTGTGCGTAAATGAGCTAGTCATATCCCAAGGACAGGACCAAGTGAGGTTCCGCCCTGACCTGACGGTGGAATACAACGGCTACATGTACACCGTGGACCAGACGAGGAAGATCGGCTTCCAGACGCAGACCTTTGCCATCTCGAGGCTCGGCGAAACCCTATTCTACATCTCTACCAAGTACGGATTCTGGGTGACCTACGACAACAAGAAGAACATCAGAATTGGGGTGAGGCATTTCTTTGAAAAATATTTTATGTGCTCTACATTCTCGTATATCGACTGTTTACAGTGAAAAGGGCGTGACGAAGGGGCGAAGTGACAAATCACTTCTTCCTAGACTAATGAAAACAGTGAAAAAATTTCACTCTCTTGAAAAGTAGCGACTATTTCCTTTGGTTTTGGTAAGTTGATATAACGACGGAGGGAACTTAATCAGTAAACAGTTTATTTTTAATCGTTTTAAAACCTATCCATTGTTATTCGTTGCACCTTACCAAATTTTAAATAACATATTTGAGGGTTATACAAGCAAAGGCAGCAATCTTTTTCATTCTAAATTATTTCTTGAAAAGTTGATTTAGCGTTTTATACACTTTTCTTTCATGAATATGTCGATACATTTAGAAATTGTTGTTTCAAATTATTTCTTTTTTCATGTTCGCAAACATTTTGATCCACAAAATTGTCTGTTTCTTTAGAATAATCATTCAAAAGTTGACATTGCTACAAAACCGTTTTTGTAGATTGCTGCCTTTGCGTCTAAGCCCCTCATTTATTCATTATGAATTTCAGGTTGCTGGCAAGTTGTACGGTCGAGTAGATGGTCTGTGTGGTTTCTTCAACGGCGATCCATTGGATGATAGAAGGAAGCCTGACGGGTCTCCCGCTAGGTCCACCGAGGAGTTTGGAGACAGCTGGGATCACAAGGACAGCCCCGAGGTGTGCAAAGTCACAGCATGCCCCATCAATCTGCAGAACCAGGCTTGGGATATGTGCAAAGTTATAAAGTAACTAAAATACCGATTTATTTATGATCATTAATTATTTTATTTGTTTTTTAAGTTTCACTTGTATTGTAGGTATTTATTTATTGGTTTACGGTACAAGTACCCTTGAGTACACAAAAGAAATCAGTTAAAAATAACAATACAATTTAAAATAAACAATTTAAATATACTTATATGATTCTGTATGGCAATGAAAACATAAACATTTATTAGTAACTGATTTAAAAAAATATGTATTTACGTTTTTGTAAGCTATTTCAGTGCTGTTGAAAATATTTGCTACTTCTGTTTTTTGGTTACCTAGGCTACCATATGTGTGCGTGGCTTAAGAGAGTAGTTTTGAAATTATTGTTACACTGAAAAAGAGTTTTGGTTCGCGTGATTCTGTTGGGTATATGCAATGAGATTAGTTGCAGTAAATCAGGGCTGACAATAATGCAATTGATGATTTTATAAAGAACAATTTTATTGGATTTATCTTCAATCAGATAGTTTTATTAAATTAACAGTTATAATTTATATTTTTAATATGTTTATAATTTAAACATTGTATTATGTAGATTTATTTTGGGGTGTTGCTGCACTACCTCTTCCTCCTTGAGCCTTGGTTTCAGACAGCCTTGCAGTGCCCATCATTAGGGCAGGTGTTTTTTGCAAAATACACACCACGCTAAATATAAACTCATTTTTATAGAATTTCTAAAATCCATGCACTGCGTCACTTGCATGGTCAGCTTTGCAGGTGGCTAAAAGACGAACTAATGGACCAACTACTTTTAAATTAACAAAATCTACAATAGCAAAGCCACAGACTGCAAAGTAAACCGTGTTAAGCTGTATAATAATGGTTTAATAAACAACTAAATACATTAAATCATTGCATGAAATTACAAAAAATGTTTTTGTAAATTTACTGTTTGTTTATTTAATTTTTTTATAAAAAAAACTAATTTCTTCATTTCATCACCAGCTCGGAGATGTTCTCCGGCTGCGCCTCCTCCATGGACCTGGAGAAGGCCCGCTCCCGCTGCCTGGAGGCTGTGTGCGAGTGCATGCAGAATTCGGGGGTCCCGGGAGACTCCAAGGGCTCCTCCGTGCCCTCCAACAGCAAGAGCAAGAGCTGCCTGTGCGAGGCTCTACAGACCTTTGTCACGGGCTGCCAGGCCGCTGACCAGACCGTCAATCTGCAGGGATGGCGGACAGAAACCAGTTGTTGTGAGTAAATTTAATAATATTATTTGAAAGAGAACTGTTCTATGGAAAAAAGCTAGGTAGTTTTTTTTTGTATCAGGACAAAACATTTGATAAATGTTTCAAAGCAACAATTTGACATCATCACTTTTTATGGCATTAGTAATACATATTTCTATTTGTTTACTTTGACTACTGAGGAAAAATAATCATTTTTTAATACGTATTTCCAGAGTGGTAGATACTCTAAGTATCGCCCTGGTTAAAGATCACCATTCAGAATTGGAACGCTGCTTGAAATGGCTTTAGCCGTGTTTGGTGACCAGATCTGAATAGCCAGATACTTCCAAACCTTCCCCTTTCTCATCTCCTTCCCCTCCTCACTACCTTCAGCCTCACAAAATACCCCTATTGGGGATGCCATAGTCTCACTGGCTCTAGACCGTTGGGAGCAGTTGAGACTCTTGTACGGTGTTCACGTAGAAAAATAAAAAAGTATCACCCTTCCTAGTAGGGCAACATAAGTCTATTTGAAAAAATACTAAATGCAAGATGAAAACGTTACCAAAATCTTATTTTAAAAGACACAAATTCAAAATAAGATCCAGAAAACTTTTTTTTTCAAACAGACTTATGAGGTCTTGATAGTAAAGTAAAAATTTGTCTTTATTTTCATAATCTTTATAAATGTGTCTTGCAGTGAGTGCCTTTTTTTTTAATAATGTGTATCATTTGTTTCCTCCCAACAGCGGCCTTGTGCCCCGCTCCGTTGGTCCACTACGACTGCTTCAGACGGCGCTGCGAGCTCTCCTGCAGCTCTTTGCAGGAAGATGACCCCTGCCCCACCACTCCGGGAGTCTGCTTTTCGGGCTGCTTCTGTCCCGAGGGGATGGTTCGCAAAGGAGAAAACTGTGTCCCTCCCACTGAGTGCAGAGACTGTAAGTTGACAAAAAAAAAATAACATCAAAAAAAGTAAAAGATTTGTTGAATTTATAGGCTTTTCAGATGATTGATGATTTTTTTAAATTTAAATTTTTGTTAATTACTGTCAAATTCATACCATAGACAACCAATGTTCCCCCTTTTATTTTGTGCTGCCATCCACTTCAATTATTTTTTGGCATTTAAGGTGAAATGTCACAAAACTGGGCCATAAAAATGCAGTGTTATCATTATCCAAATTATAATTAAAAAAAAATAAAAAATTACTAATCGAATACTTGATTTCATGTTATTCAAAATGAAACCAAGTAGATACTTATTTCATTTTGTTATTTATCAAACTGAAATTAAGTACTTACCCATTGGTCATTTTAAGATATTATTTACCTATAAATATCCAAAAAAGAATAAATGCTGTCTTTTTTTTTTTTTTAGGTGTTTGTGATGGATTTGGAAAGCCTCAGTTTGTAACTTATGACAGACGTAACTTCACGTTCAACGGCAACTGTACCTACATTGCATCAAGGGATAAATCCGGCGATGGGAAGCACGCCTTCCAAGTGTACGTCACAAATGGAGAGTGTCCCAATAATCCTGATGCTATTTGTACTGTGGCATTGCACATTGTCTTTGAAAACCACACCTTACATATACAGAAGAATGGTGATGAGGTATGTTTACCACATTTATGTATATTTAAAATGTCATTTTAATTCAAAACTTATACTTTGTATCCATTTATAAATGTATTGTTCTTGAAATTTCAGCTAATAACGACTGTAGATGGCATGAAGGTCCAACACTACCCGGTCCACAGTAAATGGCTTCATCTACAAGAGATCTCCGGCAATGATATCACGCTGTTAATTCCTTCTGTTCAGCTAGAGGTAAATGTTTCGCTAAAAATAACAACTTCCACACTCATATGTTAGTAGCTGAGTGGATAAACGCATTTGATTCCCACCCGGGCGTCATAGGTTGAATTCCTCTGATAGTTAAGTCCTCCGTCATCATTGCACAAGCAACTTTTTCCGCTTATTATGATCGTAGCAGGAGTTTTTTCAAATATTCTAAGGTTATTTATAACCCAGGAATGTTTGTCTTTCTTTTTGAAAAAAAAAAAACATACTTTTTCTAAATTTGACCATAACATTTATTTATAAGGCAACAAATCATTCTTCTTTAAGGCAATGCAATTTTGTAAAATTTGAACAAAATCACCCACTCCTTACGCTGGTGGCAATAAGTTTAAAATTGCCTGTAAAATCTGGGAATGGAACCATTAATTTCTGGACCAGATCTGTCGATCCTCACTTCCTAACTAAATAAATTTGCTAATTAACTAACCCATATAAATTTTGTCAGTCGTTAATTATTTTGTGATTTAATATGTTAAAAATTTCGTCATCCTTTAACCTATTCTTCATCCATCAGGTGGATTCCATATTCCACAACATGGCCTTCACCATAAAGGTGCCCTCCATGCTGTACGGCGGCAAGACGGAGGGCCTGTGCGGCAACCGCGACGGGGACGCGGACAACGATCTCGGCCAGTCGGACGAGGAGGTGAGGAAGTTCGGGCTCGGCTGGAGGGCGCCCCGAACAGAGCTGGAACTCCTGGACATACAGGAAGACAACTGTGTGGAGAAACCCAAAGACGAGTGCTGGCCACTACCGCCCGATCAAGACCCGTGCTTTAAGATTATGGATGATATGAAATTCGGAAAGGTAATTATTTATTTATTTTTTTATAAACTGACGGTTTATTGTCCAATTACAAAAAAATTACATAACACGAAATGAGAAAAAAGAGCAACAGAGAAAGAACAGCACACACATAATATTAAATGAAGCAATGACAAAAATTGGACAAAATATACAATAGAAAGAACATTCAAATCAAAGCCAAGGTCAAGTCGAAATTTCGGAAGTCATAAAAAATGATAAAAATCAATTAGACTGGTACCAAAAATTTCAAGACCTTGGCTTGAGTTAACAAGTCTCGACATTCTGGACAGTGGAGAATGATATCCATAATTAGTAGAGTGATGATTGAGGAACAGCAATTCATTGTTTCTGAGTCGTTTCCGTATAGCAAGGAATGTTGAACTGGTTGAGTTGCAACAAAGAAGGTGAGTCAATTATACAATTAATCATTTTTAAAATGCAAATGAAATTAATCAATTATCACAACAATAGACTCTATGAGGCAAAATGTATGTAACATTTTATTTATATGTGTTATTTCACAATTAATTTATTTAAAATAATGATACAAAATATTTGCTGTATGTTAAGAGTGGTAGATACTCTCAAAATAGCTCTGATGACTACCATTCAGAATCTAAAATGAATTGATAAAATTGTATTGCTTACTGGAATTCAATATTGTGTTTATCTTCTTCTCCTAGTGCCATCCAGTGGTGGATCCCATTCCCTTCTTGTCTTCCTGTCAGCAAGACCTGTGTTCTACCCATAAACAACTAGGTCTGTGTGTCAGCTTGGAAGCATATGCTCGACAGTGCGAGAGAGCTGGCATCTGTCTCGACTGGAGAAGAGAGGACTTCTGTCCGTACAAATGGTAAAATCCTTGATCAAGTAAATTAAAAATGTTATTTTTTACACAATGATATGTGATTTACCGTCAATATTGAAATTCAGAATAATAATGTTATTTACATCCTCTTTTTTTTAGTGAAAATGATTTGTCATACGAATCATGTGGACTGGGCTGTCAGATAACTTGTGAAAATTACGAGAAATACACAAAGAAACCTTCCTCCTGTCACCTGCCAAAATCAGAAGGTTGCTTTTGCCCTGAGGGCAAGGTATGTCGATTCATTAAAATTATTATAATTCGACACTTGGAATTTTAAGAACTTGAATAATATTTTATTTCTAATAACTGTCAACAGGTGGCAGTGAACAACACTTGCATCTCGCACAGCAAGTGCTTCCCTTGCGACTCTGCAGGCCACTACGTGGGCGACACGTGGCAGGTGGATGAGTGCACTTCGTGTTCGTGCGGGAAAAAAGGGGGAGTGACGTGCGTGGAGCGCTCCTGCGCCCAGGCCTCCGTGGGCGCCCCTGGCCTAGTGGTTCAGCAGATCGCTAAACCCGCTGGACAGTGCTGCCCCGAATTTATTTGCAGTGAGTAACATACTTAATCTAAACAGTTCAGAATGCTGCCAGCATTATGATAAAGGTTTCTTCTAGCGTTTTGACCGCTTCGTGTGAACAACTACAAAGAACTACTTCATTTTGCGGCAATTCAAACTTCATTCATTTTTCATTGAACAAGTACATCAATCGAAGTTATACTACAAAGCTACAGAGAACTACTTTATTTTGAGGCAGTTCAGTTGCGAAGTTGAACTTCAAAGCCTACAAAGAAGTACTTCAATTGAAGTTCGACTCTTTTCGTTTTCAAATCTTTACCGACTGGTACTTTGTTTTGGCAAGGAACTTTTGTCGATTTGCTAGTACTTTTCGAAAAAACATCAGGAACCGGTTCCAAAAAGAGCTGAATAAATAACCGGTTCGGTCTTGCCGGTCACCGGTAACTGGAACCGCAGGTACACCCAATTCTGATATTGATCATTTTTAATTTCAAATCTCTTTTTAGTGAGTTCGACTTCAATTGAAGTGTCCACTGCGAAGGTTCATTTTAAAGAACTAGCAGTTCGTGAAGCATTCACAAAACATTGAAGTTTTTCCTAACGCTAGTTTCTTCATTTAAATACTAACTGCCCTAACCTAAAATAATGTGGTTTTACGTAACTTTGGTACTTACAATAGTAGCCAAGAATTACAAGTAACTTTATGAGTTCGATGAATCAGCATATTTGTTTCACCTCAAAACGAGTGATCGGCGAGTAGGTACTATACTTTTGTTACTTCTATGATTGCAGTTGCAGTTCCGACCGACATGCCACATTGTGATGAACCTGTTAAAATGGAATGCGGATTTGGACAGTTTCTGAAGTTAGAAACTGTGGCTTCCAGATGTCCCACATTTGTTTGCCGTGAGTTAAATAAGTGTATAATAATATGTTCCATAGTTTTTTTAAATTCATGTAAAGTACATTAATTTTATATTCGTAAAAAGCATTTATTTTGTGGCTTACCATATTTATAAATAAAACAGATAAACTTTGTTTATGGTATAACCACTTTTATGCTTAAAAAACAATAATTTTTCAGAGTTCGCCAATCACCTCATTGCTACTGAACATAATTTTATTAGGGATATAGGGGTCAAAATTCTTCACCGTTGTAATAAAGGGAAAAAATTAGATAACTTAGAAGCATTAGAAATTATAAAATCATTAAATAGTAACTGTAGTATTTTGAATAATCAAATTAATTTATCGTATAGTCCTATCCTAGATATATTTCCAGTAAACCGCTCTGTTATTCCCATAATCCCCTCAATTACCCCTTCTCCTTCCCATTCCAACTTCTAAATATGTATATATATATATCTCAGTATTTTGTATTTTAGATTAATTTTAATATTGTCCTGATGATGGAAGGGTGCTTCCGAAACCGGTCGACATACTATTGAATAATAAAAGTGGTTATAAACAAAGTTTATCTGTTTTATTTATACATTAATTTCTTTTAAAATTATAACTTATTTTTGTTTATTTTCGACACAAACAGAATGCAAGCCACTGGACGAGTGTGACCCCATCCTCCCGGACAACGAGGTGGAGCTCCTGGAGCCGGGCATGGAACGCGTGGTGGACTCCTCAGGCTGCTGCCCGCAAGCCTCGCTGGTCTGCAAGCCCGACAAGTGCCCCGCCGCCCCCAAGTGCCCTCCGCACCACAAGCCCCGACCCAATCACAAGGACAAGGAGTGCTGCCCAACCTACACCTGTGGTCATTATTATCTTATATTATTCAGCATTTTATTTCAACGGTATAGAACAAATGTGGCAATCTCTAAACTAAAATACTTATGTTGGTTACGATTCTCTCTGAGAATCAGCATTTAATGGGTACTGTTCAAATGCCAAAAATTCAAATTTGCGCTTATGGTCGTTTCGATTGCCTATCAAATGTGATTTGTGATGAGTTCGAAAAACCTCAACCTTAATAAATTTAATCAAGTCGAAGCTTTCCCTTGGAATGGTAGGACTGCGATACTGACAATGATTTTGAAATAATTTTTTCGACCACCCAGGATAATAAAAACTTGAAAGTTTTACTAAAAAAGGATACAGTTTAAAATGTTTGCCTCATTTAAAAAAGTGGAGCTTCCTACATGACTCTCACATTGTGCATTCTTCAACAGATTATTTGGTGTAAATAACAATTTTTATTCATATATAATATTTATATATATATATATTTTTTATATAAATTATATATTTATACACTATTATACAGGTCTACGTGGTTGTCTATGCAGGCGGCCAAAAGAGAAACTAACGAAAGAACAATCAATTTTCTTTAATTCATAGATCTTTTGTATCCGAAATATCTACTTCGGCGATGCCCCTGACTGCACTGATAAATATGTCGATTTGTGCATAAATATGTGTAGTGTATTTTTAAACGATTATTTGTTATGTTTTGTTTCATAGAGCCTCCAACTGACAAGTGTTTGTATGACATGGAGTACGAATCCTCTCCTTTGGGAGGAGAAACTAAGAGGCCCGCTGGACAAGTTGAAACTATTCCCAAATCGGTAAGCATTATATTTTAGTCTACCTACTTACAAAAGAAAAGATACAGTAACAAATTCTAATATATTCTTGGTGCTCCAACATTTTTCTGACGTTTTTCTGTTCACGTTTCCAGATGGGAGCAACGTGGCAAGATGGCCCCTGCCGCTCCTGCCTCTGCAAGAAACTTGGAGGTTCCGGTAAGACCACCACTAAAGCTAAAGCTATCCTGAGGGCTGTGTGCTCGGTCACACAGTGTCCGGCCATCCCAGAGTCAGAGGACTTTGTCACAGAGTCAGTTGGAATCCCCTTCACCTGCTGTCCCAAGCCTAAGTACTCCGCTTGCAAATACGACGGAACTGTTTATAAGGTACTCCTAACTATTTAAATCATTTACCATTGATTTGAATTGTCTGCTTTGTAAATAGTTATCTATGCAATCAATGCATTTTGATTCTAACTAAATATCAACATTTATTTTAGATCGGCGAAGAATGGAAGTCTGACACAAACCCTTGCGTAATTTACAAATGTTCCGAGAAAGAAGATGGTACTTTGGAGAAGAAAACAATCGTTAAACAATGCGATAAGAATTGCCAACAGGTGAATATACCCTTTATTTTTTACTACCCAGAGTATCCTTACTGTATATTTAGCTGCAGAGACTGGACCTGCAATAGATGAAGGCCACTGAAATAAGGCAGGACAGGGACGTCTGAAGAAGTAATGGTCTTATCAAAGCAATGGGTCCCCTTCCCGACTAGGAAAAGGGGAATAAAATTATATAATTTTTTTACTATCCTAAATTCATATTTAGCTTGATAGTATTTTGTAGAAGAAAATAATCTCCTAATTTAAAGCTATTTTTTTTGTTTCAGGGCTGGAAGTATACCCCATCTCCAAACCCTGACAAGATTTGTTGTGGACAATGTACTCCTGAAGCCTGCATTGTCAATGGTTTGGAACGTAAAATCGGAGAAAAATGGACCTCTAAAGATTTCTGCACAGATTATGTTTGCCTCAATAAAAATGGAACAGTGAGTTTCAAATCTTCACATTCAATCATTATGAAATCTTTGATAATTTTCGACATTTATAAAAAATATGTTAAGTTTATTTGTTTATTTTATGTTCATTTTCCTTCTAGCTTCAAGTGCAGTCCATGGAAGTGTCCTGCCCAGCTGTCAGTAAGAACATGAGAGAAGAGTTTGAATTGGAAGAAACACCAGTAAAAGGAAAATGCTGCAAGAAAGTTGAAACCGTCGCTTGTAAAGTTGATGGTAAAATATATAAGGTGCGCTCGTACATATTTTATATCATCGCAATTTGTATAAGCATTCATATTTTAGATTTCTGTCAACTCCATGTAACACCGAAGATCTAAAAATTATGTAATATAGTACGCATGCGCAGAATTGTTCTACTTCACAGACAACTTTCATTATAATAAACAAAGTTAGGTTAGTAAAGGTTTTGTTAGCAAAAATATTTTTTTATGAGTAGAACTGTCGTACTTTAAACCAAAACCAAAATATTATAAGTTCCTTCAACAACCAATAAAAGAAAAAAAGGTAATTCCAAATTCGTACAAATCAACTATCAGTATAATAAACTAGGTTAGGTCAGGATAGTTTTTCCCTCTTTTAATTTTTTTTCTCTTATGTTTATATTGTATTTTATTTTCAGGTTGGTGATGTTTGGAAATCTGACAGCGATCCTTGTGTCTCATTCACTTGCATGAAAAAAGATGATAAAACTTTAGAAAAGCAAATATCCGTGAAGCAATGCGAAGTGAAATGTAAACAGGTTGGTTTCAGCATTTTTTTTTTAAATAAAATGATTACATAAATAATAATATGTACATACTCGTATATGTATAATTATGTTTGGGGCCCAATTTAAACTCTCCTTTTTCCTTTGACAGGGTTGGAAGTACAGTCCATCTAACAAACCCGAGACAGTCTGCTGCGGAGAGTGCCTGCCTGTGTCTTGTGTGGTGTCAGGGGTGGAAAGGAAGATAGGAGAAGAATGGACCTCTGACGATTTCTGCACCAAATACGTTTGCCTCAATAAAAATGGAATCGTAAGTTATATAATGTTTTCAACATACACTTATTCAAATTCCTACTGGTTGCTTTTCTGCAATATATTATTTGTAGGTTGTATTTCTGTGATAATAACCTCCTCTGTGTTACCAGACTAATTATATTGCTTGTAGTCAGAAGTAGGAACTGAAACCGAAAAATGAAAAGATATTTCTTCAGAAAGGCAATATGTAATTACTTTTTCTTCCAAATAAAGTGTTACTTTTTTCAGCTCCAAGTGCAGTCAGTGGGAGTAACCTGCCCAGCCGTAAGCAAAATCATGAGAGAAGATTTTGAACTGCAGGAAACTCCCATTCAAGGACAGTGTTGCAAGAAGGTGAAACCTGTTGCTTGCAAAGTGCACAACAAAGTTTACAAGGTAAGCTTCATGCATTTATATTGATCTCTTATTTTATAAGTATCCATATTTAATCCATAAAATATATAGGTGTTAGCAGTTGGCACTAAGGGACGGTTCTAGATATATTTAGGTGCCAGCGAACCCGTTGCAATAATTTACAATATTAAAAGAATAATTATGTTCCAGGTCGGAGAGCAGTGGACTTCAGACACTGATCCATGTGTATCCTTCATCTGTGAAGCCAAGGGTGATGGCACTCTAGAGAAGCATACTAAAATTACACAGTGCGATATGAATTGCAAAAAGGTATGATTATTAACATAATCAATCTCACGCAAATGTGTTATGGATTGTAGATTAATCAATTGAATGGTTTAATTGAATAAATGTTTCTCCTTTAGGGCTGGAAGTATAATCAGTCTCCCAAACCATATGTGAAGTGCTGTGGAGAGTGCCTGGCCGTGTCTTGTGTGGTGTCCGGAGTCGAGAGGAAGATTGGAGAGGAGTGGACCTCCGACGACCTCTGCACCAAGTTCACATGTCTGAATAAGAATGGATCTGTAAGTACACATACAATTGTATTATATCATGTCTTGTGTGGTCCGGAGTCGAGAGGAAGATTGGAGAGGCGTGGACCTTCGACGACCTCTGCACCAATTTCACATGTCTGAATAAGAATGGATCTGTAGGTACACACATACAATCGTATTATATTATGTCTTGTGTGCTGTCCGGAGTCGAGTGAAAGATTGGAGAGGAGTGGACCTCCGACGACCTCTGCACCCTATTATATTATGTAAAAGTTAAGCTCTTTGTAGAAAATATAGGAAGAAAAGAGTTCTGTTCCGGAAAATAGTAGAATAGGTTGATTGAGTATGAAGGTTGCTCGATTGGTTGGTTAATCAATATTGTTTTTCTCCAGCTCCAAGTCCAGTCCATGGAAGTGTCCTGCCCGACAGTCAGCGAGAACATGAGGGAAGAGTTTGAACTGAAGGAAACACCGGTACAAGGACAATGCTGCAAGAAAGTTATTCCAGTGGCTTGCAAAGTCGAAGGAAAAATATTCAAGGTTCAGATTTAAAGCATTATAAAGCTTTTAATACATATGTAATTTTATTTATTTTTTTTTTTTTATGATACTAATTCTTTTATACTCTTTCTAGATTGGTGAAGAATGGAAATCTTCAAGCGACCCATGTGTTTCTTTCATGTGCACCTCCAAAGAAGGCGATTTCTTAGAGAAGCAGATGAAAGTGAAACAATGCGATAAGAGGTGCAAACAGGTATGTGTAACATTTATAAAATTCTTGTTAACCAATTTAACAAACTTTGTGATTGAATAAACTGTAACAAGTATGTAATTGAAATTTTCCTAGGGTTGGAAGTACAATCCATCTAACACACCCGAGGTCTGCTGCGGAGAGTGCCTGCCCGTGGCTTGTGTGGTATCAGGAGTGGAGAGGAAGATAGGAGAGGAATGGACCTCTAAAGATTTCTGCAACAAGAATACCTGCCTTAATAAAAATGGAGTGGTGAGTACAAAGATGTAGCACTTGTAACATAGTAAACCTGTGCATTGCCACCATGTCCTGAACCAAAATTAAAATCCATTTATACGTTTTAACCTGTTCTGTGTTTGTTTTAAAGAAAATGTATGACAATCCGATAATTCTGTCTTCACTTTAAAACGTCACTTTTAAGACTAAATTTGAAAAGGCACTTCTTGTTCCCGCCAGGAAAACCTCATACTTTACAGAATAAATTGTCACTTAATGTTATTCGCACTGTAAATTAACACAGTTTTAATATGTGTATAAATTATAAGTAAATATTGTGAAAATGCAATTTAAATATCGCACTAACCTTTTTTAAATTTTCCAGCTCCAAGTTCAGTCCGTGAAGGTAAACTGCCCAGCTGTCAGCGAGAAGATGAGAGAAGACTTTAAGGTGGAAGAGAAGCCAGTGGATGGAGAGTGTTGCCCAAAAATTAAAACTACGGCTTGCAAGGACAAAGGACAGACATACGAGGTCAGTACTAGTAATTTTAAAACCGGCATATTTGTGACATCTAACAGCCAAATGTATATGTTAATTACTCCAATAGAATAGTTTTATTTGTATTTTTGATTACAACTCTAAATGTTTCAGATTGGGGCCAAATGGGTATCTGCTGCTGATCCTTGTGTATTATTGACTTGTGTATTGAACGATCGAGACGGATCACTAGAAAAGCAAACCACTACGATGCAGTGCGAAAAGAAATGCAAGCAGGTAATATCATAAAAACCTTTTTAAAGCTGGCCACCATAGCGTAGTGGATTTGATTTCTGGCCAGCGCGCAAATAAATTAAATGGATCTTTCATTGTCTATATGGGCGCCGCCAGGTCAGGGCTAATTCTTTTGATTAGTTAATAAATAAATGTAAGTGACATTGACCTAAATTGACACTACAGTAAGTATTCGTACAACATCGCTTCTTACGTGGTATTGCATGGAGATTAGGGCGAGAAAGAGGCGATTATTCATATGATGAAATTGAATAATTATTGAAAATGTCTTCATTAGAAAAGCGCAGGAAAGACTTTGATTTAATTTTCATTTACAAAATTATTAATTGTTTTATTGACTCACCTTCTCTGTTGCAACTTATCCAGTTCAACATTCCTTGCCGTAGACTCAGAAACAATGAATTGCTGTTCCTCAATCATCACTACACTAATTATGGGTATAATTCTCCAATGTCCAGAATGTCAAGACTTGTTAACTCAAGCCATGGTCTTGAAATTTTTGGTAGCAGTCTAAATGATTTTTGTCATTCTTTACGACTCTACCAAAACTTTGACTAGAGCAAGGCTTGAATGTTCTCTTTTGTGTTTATTTTGTCATCGCTTCATTTATTATTGTATATGTGCTATTCCTTCTCTGTTGCTCTTTTTCCCATTTCGTGTTTTATATGTCTTTTTTGTAATTAGACTTTAGTCCGTTAATTTATCAATAAATAAATAAGTATTGACACGGAAGGTAGAATTCTAGACATTCATTCTACCAAATCTATTTCTAGGGGTGGAAGTACAAGCCATCCTCTTCCCCCAAGGAGGTCTGCTGTGGGGAGTGTGTGCCTGTGGCGTGTGTCGTTGATGGGAAGGAGAAAAAGATCGGGGAAGAATGGACCTCCATTGACCACTGCTCTAACTTTTTCTGTCTCAACAAAACTGGAACGGTAAGAAACATTTATAAATTATTTTATTCATGGTATTTATACTCAAAGAAAGTTGGGTCAAAATTATAATTATTAAATTAAAACCTCACTGTGACATAATCAAATGCCGGTTCGTGTACTTTAAAAATATATAGACAAATGCACATGTCCAAATAAACAGAAAGTTTTTTTTAAAAGGAGCATTTATTACATGTTTTTAACAAGCAGTTACATCGTGGCATGCAGTTTAAAAAAAAGTTAACGGATATTTATTGAATGAATTTTGATAAAAGTAATAAACCTTACCGATGAATTCAATGAGTCAGTAAATTCATTGTTGGATTTGTGAAAAGTCATGTAAACATTATTTTATTTTCCAAAGTATTAAAATGGGTTAAATATTATTATTTATTTACTTACTTAACTTCATGTTTATTTACAATCTTGTCCTCCACGCTATAGGAGTTCACCTGTGATGTGGAGTATATGATAATAAACTAGCTGTATAATTCTAGCTCCAAGTGCAAGGCGTCAGTGTGTCCTGTCCCTCTGTGCCCAAGCTGATGGAAGAAGAATTTGTAGTGGAGATGATTCCAGTGGAAGGGAAATGCTGCAAGAAAATTGTTCCCGTCTCTTGCAAAGTCGACGGTGAAATATACAGGGTAAGTTGAAAAAAAATAGAACAAGTTGAGAAATATACAACCTATAAACAGATAAATGTATAGGACTGAAATTTAGCTCTGACTTTCTCATATTTTATGAATGAAATAATCACTTAAATGCTGTTAGGTGCACGGAAAAGTCCAGCCAACTTGAAACATGAGCCACCAAGAATTAAAAAGTAATCTTTATATCCCCTTGCAGGAGGGCTCATCGTGGCGTGCACCCGACGGAGACCCATGCAAGAACGTGACGTGCACACGTGACGCGGGCGGTGAACTGGTCCGAACAGAAAGCACGGAGAGCTGCCGCTCCGATTGCTCGGTGGGATGGGAGTACCAGGCCGCCACAGACCCGCACACGTGCTGCGGCCAGTGCGTACAGACCGCCTGCATAGTAGAAGAGGTGCTCTACAAAGCTGGTAAGTCTATTATCACGCACTTAAAATAGTGTAGTTTTATCTTTTTTAAAGTCACGGAACACTGTAGATTACAAGAAAAAAGTATGGAACATCAAAATGGACAAGGTCATAAAACTATGATCAAGCCAAGAGCTCTTTGACTTATAACCTTCAACCTTATAAACGAGGCATATTACAGAAAGAGAGGTTACAACGGAGCTATCAGTTGTATGCCTACAATAAAAACATTTTAGGAAATGTGGGAATGATAAAATTATTTTTAATGTTTGTAAGCTTCGGTGAATGTGTATGAAAGGTTAAGATATTCAAAAGTAAGTAAACATAACGGTCATAACAAGGGTGTGATTTGGTAACATGCACACCCTTTGACAGTCAGTGAGCGAATTAAAAAAATGGCGATAAAGCTACCAGTCCTCCTATAATACTTATTTTGTGAACTATGACCTCAAGATCTTATCATTTATAACTATTTTGTTAGTAAAGTAATCCTGAAGAGCTCCACTGTAACATCTCTTTCTATTCTATGCATATTTTATGACAAAAGAGAGGTTTCAGTGGAACTATTGGCGGTATACACATATACATGCATCTTGACCACTAGCTTCATACATTTTTAATGAATGGAGTTATATTTGTAGGTCAAACTTGGAAGTCTGCCGACAACTGCACTCAGTTCAGCTGCGACAAGCACGGAGACCAGTTGGCGGTGTCCATGCAGCAAGAGTCTTGTCCCGATGTGTCGGCATGCAACCCCAAAAATATCTACTACAAGGGATGCTGCCAACATTGCAACATCACTTCCCTATCTCAAAGTAAGTCCAGTGACATGTAACTCCGTGTACTCGAAATATCAATCAAAATCAGAAAGAGATATTTTGCAGGGGCGATCGGTTCATTTGAGCGTTGAAAGCACTGCTTTCAAGCGACTTTTTTTAAAAATTGTACAGAACCCTTTACCTTTTCTTTTCTTTCGGGCATTTGAAAGTTGCTTGCCTAGCTCAGAAGCCCCTAATAATTTGAATGGTTAATTTTAAAAAATTGACATAACGTTGTTATTTTTTTCAGAATCCTGTATGCCTGAAGACTTGCCAGCAAAGGAGACAATTGGTATGATACATCAAGTGAAACACCCGCATGGACTGTGTGTTAATAAGAAACCTCTCATCGGCTTCAAGGAATGCAAAGGCGCATGCAACTCTGGCACAATCTACAATGATGGTTTGTTTATAAACTATAACTATAACTTGTATATGCTTCTAAAATCAAATCATATCTCGTAAAGAAAAAATTCAACAGATAAAACACCCAAATAATCAGTCCTGGCATGTCACCGATTATGCTTTATATCACTCTTTAAAAGTAGATATTAATGTTGTTAAAATATATGTACATATATATATATATATATATATATAATACTAAAGTCTATTGTAAGAAAAAAACGTGTCACGCCCAGCGAACTATATTGAACTGTACACAATAGGCGCCTGCTTTTGTAAACACCATTTGGGAATGTGTGGAATTGCGGTTTTGTGAAAGAAAACATTTAGAACACATCTTAGAAGTTTGTGAGGAACTAATACTATGCTAATGTTTCTCTTCTTTAGAAGTTCAGCGTGTATGGTTTGGTCTTAGTTATTACTAAGGTGCATGTGTTGTAATACGAATGACATTTTTTTTTTACAAACCTTTATAATTAATCACTAACACATTACCTAATTAATGTTTAAAATAGATGATATTTTACAATCAGTTTTCCGTTATTTCAGAGAGTTCTACCCACGAGAACGACTGCAAGTGCTGCCAAGCTAGCCGGTACGACGGGTTGATCATGGAGATGACGTGCGAGGATGGCCACGTGTTCAAAAAGCAGGTGGCCGTGCCGTCGGCCTGCGACTGCCTCGCTTGCATCGGCGAGTCCAAGACCAAGACCAAGACTGCCGGCCGCAAAATCGCCGGTGTCAAGAGTGGCCGACCCTCCTTCGCCTCAGACAAGATTGAAGAACTGGACGATGTAGAATTATTTTAAGTTTTATTCTGTTTTTTACCAGAAACATTTTTTTTCTCCAAATTATATTCTTTTTCTGGAGTTTCAAATACTGTTATTTGTAGTTGCTAAAATATATGTACATTTTTACCGTCTGTAAAGTTAAAATTTTATGCTTTACACTCAACTTTATTTTTTTAAAAGACATGCGAGGGTACAAAAATGAGCACAAAAAATATTTACTGGAAATTGAAAAAAAAATTGGTGTAATTATACATAAATAGATTTTTCTAAATATTTTGTAACGTTTCAAGTGTTTGGTCACTTAACCCATTCGTTAACATGCATTTGAGACTTTTCAATGCAGTTATCACAAAAAATATGTGTTCCGTGCCTCCTGCCCGGAAATGTTTCACTGTAGCACACTACACAAATGTTTCTTGATTCTCAAACGGATGATGTAAACTTTACTGTTGAGCCTGTCTGACATATATACTGTTGTTATGATTCGTCTTCCCTATCAGGAACAAGTACTTCACTACCACAAATATTATCGCCACTCCTGTCGGTCGCACTACAGTTAATATGAATAAAACTGTGATGTCTTTTTTCCACATTATTCAAGATATAAAAAGTTGGCAATTTGTGAGAACTTTAAATGACGCCTCTCTAACACTCCTAAGTAGAAAGAGTTAAAATTTATTTTCTTCTCTTAAAATTAATTTATGTTTTCTCTATGAGATAAGATTTATTGTGTGCCTATTTCCAAACTACATGAAACAGATGAAAAAAGTTTTAAAAATATATTAATATGTATAAAGTTGATTAAAAATTATTTACATTACATATAATATCCATTTAATAAAACTACAAAAAAATTACGAAAGTTATTTTATTTTTATTCTACCCCATAAATTCAATATCAACACAACCCTTGATGAAACATAAAATGAGCATTCTATTATTTATTTTCCATTTTACCCCATAAGCCACTGTCCGCAAATAAACCATGCCCCCAACTTACAAAGAGTGCGTCGCATGTTTGTTATCCTATACAGTCATTTAAAATGGGATTATGGTCGTCATTAATACTTTGTTATTGTGGGTCAGCTTTTAAAAACATTAGATTACATATTTTGAAAATTAAAACGATTTAAAATTGCATGCATACTATACTTCTAAACTCTTTATTCAATACTGACTCACAACTTCAACACCTTGACAAAATGCACTAAAACTTCATTTAAAAATATTCAGCGTGTGAAACAAATATTTTCAAATAATGAATTACGAAAACATTGATGCGATATTCAATATTTTAGAGACAGTAAAAAAAGCTGTCTGAATCATTATGTGTGTCCCAAGCAACATGGCTCCTCTAGCGGAGAATAAATAAATTAAGCACTCCTTGTGAAAATAAAGGTTACTAACACTAATGAAAACACAGTTTTTTAGGTTAATTAACAGTTATTAATTTAGCGGTCAAACTCTCATAAACTACGAATTATCACAGCCCTCTTTGTGCAGAGGCTTCAAGACTCGGTAATGCAGTACACACTTTTTACAATAAAAATTATTATTTCAAGTATTCTCTTCTTCCTTTTGTGTCCACTATGCATAATTTTACTTACTTCATCATTTCCACAACACATTACTGAAATCTACAACCTCTTTCCGACAGCCAATAATTCCCCTGTACCAACTCCTTCGCTTTTGTTTAACCTTTGGAATGCCGGATTCCTGTGAGCTACAACTTCCGTCGTGTACCATAAAAGGTGGTCTGCGCGCCGTACTCTTAATGGCTGTAAATTTGTATTATTAATTAATAACTCACTTGTGTTTTCGTAAATTAAACTCATTATCAGATAATGTGTTTTATATATTTATTAAAATTGTATGTTTATAGTATAAGTGGTTTTCTCAATACTATTTTTTTTTTTATTAAAAGGTATTTTCGTAAGGCTAAATAAGCATCCTTCTAAATAAAAATAAAATCGTAAGAGGTTTTCCTGTAAATACATACCTACAGTAAATTTTGAAAGTCGGATTTTTTTTTGCTTTCACCAGTTACGGCGGCCCCCAAATTTATTTATTTATCACCTGACTTGGGCTAGACTTCAAGCAATGCAAAACCTCTCTCCTTATTGGTTATTTTGTTGACAATCATTTTTTTTTTGTATGAATACCACACAAGAGCCCAACTGTCTGGAATCAGCTCAACTATGGCATCCCCAATTGGAATATGTTGTGAGGCTGGAGGAAGTTGGGAATGGAAGGACAAGGGGAAGAAGAAGGTTGAGAGGTACTCGGCTATTTATATCTGGTCACTAAATAATGCTAAAGCCATTTCAAGCAACGTCTTGATTCTGAATGCTGATCTTTCACCAGGGCAATACTGAGAGTATCTACCAATCTGGAACGTGAGGCAAGTATACTAAGAATGTTATTTTAAATTAATTAAATGTGAAATAACACAAAGGAAAAAAATATATATATTTGCGCACACCGGGAATCGAACCCGCGACCTCTGGATTCGTAGTCGAGGATCTTAATTGCTCAACCATGGAGATCGTTAAAGTATGATTAGCTTAAATATGCTACGAACAGATTTAAAAGTTTAAAAAAACTTATGAAAAGGTCATGATAGATGCCGTATCCATAAGGATACGCTGGCACACGACGGATACAAATCTTTTGCGTATTCGATAGGCTATGCCAGCACATCAATGTTTAATACATATACTTTAAAAATGAAACATAAGAACAAGAAAGTACCTACCCTGATTCTGTTACACTTTTTTTTTAATATGTAACTATATTTAACTACATAATATGTATAATTGCCTGTTATGCAAAGAAATTTGTTTTAGGAACATTGCACGGTGTTATCCTCATCCCAGTGGGAGAAATTACTAAGAAACAGAATTAAAAAATCACAGCCCTTTAAACACTGCCTTTACCATCAATCTTTCAAAAATAATATGTACTCATAGATTTTGATAATAATATTATGAACATTAAGTAATAAGAAAGTTCTATCAAAATAAAAATATATTACATAATATTCCGAAATGATAAAACTCTTATATATACATAGTACATAAAACAAAACAACAACAAAAATTGTTTTATATTCTGCACGGGCCTACGGAAAACTAATTAAAGTATGGCAAACACAAAAATATTATTATTTTTTAAACTTCAAAAAAGGTGCATTTTATAATATAAAGTCTTTATTGACACAAAGAAGGATGAACTTAACTAAACCTTTTCAATACTATTGCGAGCCCTGATTTTTCAATACCCCCACACTTACGGTTTTGTTTAGTACCTACATAATCATCATAGTAAGCCACTTTGGCTTTATTTAACATTATAGATAGATGATGAATTATGATCAACAATATGGAACCAAATACATGGGTGTAAACACTTTACTTAAATAAAGATATTATAGCTGCGTTGGCATCATTCAGTAGGTGCCTAGACCGCTGTGTTGATAGTTGATAGACTTATATTGAAGTAATATTCACTTGGCAAGGCGAATCGAAAAGAGAGGAAGTAAATAATAAATTACACTATCCAACCAAAGCCACAATTTATCGACCTAAAATGACGAATCTTTTAAATTGATTCGTCACAAAAAAACACAACGGCATGATTGGCACGAGTCCAACTATTCTCTCGATATGTGCCACGCACATATTCACTTCAAGATTATGAACTTCTAGGATATCACTCGCTTGAGGGATGGATACAATTATCAATATGTTACTACAAAACGCATTTTGTAGATGTCAGCAACAGAATAGTATCACATTTTTTTCAGTAAGTGTTAAAATATTTTATGAAATAAGGGTGCTGTCTTACTGGCAATCAAAGTCAACTGTTGATGTAACCGCATTCATTACCAACTGCTGACACCGCGACTGAAAGATAAAAAGAAACCTGACATCTGTTGTTAAAATAATACACTAAAAGGACATAGTTATGTCGAAAGCGTCCAACCCACAATTTGCCAAAATCGAGTTTTACATGTTTTCCTATAGATAAACACGAAATTTATATCTTGCTGAAAACATCCAAGCTCTAAATTCAATGGTTTTTGAGTAATTTAATTTTTACTATCGCACATTTTCAATAACACAAGTTTGAAAATGTTAAAATGTAGGAGAACATAGGAAATTCATATAGTATTTATTTAATAAATACATTGATGGATTATAAATTACCTAATTTATAACAATTTTTATGAAGAAAAAAACACTTTGCAAATGCCGATTACGCATATTTTTTCTTTTTAAAAAGTAAGACAAACATTCCCGGGTTGCGAATAACCTGACAATATTTGAAAAACTCCTACTGCCATCATAAAAAGCGGAAGATGTTGCTTGTGCAATGATGGAGGACTTAGCCAGTAGAGGAATTGAACGCACAACGCCCGGGTGGGAATCCGACGCGTTCTCCACTCAGCTACCGACCGGTCATTAATGCTTTTGTATCGTCATATTTTCAAACGCCTTTTTCTCGGCTTATTCTTTTTGGGGTTGGATGCTTCCTGTATAACTACATCCAAATAAAAAGTATCATGTAAAAATAATATTTGTAGTTTGACTATGTGATATTACATAATATAAAGTATACCCCTCCATCAGGGGCGTGCATTCCAGAGGCTGGAAAACTATGCATGCCCCAAGTAAAGAAAAAAGGAAAATAAATGCCCATATTTGTGAAAAAAAAAAGTGGGGCACGCACAGATTTATAGCATCATCTATGGAGGGCCAAACTTAAAACAACCAAATCGTTATATACATATATACATATACATTAAAAATTAATCTTCCTCTTGTTGATTTCCTTGTGATGTAGGACTATTGTCTGTTGAAGTTAGATTGTCAGGACTTTCAGAAGGACTGTTTGGAGATTGTTCAGTTGATTCGTCAGACTTCTGTTTCTTTACCAGTTCCACCAAATATTTATAGCGGAGCATACATTCTTCCTGCGGAGCAAAAAATATATTTTAGTCAACAAACATAGTTACACACTGTATTCTGTTTACCGGCAAGAAATCATTATTAATTTACTAAAGTTGCAGTAATATGTATTTGATTTTCCAAGAGTCATTGAAAACGTGCGCATATCTCTTTTGGCTACTAATGTAAAAAATAAATTTGGTCAAGGATGCATAAAACCATCAGATGGTGATAGTACAAGGCCTAAAATGAATACACTTAGATAGACATTATGAGGGGTATTTGTTAAAAATTAGTAAAGGATTATGAGAAGGCACATCCATAAAAAAAAAAAAAAAAATTTGGCCGTGGACTTTTGGATGCATAGAACATTCTGCTGTATCCACAACGAAAATCTACCAAAATGAATACAATTAAATAAAGTTTGAAATAAAAAATTGCAATGTGTATTAAATGGGACATGGATATTTAAGTTTTTAAGAGCTAAATGGTGTACAGCTATGTACCTTGGTTTTGTCGGGAACGCATTTGGAGATCTTCTCCCAGCGATCTGAGGCGCGGGGATATTTGGCGAGAGCGTTCTCCAGAGCCCTCTGCTGAGTTTGGGACCAGATGGCCTCCACGGCCGCCTCAGCTATAGTCGCAGTCATTTTTCCTCCTTTCGTCTTGGCCTGATTAATGACAACAAACCATCATATTACAACAATGTTTTTAAGACTGAGCATATGTCTCTGTCAGTTCTGAATTCCCATCATTTGCATTCGAATTGTGTGTATTTGGAGCCAAATAGATGCGGCTATTTTGACCAAAAGCTAGTTTCATTTTAGGAATGAGGTTTCCTTCATGCACAAATCTGCGGTTATATTATGCATGGTGGAGTTTGACATAGTCTTGTATATTCTTATGAAGTGTTACGTAGCGTTGCATTTATCTGACCTACACAACCTAACCTCACCTACGCAAACATAAGCACAACATAAAACTGTAAAATAAGGGTAGTAAACTGTAGCAGAGTACAGAGTGAGGTCCACGTTAAACTCTCTCAGCGACTGGAGCACAGTTACGAATTTCATAATGAAAATAAATTATGATAAATGCAAAAGAAAGGTCACCTTTTTAGTGATTTCCAGTCCTGGAATCTCCCCTTCTGCGGGAGGCTCCTGTCCGGGGACTCGGTAGCAGTTGACCTTCAGCTTGGCCTCCATGTGCGTAACCTCGGGCACGTTGCGGCCCATGGTTTCGGCGATTCGCTCCCAGCGCCCTGACGTCCCGGCGGGGTACTTCTTCACCAGCCGAATCAGCTCCATCAGGTCGTCGTCTGTCCACAGGCCGCCCCTCACCAAAGGCTAGGATAAGAAATATAATATGTTAAAGTGTGGTGATCAAAATCCAGCTGGGTAGGATGCTCAGCTCGCAGGCACAACGGGTACCAGCTTACTTCCTATTCAAAATTCAAAATGGCGCTGATGAATTTGATGGTCATCAAATGTGATTAGAGTTTGAAACACCTCACCCTTTAGTGAAAAGGTCGGTAGTTTAAATCTAAGGGACAATGTGTGAATCAAAGTGGAAGAATTTGTTAAACATAGAAATGTTTTATTTTAAAACCGAAAGCGATTTGAATACAGTTTACAACTCTTTGTGTGGCTTGTGTGATATAATTTTTTCCCTAAATCCATGTCATGTTGCATTTTTTTGATAAACAGGTGTGGCATGGGTAGTCTAATTCAAACTAAAAAATTGACATGTGAGGAACGTTTTATTATTTCTTTGCATCTAAAAGAATAATAACAATAAAACTTAGACATTATTGTTAAAACATGTAAGATTAATACAAATAAAAGAAAATTTTTATTCAAAGTTTAATCGTAAAAAAATCTAAAATACAGAATGTTTAAACTGGGCAAAGCATTTGAGTTTTGAAAAAATGTATTCAGATTTATGGTCTATAGAGTTTCTTTTTGAATCCAAAGCAATTTTTGAATGGTAAAATTGATTATTATTGATTTGCCCTCAAGAGACGTGGTAATTTTCCAGACTATTGAGCTGTACTAATTATTGCGTTTCTATCACTTCCACCAAAAGGTAAAATTAGACAAATGAAAGCCCATAGAAACGCCTGCATTGAATATGAAGTATACTTATACATTACTTAAACTAGCGTACCTTTGTCTGTACCACTGTCTCCGGCTCTTCGACAGGGTTCAGGATACAGCCGGGTTCCTCAAATCCCGTCCGTTCGGGAGGCTTGAAGCCGACCCTTCTCTTGCGAGCGGCCCGGGATTCCTTCTCCTTCAAGTAGTCTTCTTCTTCCTGGATCTGCTGTTGTTTTTCTTCTTCTTCTCTGTAATAAGCCGGATGATGTTATTAACGCCCCGACAATATGTTGACATGCTTTATTAAAATTGTGCAGAATTACCGTCACGTGCAATATACTTTTTACGCCTTTGTATTGAATAATTATCAAATAATAAGCTTATAATGCGCAAGATTTTTAGTGCACGGCACTTATTAGATAACACCATCAATGGTTAAAAAATTCAATACATAGACCTCAATCTCTTGAGATAAAAACAATGGCAAAAACTCGAGAATATTTATTGGGTGTAACAGCAGTAAAAAGCATTCGACATAGGGGAGTAACTAACCTTTCTTTCTCCTCGATCGCCCGTTGCTTCCTGTCAGCATAGAACTGCATAATGTGCTTAGGGATGAAGGGGATGAAGATGATGGTGGCCACAGTGAAGCGCACCATCTGCCAGGGCAGTAGGTCGCGCACGGCCGGCGGAGGAATCTCGGCCATCAGCTCCGTGGCGTCATAGTCTACGGCGCTGGTCACGCCACGCGCACCGGACTTCTTCTGAATCTTCTTGCGCTTTGTGCCCATTATCTGTTCCTGAAATCATCGTTAGACGGAACCTTATTGAAGTAAAGAACACTGATCGAAATAAGTCATGAGTAAAGGAGAACACCGAAAAGATAAATCGATAGAAGTGGGCTGTGTGTGTGTCTGTGTGTCTGTGTGGCCGCAGGAAGGTCAATATTATCTTACTTTGGCGAAAATTGATCAAACATTTTCGAAATCGAAATTCTTTCAGCCCCACAGTAAATGAATTTCATTGGCCTGTCGGGGGCCTAGGAGTCGAAAGGTTCTATGTAAATTGGCGACATGAGTTTTCTTTCAATTCAGTTTGAATCACATTTTTAAAACTATTTTAAGGAAAATAACAATTCCTGTGGTTTCCAAATATAAATTTTAAATTTAATAAATAATCATTTTTTCACTATAAACCCTAAGATTTATAATACAGGCCTTTTCACTGTACATAAGGAGGGTAAGTTGGTTAACCACTGTGAATATCACACACGATCCATCCAACTGCTAGCCGAGCGTCATTTCAACTGACTATCGACCACCTCCCAAGTAATTTAACATCAGTGTATCATAATGTATTATATCGATATTTCAGACAGAATTCATAATCAATATATTGATTGTTAAATATTCCGTGGGGCATTCATTAAAAAATAAATATATATTTGAACTTACTGCTATGTAGCGTTTCTCAGCCTTTGAAGCCCAGCTAACTATGTACTGTCCGATGGTCAAAATAAACAGTAAAATGATGCTCATCTCCACCAGCCCCATCTTGTGGGCTTTGCGGTAATAGTACACCGCCGACCTCCAGTTAGGCAAACCAACCTTGAGCACTTCATTGTACCTAGACAAGTAAATAGGTCAGTTAAACTGAAAACTTTCATTATTTTTTTAACACTTAACCGGTAAACATATTTTTAACCACGCAAACTTTATACCTTATAGTGATGATAGATTAAAGGTTAGTCGAGGTATTTTTTGACCTATATACACCAGTCAAGGGTTAATCTCTCTATTTGTATAAGGAACAAGAAAATATATGACTTGCTTACTTTTCACGCTTTCCAGGATCTTTCAGTATATTATATACAGAAACTAAATTTCTGAATTGAACATCCGCATCTGGAGCATCATTCTTGTCTGGATGTAGTTTCAATGTTAATACTCGATAAGCAGCGCGGATTTCTGACGAATTCGCTTCCTATAAATAAAACACAATATTGAGAATGCCTGCAAAACTTACAAAATGTCAATAAAGTGTCACAATATGCACAAACCTGGGCGACTCCGAGGAGTTCGTAAAAGTTTTGATCAACATCTTCAACGACATCAAACACCTCTAAATCATCGTTATCCCACGCTCTGACCCTAATAATTAAAGCTGAAACTAATATTATAACTTTCCAGTCAATGCAGACTAACATCGACATTGTTAAACGGACTTCAACCGTTGAAATTAAATAAATTTCCGTCCATAGGTTAGAATTGAACCAAACGTCATATCAAACCGTACGTCAAACTCAAAACTACGTGTCCGGTGTTGCGCGTAACTAACCAGTTTTACTTTTTATTTGTTGTGAGTAGGTACTAATAGCATTATTTTGGATATGTGAATTAACTAATAAAAAATATTTTATTTTCTTTTCCTACACATCATTTTGTATTATAAATAATATATTTTGTATAACGTATATTACAAAATGTGTTAAGTGTTTTAATTAAAAAGCTTTATTTCTTATCCGTAGTAGGCGCCAGAGACAATCAATTTTATATTATATTTATAATATCATTTGTTATTGTGAAAGCTTTGTGTACTATGGTTCCATTTTATTTTTACTTCTAAACTCTGTTTCCCCTTTAATAATGCGCCTTCTAAATTCAACTCCGTTGGTCTTGTATAACTCGGGTCAAAAACGGAACACATTTTGAAAACAAAATATTAAATATTTACCTACCTCAAGTTTATCGCAATATTTAAAAAAATCCATTTGGCTTACGGCATGTAAATTATCTGGTTAATAATAATACTTGGCTAATTTATATAGCGGTATTTTTGTATAAAATATGACCTCAAGGTTGCTTAACAAAAATAAAACTATGAATACATTACCATAAAATTATCGAAATACTAACCCAAAACTATGGCCAGAATAACGTTTTATTT
Source organism: Drusus annulatus (assembly GCA_022651775.1). Lineage (NCBI taxonomy): Eukaryota > Metazoa > Arthropoda > Insecta > Trichoptera > Limnephilidae > Drusus > Drusus annulatus. The sequence continues at coordinate 7,735 of JAGWCC010000479.1, read as the reverse complement.
ATTAATATTTACACACTCATTATTTACAGATTACGCGAGCTGTGGCTATGTCTGTGTATGGTTCGGGCGGGACGGTTCGGATCAGAGAAATGTGGGTGAGCCATAGTTAATACAAACATTCATTTGTCAAATGAATGTATTTTTCGAAATCTACAATGAATTTGTAAGGTTTTTAGCAGTAAATACTCACCGTATCAATGGTACTTTTGTAACGTATTAGATATAAGAATATCTGTAATGTCATAATATTATGTACACAAAAATATACCAGGCGAATATTTGGTCAAGGATAGATTTCGGAATTTACACAACTTTAAAGCTTCTATCGTGCGAAAATTCCATTGGAAAGGGCCGCCTGTCCGCCTGTTTAATATGATTCTGCAATGTACATAGCCCCACGGTTGTGAGGATAGCATACATGAAAAAATACACCAAGCGTATATTTGGCGCCTATCGAGGATCTATTCTGGAATCTACGCTACCTACTGCCAGGGCCGGTCCTGTGCAGGCGCTATTGGAGCAGTACGCTCTAGGCGGCGAATCACCAAGTCGCTGATAGTACCTAATCACAGTGCTTTACATATATTATATATAATGAGAAAAAACCATACCATTCATAGACGAAAATTCAACACGTAAGATTCCAGCCCGTAAAAACCCGCGCCCCTCGTCTTATACTTGATACGAGTTGGTATCAATCTTCTGTTTGAACAAAATTGTATCGTGTTAGGCGCAGCTTGACTCAGGGCCGGGTCTCCCTTATTGAAATGCTACGCAGTTTGCTTAAATTCAATCAGTTCTCCATTATACATTTCCATATTATTTTAAACATTTTAAAACCTCATTTTATTTTAATGTTCGCTTCTGTAGATACTATTGGATATTACAATTAGGGGACTTAAAACCACAGGAGCCTATCTTATATGCAAAACTGATATAGATAGGCTCCTGTGATCATAAGCCTCTGAATTGAGGCATGCATGTACAAGGGGTGTTCAATAATTTATCTACCCATAGGACAAAGGGATGGGATTGGAGTTATGATGCCATAAAATCGCAATTTGGAATATACAAATATATTTTTAATTTACATAAGTTTGTGCACATCTTGGGAACTACCTAGGCTTTAGATCTTCGGCGAAATGCCGCCCCTAAAATGTTTTCCGCCTTAGGTAGCTGCCTAGGTTGTCTAGGCCTAAATACGGCCCTGTATCATTATAATATACATTTAATCAATTTGTCTTTATGCACCTACATAAAATTACAAACGGGACCCATGTAGGTTAGTAGTTACCGTATGGCCAACCAATTAAAAATACTGCCTGCTTATTATAAAACAAGCGATACGTGTGTAGGTACTCATTTAAATTCTTTATTTTTTAATGTCGATCTTGTAATAATAGTATGTAAATTGTCATTGGAAGTTCATTCTAATGGAATAAAATATTAAAAGGCTGTTCGGAACTGAACGGAATATTATTTTCTTCGGTAGAGAGGTGGTTGAGAAAACGGCATGATGGCGTCTCCCGGAGGCGCATGCGCCGCCCTCACTGCATAAACGGTATCGTGAGAAATGGAAACAATGATAGAATTGTATAATTCCCATTTAGTTATAGTGAAATATGGAGAAAACATTGCTAATAGCTTATATGTTTGGATTATACGCAATTTTTCCTGCTGAGGTAAGTGTTTGCCACTCATTCTGATATTTAAGATTCGTGTTTATGCCATCAAAGAAATGTTCTCTAGCGTGTTAGATAAATTCTTCAAGATATTTACTCATCACATCTTTTGCATCGAATAAACTAATAAAACGACACATTTCAAAGCTCTAAAGAAAGCATTACTCTATTCTTAAATTCCATTACATATTCCAACTTCCCATTGCTCCAATTTCATTTTATCTTTCGCGTAAATTAAAAATAAAGAAAACATTCGTATATCTGCTCTATAACCTCTGCATTCACGCAATTTAATTACTCCCAAATGGCTATTTACGTTTCAAATAAAATATTAGTTATTATATAAATATGTTCAGTTTAAAGCATGTAAACAATTTATCTTTACGTAAAATTGCCCAAAGCAATCATCATATTATAGGGATAAAAAATAGTTTCCAGACGACTTTTGAATATATTTAATTGCTAATTTCGTGTAGCGGTCCTTTGTTCATATAAATAGCCGTTAAATAATGTCAGTGTTTACTTTCTAAAAATAAATGATAGGAAGCTGTCAGGCACTATCGATCGCGGGGTGGTAGCTGCTAGCCACCCAGGGGGAGGGGAGAGCCCACCCAGCGCGACATAGTGCCGCCAAACACTTCATCTCCAGAAACTAGATGTCTTACATGGAAACTGTTCGACGGAATTTTATTACCTTACAAAATGGAAAGCAAAATATCTCTCAGTTTTATATTCATTTTATGCTGCATGTTTTTTGCATGATCAATAATAATATTAAAAATACACGAGAATATTTTTTTATGAGAATACCGAACAATAGTCCCAACTGTCGGAGCCAGTGGGACTATGACATCCTTAATTAGGGTATATTGCAAGGCTGGAGAAACTGAGGGGGGGAAGAGGAAGGTTGGGACATACCTGACTGTTCAGACCTGGTCACTAAACATGGTTAAATACATGTTTAGTTTCGATTGCCATTGGCGGTCTTTCGCCAGGACTGTACAGAGAGTATTTACCTCTCTGGTTTGCCATGCAGTTAGGTAAAATGAATCATCACATAGAATAGACTATGAAATGGTGAAGTGGTAAACTTTCCAGTTGACCTTCACCTTTTTAGACCCTGTAATGCCTACTATTAAAGGGTAGATAGATTCCTTCCCAGGTTCAAGTAAACTTTTAATTCGCTTTCAAATCGCCAGAGAACGTATTGAACACAAAAGTTTTAGTTCGTAAAAAAAGTTTTGTACCTATATTTTCATAAACTTATTTTCACACTAAATAAATTGTACGAGGCGCGCTTCTATAAAAAAGTAGCATTGAAATAAAATTACGTTTGGACGCTTCATTTGAAATTACCGTTTTGCATGCCCGCCGATCTAAATTTGATCAAACGCCGAAACGGGACGAGAATCTCAGACTAACGGGTGCCATCCAAATCTCAGAATTTATAAATGGCACTAACCGTCGATCAAATGTGTCGAGGTTCAAACAACTCAGGGATAGATATTCTATTAGGTCGGGGTGTTCCAAACTTTCATCTATTTTGACATCGTCACAATTCAAAGATTGACGCAATGTTTTTTTTTTTTATTTATTCAACCCTTATGTGACTGAAGGTGTAGCCGGGTACCCTTTCCGATTTTCAACATGGATTTTTTTGATGTTCCAGTAAGTCTAACCGGCTGAAACTTTCTGACTTCTCCACAATAGTGAAAATGAACAATTAAACGTAACCGTTAGATATGTAGAGGGTGGTATCAGTAGCGGCTCGTGAGTTTTTAGTGTGCTAGAGTGCTAAGATTGAAAAATACGACATTTTTAGTGTTGTTGTAGCCGAAAACGATTTTTATTTTTTTCAAGATTTTATTTTGCTGTATGAAGATTTTCAGGGTTTTTCAGTTTTGGTGGTGCACTGCACGGATTTCTGAGAAATTTTCATACAAAAAGAAGAAATTTCGAAAAAAAAAATGTTTTCGGCTACAACAACATCAATGATGAGGTTTTTTTTCAATCTTACCACTCTAGCACACTAAAAAATCACGAGCCGCTACTGGGTGGTATATGAGCGTATAAAACGCTTAAGTAAAACCTTCTGATGACTGAACGGGTAATCGGGTACCCCCATGTGTTTCATATGGAATTTCAAGCTTGTCTATATTTATTAATCATTTTATCTTATTTTAAATTATAAACATGATGTACTGTTGTTTTCAAAGTACATCACCTGTATATTTCATACTATTTTTAATCACCTACTGAATTAAAAACCCCAAGAAAAGGTGGTACTGGGTAAAATTCCTATCCACTTCCCTAAGCCTTTAACCAAGTAGAAAACTACAATAAAACAAATTTGTAACTTTATTCCACTTTTAAGTTACAAATTTGTTTTAATTAACAGTTTCAAAATTAGAAATAATAAGTAGAAAACTACTACTCTAAAATAAACCTTCATATCAATTTAAAAATGTATAGTTTTCTTCAGTCACATAAGGGTTAATGGTCCCGGTTAAACATAGATTCTAGGACTGATTCAGGTTTTTAACAAATTGTGATTATATTTTCAGCGGACCACATATTTTTCGAAAGCCGAAACGGACCGACAATGCGCGTGTAGCGACCGTTCGAATGTAAAAGTAAAAACAAAATGACGCTAATCGTTGAATTGTGACGATTTCAAATGTAACAAAAGTTTGATACAATTCACACTAAAGACATTTCAACCTTTTTTATTAATATTATAAAGTGGTTGATAGGAGGTGGGGAGGGTGTCAGCCCCCCGCGATGACATTTAAGAAGAAGGGGACTAAGAAAACGTGACGTAGAACTCTGCAAGGAGGAAGGGGGGACTGAAAAAATTACATAAAATTTGCGTGACGTAATATACGAACGACACTTAATCTTAATAGCGTGCCTTCCGCACCATAGACCCATTAGCTCCACGCTGGCGGATTCGATATTTACATTCTTTGTTCGACTACCCCTTGTCATAGTGGTAAGCCCTTATCTGCGGATCCAAAGGTCACGGATTCGATACCTTGCGTGGACAAATATATTTTTTTAAATATTTTTTATTAGATATTATATGCAATAATTAAGATATTATGTCGGTATATCGGCTAGGCTGATATATCGGATTCGCCGATAAAAATTGTTTTTTTCTCCAACATAATTTTTGAAATTGCAATGTATAAAGTTCATATTTTTTCATGTTAATATTCAAATTGAATCTTGATAACGTTCTTGTATTTTTTACTTTGATTTTGTTTGAGACCTTTTTGAGACTTCCAATTTTACAAATTAATTAATTTCGAAATTCAATTAAAATATCATTTATCTTCATCTTCTAACTTTTAATTTTGTTATAATAAGTAAATATGCTTATTTCTTTTATGAGCAATAAATGGCAAATTTGGAATCTATTATCATACAAGTCATATTGTGCTGGTCGTATCGGTATCGCCGACAATTGACTACAATAATAGGTTTCGGTATCGTATCAACCTTCCTCTACCCACTCCCTTCAGCTTCATAACTTTCCCACAATGGAGACGCCATGTTCAACTGGCAACAAATAATCGATCACTGTGATCTGCTCCTGAATTTTGTTATTTTCCCATTAAGGTGTGGAGCACTAGCTGTCCTGATGGCCAGCAGTGCGCAGAATCGCATGAGTGCTGCCCCGGGGGGTGCTGCCTGCCCCGCAATCCCCCCGCGCACCGCCCCCCGCAGCACGTGGAGTACTTCAACTTCAACACCCCCATGAAGTACTACCTAGGGTAAGTTATAGTCATTGTCATTACCAACTAAAGGGGTAAATATTACATTTTTTATTAGTAACGGAAAGGTTTAGAGAGCAGTTTTAATGAAATCCAATTTGTGAAACTGTTACTATAACGTTTTAAAATAAGTATAAAAATATTGAACCCGCCATGTTGTATTGAGGTTAGCCACCGGGTTAGCCAATAGATATACATACCACTGTGGTTAGCCAGAGATTACATATTCCACAGACAAAGGTTTGTTTGGGTAGAATATTTTCGAAATGGAAAACACAAGTAGTTACCTACAAGTTAGAACTTTCTTTTATTTGGATATAAAATAAATAATATATTTATGAATATATTTTTTTAAATAAATGTTTTGAATTAAATAAGATTTTCAAAGTAATGTTTCTTTGTTTAGAGATAATAATATTCGTAAAAGGCATTACTTTCGCTGTCAAATCAATTATGGCACCCAAACGACAAGGATCTACACATCAAGCTTAAAGCCGGACGCTCAAAGCCGAAAGCGCCAAGCTAAAATTAAAAGATAAAATCTCAAACTAGCTCAGCTCTTGACGAGTGAGTTTTTGCAAATCAAACTAAACTGCATATGTGAAGTGAGTTATCTTGTATTCGATTTTTTAGTGTGTGGACTAAATTTGGAATATTCGTGCTACTCACATGGACAGCTGAATGTGGCCTGCTCACGCGTCGGAAAACCTTCTGATTTATTCATATACGCACCAGACGGGAAAACAAAAAAAAGGTGTATTCAAAAGCACTTCAATGAACAGAATTAAAACACAAACACTTTCTTTCTTTGAGTGGCATTGCAAAGCATGCCGGGTACTCACTAGTTTTTAATACAAAGAAGAAAAAATATGTTGAATCTATGTACAAAACTTCACAAGTTCATTATTTAAGTTTCATAATTTTTTACTTAGTTTTGTCATAGTAAGGGGCTATTTCACCACCTCTCAATAAACTACTATTCATTAGTTAACTCTAATCATCGGAATATTCGTTAGCTATCTCTTTCCGCAAGTTTGGCTGGCAACGTCGCTTTTTTTCAAACCTTATCCCGTCTGCTGTCACGTCTGTCAATACAATGCCGTTATTTCTAACATAAACTAACTTTCACAACACAACATTCGCGCGCGAAGCTCATTACATCCCTCTCACCAAATAGTTAAACGCGTCTCTATATTTAAATAAAACATATTTCTATTTTATAACTTTATTGTATTATTCAGGGGCTATTTCACCACTTCTCAAAGAAGCTGTCAACGTAAAGTGCACCCCCAGCAGTTAGTATCTTCTGATTTAAAATGGCGGCGTACTGTTTTGACACCTGACAGTAGGCGAGTTTTCTGTTGAAGTTGATTTTTACTGTAATTATGGAAGTGGTTGAAGATTTAAATATCTTAGACGAACAGGACATGGCGGAAAGACGTAGACCGCGTGTTTTTCAAACCAAGAGTCAATATTTTATACGTCTTAGATGACATTGAGTTTAGGTCAAAGATTTCGCTTGACAAAAATGCCGTAAAGGAGATACAAAATCAAGGATAAAATCTCTCCAAGAAGCACACGGTATGTAATTCTAATATACGCCTTCACAATATATCACGGAATATACTATGAAATAACAACAATCTTTGGCAGTACAATATACCCACATACAACATGTTCAAACTATCAACATTCAACATGTACAAACTATCAACCTTCACCAAGCAATAATAGACACTCCCCAATGCACTTCACTAATATAATTTAATAATAAAGTTATAAAATAGAAATATGTTTTATTTAAATATAGAGACGCGTTTAACTATTTGCTGACAGGGATGTAATGAGCTTCGCGCGCGAATGTTGTGTTGTGAAAGTTAGTTTATGTTTATGATAGAAATAACAGCGTTGTATTGACAGACGTGACAGCAGACGGGATAAGGTTTGAAAAAAAGCGACGTTGCCAGCCAAACTTGCGGAAGGAGCTAACGAACGAACATTCCGATGATTAGAGTTATCTAATGAATAGTAGTTTATTGAGAGGTGGTGAAATAGCCCCTAATACTTATGAGAATGTTGCGTGTGTATGTATGCTTCTTATCGGTAGTATTTCCAGCGATCACACTAAAAATATTAAATTTTAAATTATGTGTAAATATACGAGTATATATATATATATTAGATCACAGCTTTTATTTTTAAGGAAAAGGTACTAGTTTTTAAGACTTACTTATTAAAACCGGCATCTATGTGAAATAAATTTCATTGAACTTTATA